>JBBYHK010000004.1:8390301-8518241 GCA_038382065.1 Adansonia grandidieri
ATTCGAAACTAGAAAGTGCTTCAGCTATTGATTTGTTTGGTTGGATCGTACAAACAATTTGACCTTTTCCACGAGACATAAAAAGGTTTTCTTTTATAATTGTATACAAATAACACTTTTTCCGCCTCAATTGGACCGACATTCGTCATTGTGTTCTAAAAAAATATAATAATAATAAATGTATTAAACGTTCTGGTTAAAATTGAAATTCAACGACAAAGAATTGGCTTTTGGATTTGGATGCAAATTAAATAAAAATTCGATCATCATTAAATTGGCATGTGTTAATTGTTAACCTAAGTCTTTAAGCAGCGTAGATATCATTCAACAAACACATAAACTCACCTGTCTTGAGTTCAAATTCTTAATAGCATGATTTCATAAAATTAATATATTTACGTGTTAACTGAATTATCTTACTTTTTTTTTTTAATTTTTATTTAGTATCGTGTAATCCGATAATCATTATCATATGCATAATGTTACACATGTAGAATTTGAACTTAATAATTTCTTGCTTTTCTGTGTGTTTTTGTTTTTATTTATTTATTTTTAATTTGGGGTAATTAAGGGAATTGAAACCTAGCTTGAATCAATAAAATGCTCGGGGTGTTCACTAAAATCTTTTTCCTGCAGTATTACTTAATAAGTTTAAAGCGTTCATAAACAATTTAACTTGTTTCATGCGCATGTCTCATGCAGGGAAATGATAATTATTTTTTTGTTAATTGAGTGGCGTCATGCATAGAGAATATAAAACATAAATAATTTATCAATAAATTTATTTGTAAATCAAATTGATTCAACCAAAATATATCTGAACACTAAATTTTCATTTAAGGTCTAACTCATTGGACTTAAAAAAAAACTTATTTTAATTATTAAAAAAAAATAATATTTATCTTATATTAACATTCATATAATTTAAAATTAAATATAAATAAATAAATTAAATAATATTTTTAATATATTTGTATTTAAACTTCAAAAATTATATCTATAACTTAATTTAAATCGAATCGGATAAATCCAACCAACGTGGAAACGGGTTTAGGGTTAAGTCATGACAATGTGAAACCAGGACGAATGTGAACCAAATTGGATTGGGGCACTGAGATTCTGAGTCCTTGGCTGTGTCAAAGAACTGGAACCCAACTGTGCCACCATCACCAAAAAAAAAAAAAAAATCATTACGACAAAATATTTTCTTTCTCGATCGCATGATTTGGGTCCCACGTTTCCCCTTTGTCGGCTTCCTCCACCAACATTTCAATTTTATTCTCCAAACCTTTTTTTTCTTTTTGATTTGATCTAGTAAAAGTAATGTTGCAAACTTTTGATATGCCATCAATATTCATTTCTTAAAAGTTGTTAATGAAGAAAGATGTATATATAGTGTTGCATCATTTCAGTTTGGATATCTACAGGTGATTTTTATTTTTGCAAATTAAAAAAAAAAAAAGAAGAACTTTTAGTGTTAAATTACAAGGCACATTATTCTTTAATAGAAGCTGCAGAAGCAACTTAGCCTGGAGACCCAATTATATCTCTCATTATCCTTGCCATGGCCAATACCTTGTCTCAAGGGGAACTTTAAAGTAACTAAGTATCTGTTTTTCTCAATTGTTTTGACCAATAAACGAATTAGTTTTACTCGAGTTACCAAGAATTTTAAATATTTTCGAAGTAAGAAATAATCAACATGTTTCAATGAATTATAATTTTTTTTTTTATTTTTAAACATGTTTTACTTACCTATTTATATAAATATGGATTTGACATTAGTAAATCAAATATGATTTCCAATTAGAACTTTTAGACAGATATCAGATATGTACCTATCAACATTCTACATGCACTTGATCCAACGCTACCAAGTGAAATTAAGGCCAACAAATCGTAGATTACTTTAACTGCAAGCAAACCGAAGGAACCATACTTTTAAGAACTTGAAAAAAGTAATAAGCCATGGAGATCGGATCTTTTTGACAAGTTAACAGGAGAGGTGTTGTTGAGCGATCAAAATCTTATCTTTTTGACAGATACAAACAAAACAAAATAAAAGGCAACCTCTAATACTCGAGAATGGTGCTTTGGGAGAAACTCTGAAAAGGAAGTGACAGGAAGGGGAACAAGAATAATGAACTTTACCATTATCAAGTCAAAAAAGAAGAGACCCACCACAGTAGACACATTCATAGTTCCACCCACATTCAATAAACAAATATATACACACATTTAGTATTAAAATATGTAAGAGATCAAGCAGAATTTCTTCATGTAAGATCATACCAAATCGACATTTTATGAGCAGTAAAACAAACACACCTCTCTTCTGCTTTTTCATCATTCATAAAGTGAAGGCCAACACATAAATCCAGCATTGAAACAGTCTAAAAACATCCTTTATCTTGCACTAAGGAGCGAGCAGCTGCAGATAAAGGAGGCTAATTCTCTTTCTCTCTGTGTGAAGTCATCAGTTTGCTTTTCATTTTCTCCTCATTTTTATTTCGTCTTCTGAATTAATGGATGCTGCTAAATGGTCACAGGTAGGTGGATTTGATCCTCTTTTTTTTTTCTTTTTTGGTTGTCACATTAAATTAAGCTTTTAACTTGTTCTTGGGTTTTCATGTTGTTTTTTTTAGAGATATTTTTCTTTATCTTTTATTCGTTCTAAATGATATTCATGGAGGGTTATATGGTCAATACATTTTGGAAAAGTGAAGTTTATTTTTTGTTGGAACGCAGAAGGCTGTACTTCTTCTTTTTTTCCCCTTTTTTCGTCATGTATGGATGATAAACTCATAAGGGAAAAGGTTTTATTTGTTACTACTATATATTACCGATTGATATTAATTTTTTTCTTTGTTTTTCGATAAATTTAGCAAGTAAAAAAGAGTACCTTGTTTTATGAGTTTGCTTGGAATTTTATCTCTTCAGTTTCAGGTTAATTTTTGTATTTATGTTGTGTCTGATATTTTGCCATGCTTGTGAAATGTGGGCTTTATCTCTATTTCATTTATATATAATATCTAGGGTTTTCTGGATATTGGTTTGGTGAATCCCATGGAAGAGACGGTTCCCAATACATGCACAAGGGGTCCAACGTTAGAGAGAAAGAAGAGGACACAAGAGCAATTGAATTGCCCAAGATGTCGTTCAACCAAAACCAAGTTCTGTTACTACAACAATTACAGCCTCACTCAGCCAAGATACTTCTGCAAGGCTTGCAGAAGGTACTGGACTGAAGGTGGGTCTCTCAGGAATGTCCCTGTTGGAGGTGGTTCAAGAAAGAACAAAAGATCTACAATATCGTCAAGCTCGTCATCATCTTCAGCTTCAGCCAAAGTCCTTGACCTCAACCCAACAAGTCTCTCACAGTTGTCTTCTCAAAACCCTAAGTCCCATAAAGGCCAAGATCTTAACCTGGCTTTCCCAGCTATGCAAGAGAGTCTTGGTAGTATATCTCATTATGTACAAGTAACTAAATTTGAGAACAACAACGACCAGCAAAACTACTACTCATCTTGCAGTACTACTTCTTCGCCTCTTTCAGCTATGGAACTGCTAAGGACTGAAATGGTATCGAGAGGACTGAATTCTTTCATTCCAGAACCAACACCAACACCAGACTCAACTACACTGTACTCAACTGGGTTCTCCATGCAAGATTATAAACCAACCCTCAGTTTTTCAATTGATGGACTTCGAAATAGGATTCGTAATATCCACGGTGTTCAAGAGAATGGAGGAAGGCTTTTCTTCCCTTTTGGAGAAATAAGGTCAATTTCAAGCACTAATGAAGTCGATCAAAATAAGGGACAAGGCAATAATACTTCAGCTGGATATTGGAATAATGGAGTGCTAGATGGAGGATCAGGGTAAAGAAAGGAGAAGGAACTGCTGTTTCCTTGTTTATTTTTCTTCCCCACTCTTTTCACATGGTTGGTTACTTTACTTGTTTAAAGTTGTTTAGAACTAACAGATCATAGGATTGGAGCCATTATGGGATTGGCTTCAAGAGGCTGTGATTTATATATGACGACCTGTAATGTATTCATGAATTCTTCTATCAGAACTAAAATACTGGAGCATTGTTGTATCTGAATCTAGTAAAGTTGGTTCAAGTAATTGATTTCTAGTTTGTAGACTAGGGCAAAAGAGAGATACGATAAATGAAAGTTTGGATTAAAAAAAAATTGGAGTTTCTTAAAATACCGTTTAAGAGGCTCCATGGAAGCATCTATTAGAAGGGCTAAATTATTGTAGTTGTTATTTAAAAACGTGTGGTGGTGACGGGCCTGCCCTGATTTAAGACGGCTAGCTTCTAACCTATTCATGTTTCATTGGGGGCATTGAAAGACATACATTAGAGATCGATGGATTGGTGGACCTTTCCAATAGGAAACTTCATCTTCATTTAAAAGCTCTCCCAACTGGGACAAGTCTTTATGTGAGAACAATAAAGCTAGCCATCTAGCTAGCTAGTCTAGTTAATTACTAGTTAATAGTAGCAAATTGTACTTTGAAAAAACCGGTCTACCAGCTCCAACTATAATGCAAATGCTCACCAAATTTGTTTATTTTTGGATGTCCACTCAGTTCAATTTATTGCTATTTAAGTGCAGCTAGTAGCTCTAACGTTATATCATAATTCCAGGAATGATAAGATACGTACTTCCAACTTTTTAAAAGGGCTTTTAATATTCAGAGGGAAAAATATACGACAAAAAGCTACCCATACTTTGATGCAGAAAACATTCCATCCTGACAAGTCAATCCCATCCAGAAAAGAAAAAAAAAAGAAAAAAAAAACTATGTTTTGTTTTGGGCTCTGTGTGTGTGTGTGTTATGTTGTCGTCTTTATCAGGTTATCAAAAATTTGGGCCTCCTGCAAGGTGTTACTCGTTTGGCTACTCTACATTTATTTATATATTAAATCTAAGGAATTGGGGGTTTTCGAATTTTAACTTATTTGCATTAAAATTTTATAGATTTTGATGTCTTATTGCATGACATGAGTCAAAGCTTGTTTACTATATTTTCCCTTTCAAACAACTAAAAAAAAAAAAATAGAAACACTAAGAAAAAAGTGATTAACACGGGTTCCAGCCTTGCTGGCATCTTCTTTCACATTTTTTTTGAAAGAGATTTAGAAATAATATGATATAAGATCTCTCCTATCTAATCTATTCAGTCAATCTAACAATTTGAACAAAAGATACCAATCAAATATGAGATGTTGGAAGAAACAAAGAGCACGTGAAAACTGACAAAAAGATAGAGCGGTTTTGAGATGATAGCAAAAAGCAAGAAAGTGGAAAGAAAAAGCTCCGGTGATGGTTCATTTTCTATTGGCATAGAATGTAGACTTAAGCAGGCAAACATTTTTTCCCCAAAATATTCAATGTCCAAAACATCCAAAACATTTGAGAAATACCCTATGAGTCCTCAACGCCACAAAAATAATAGATGGTGATAATAGATGGTAGATAATAGATTAACCTTGTAATTGATTAGGCAATTTCCTAATTCTAAGAGCCAAAGAACGCAAGTGTCCTACGGATATAACTATAAAGCTGCCTAAGTCAAAACTGGGTTGCTCTGGGGCTCTCCCGTATGTAATTATCAGCTGCCATAAGAGATTCGAAGGTGTGAAATAACCAAAAAAAAAAAAAAGCAGTTATAAAGATATCTGTAAGTTCCACATGCATAGATTTCTCCACTGTACAAAGATAACTTCATTACACTTATTATTCCTTCATGATCTACGAAAGCTTGTAACTGGAGTCAGGAAACTCAGCAGGAAAAAAAAAGGTACACCTTCAGAATGTCCTATACAAAGATATGCCCATTTTAAAAGATGGGAAGAAGTGGTGGCTTTCTAGCCAGCATAACCATCTATTCTTAACAGGAGGGCCACTCACTTGTCGGCATTGATTCCGAAGATCCGGACTTTGTGCATGTTGGGGAACTTGGCAACAACAAGCACAATCACTGCAAGGGTGTTCAGAAACAGCATAGGATGTTGATAGTCAGTTGTATGCGAGGCTATCAAGTACCTGCCCAAAAAAAAACTTGGTGACTAGATGTCTGACTTTAGAAAAGTAAATCCAAAAGGACTAAAAGCAGCAAATCTCTCCCGCAAAACAAGAAAGACCACTACCAATGTATGAACCCATGTCACAGAGGTTCATCAAAGCGCCAAGAGAACCGAGGCCAAAATGATGTTGCTATTCTCTATCAAAGATTATTAATGTCCAGTTTGTAGGGCAAGTAATCAGAATTCTCCAAGGAAAGAAGACTTGCAAGTCTGCACTTGCCACTTGAACAAATTGCAATCTTTGGCAGAAAGATCTCCCAAATCCCATATCAAAACTAAAATCTGATCACAGAATAGAGGTTTTTCTCCTTTTGTCTTTTCAATACCTAACAATATATTCACATAGACAGGGTGGGAGATTTAAACCTATCACCTCCCAGGCCTTGGACATTCCAATTACCAATGGACCAAGCTTCCAATTTATCTTGAATATTGAAATAAATTCCAATAAAAACTTCTGGTAGTAATCATTTAGCTAAGGCAGGATCTCCATGATGAATGCCTTAAATAAAATAAAGCATAGTACTGCTCTAAATGATTTTGCAAAAGTTAGCACTGATCTCAGTATCAAGAACTAATATATGAATATCAGGGTGGCAGAAATGTTGAAAGCAACCAATTCACATCAATGCATCAAATCTATCTTTTATTAAAACAGCCATGTTTTTGATGAGTCAAGGAATGTTAGAAACACAATCTTTTTAACAAATCCAATAGAACAATACATGTTAGCAGAATGCAAAAGAGAACACAAACTGTGCACACGTAAACATACTTGATCTTTGTTAAAAGCAAGGCAGCAGGAATACACATGATGAATGAGAGAAGACTTTATACAAATATCATAACAAGAGAGCCACGTTGCAAAAATCTAGGTGTGATACTATAGCAAAAGCAATGTTGTTTATGATTCGTGGGCATCGATGTACATTTTACTCATGTGTGTATGCTGGCATGCCTAGTAGTCCGCACAGTTAATTACTCCAATAAAGGGAACAAAAGAAAAGGCTTAATAATTAACATTCAGTGCTAGAGAACAAACACATGCATATACATGTAAATTACAGATAAACAGCAAAAAATAATGGGATGAAATCAAGAACAAGTTACAGTAAAGTCTTAAAATATCATATAAGCAGACTTACAGCACAACAGGTACAACAGTCAGAAACTTTCTGTTGCGTGTAAGCTGCTTTCCATTGTCTATCTGCTCCCACCAAGTCAAGCCATTGTAAATCCCTTGATCTTCAGCAAATGGGGTTCCTTTCTTCCAGTGAAAGAAGTGGTACGTGACCTGAAAATATGACCAATCTCATAATGTTGGTTTATATAGTTAATCAAATTGGTCATGTTCTGTAACTAAATACAAAAGCTGGAGGAATGAGCACAAAAGAGAATCCCTAGAAAAAGAAACATAAGATCTGCTAGATTCAACTAACATCAATCAACTAGTCATCATTCACCCATTTCCATAATTGAAAAACTTCATATTATTTTATAGATGATGACTCTTGAATAAGTTAATGTAGAACAGAAAATGAAGCAGCAGGTAGAGCACCTCACAAACACATATATACAGGAATAAGAAAGTGCCAAAAATACTAGACAGATAAAAATATTTGGCCAAGCTGCCAAACTGCTCAACATGATTTCGCATTAGCAAAAGCATGATTTCGCATCAGCAAAAGCATGATTTCGCATCTCAAAACAGATTCTTAGAACTTACTGAGATTGTTCAATAGCCAAAACCCCTGATTTAGGTTTCCGATGTATAAATAATATGTCACAACGACTAACATAAAGATGTATGCATGCATAACTATGGCGTGGTCCACATGATGCTCATCAAATATAGCCACACACTATACCACTTGGTATGACAGCAGTTCCCTATAGATTGCAGGCCAGCAAAACAAGGCAAAGTTCAAACTTTAAACAGCTGCTCAATGAGAAGACATAAAATGATAAAAACGACGCAGCTATTCAGATATACAAGCTAATCACAGCCTAAAACAAGAATAAATCAACAAACCAGAAAAAAGCCAAAAGGAAAAATTGCAGCAACGTATCATGTTTTATATTATTAAGAAACGCAGAATGGAAACAAAAGGGGGGAAGCCAAAACAACCTTCAAAACCCTCTAGACGAACCCATACAAAGCCAATTTCAACAAGAATAAACCCTAAAAATTATCAAAAGAAGGGGGTAATTTACAGGCATAAAAAGAAACCCAATTCAAAATTCAATACAATAAGACAATCAAAAAATGGGGGAAAAACGTACGAGGAAGTGGGATAGATTGACGACGGTCCAAGCCATGCCAGGAGAGCAACCGAAGATGGAGAGAACAAGGAGCCAAGCGAAGAAGAGGATTAGAATATAGGTAGTCCACACTCCAGGGTACATAAACCATTCCGTGTTCCGATTCAGATCCGCCGGTGGCACCGCTTTCACATACAGATTCGCCATTTATTTTGAATTGCAACAAAATCCCAGACTACCCTTTTTCTCAAGCCACCCTGTTTCTTTCTTTTTTTTTTTCCCTTCAAATTTGTTCGATTTATATAAATATATCTAAAAGACTTCGCTTCTTTAGATATATGATTTATTCAGGTATCTAAAAAGCAAAATCCCAAAGACCCCAGAAGAGTTTTCTTTTCCTGTAAAAAGGATGCTGATGATGATTGAGGAAGAAGAACGACTGTAAAAAATGCAAAGCTCTCAAGAATTTTTTTTTTTTGATTAATTATCTAAGCCAATATTATTAATAATTGCTGATTTATCCCGTGAACCTTTTGCTTTTGCAAAAGTCCAAATAAACGACACCGTTTCTCCACCCCCAACTTTATTTATCTTTCTTCCGCAATACATTTATTTCTATTTTCTATGGTTTTTAGTACTTCGAATTGCTTTTTTTTATTATTGATGTGTAATTAATTACTATATTTATTGCTTCTTAAATATGGCTTCAGTTAAAAGACTCATCCCTTTTCACGGACTTTCTTTTGTTTTTTTTCTTTTTTAAAAAAAAAGCCTAATAATAGCAGTTTCTTGTTATATTTGATAAATTGATGATATTCGAATATAGTCCTTAAAGGAGCTCAACTTCAGCCCACGGAAAATGGAGCCAGTTCTGATATTCATCTCCCGAGACCAGACCAACCATTAGGCTGGACCACTGACCCGTACACTTCATATTTCATATATGGATGATGGGTTTCATAGCCCCATGCTTAACAAGGTTGCGGCCCAATAACCTAAGTACAACCAAAATTTTCTTTTGCTTCAAAACTGGGATAGATAGATATGGCTATTGCATTGTATCTGAAAGGAGACAGCACAGCCCTCTTTCAAACTGCATTTGCTTAAGTAAAGGTCGATGTATTATTTACGTAATGCTAGCTTGCGATTTTATTTCATCGATATGGACGAATGCACTCCTATATTTTAAAAAAATATGACCTAAATTCGACAGTAATATTTACCTAAAGTAGACGTTAATTAACTCATCATTATATACAGTCTAACGTGGTGATAAGCTTTTAACATTTTTAGCTCTCCTCACTGCTTAAGTCAAGGACCACTAATTGGATTGTCTTTGAAGTACTAATGTAGTATATACATCACTGTATTATTAATCGAGAGAATGAAGTCCTTTCCACTTATGGCTAAGTACACTGGTAGATGGTTATTAGCCAATCTGTTGTTAGGTGTATATATATGTGTGTGTGTGTGTGTGTGTGTGTGTCTGTGTTTGTTCTTTCTTAGTGCATTCTTTGTCATGATTGCAAGACGAGCTTTATCCACAATGTTTTCAGATCATATGCGTTAAAACGAAAGCACCTAACACTTTTATAGAGGGCCGCCTTCTGCTACTGAAAATGAACTGTCTTTCTGGTAACTGATACATGTGGTCGAACTATTATGGCTTTTGCTGTTTTTGACAATGATCATCAAAGACCAAACTGGCCAATTATTAACTAAGATCCATCACCTGAACTGATCACATTATCAAGCACTGAGCAGCTGGGACCATCATCAACCCAAAAATTAGCCTGAACAACAAAGATAGCTGCCTTAATTAGAAAAATCAGCAGTATTGCGTTGTGGTAATGGTGTTCTCCTAGGAATCCCCCTTAATTTTATATTGTTTTACTCTCGAATTAAATATTATTTACAATATCTATTTATGCAAATGCAAACTTTTAAGCGCAATTTCCTGAGTTTGGTGCTGCTTACATAATCTTTCTCTTATGACAGAGATATTGAGAGGTCTGCTCTTGTCTCTGATTAATAAAAAAATCCACTTTTGTCACAAAAGACAACAGCAAAAACATCGTTGTGTGAGTTTACTAGTAAAAACCCTCAAAGCGAAATGACTCTCAGCTAAGAAGGTGATCGAATTTTTTAGGCCATTTTATTTCAATATCTCAGCCAAGGACAGTGGACCAAAAGGAATTGCCTAGTGTTGGTCACTATGAGAACTTAGCACCGAAAGGGGATGGCAATATTCTTTGGAATTCATTTGAAGCCGAGTAATCAGGGGACTCCCCATGTATAAATATGTGCTTGAAAATGGGGTTTAGTCCAAGAACCGTGTAGCCAAATAAGAAACAAAGGAAGCGAAAGGTTAAAGCAGCTTTCCTTTGACCTTTCTTTGTAAAATCAAAAAACCCAACAGCCTGACAATCTCTATTCGCTCTCCTTCTTTTGTAAACTTTCATTCAAACATGGCAAAGTAAGCCTCAAGCAAATTGGAATGGAGGATAAATGTCCCTGATGGAATATCAAACATATTGGAGCATTAATCTGGGCTAGTAAGCAAAATATGGCTTAGGATTAAAAGGTTTTACGGGAGGACTAGCTTTGAAACTTTGGGTTTTTTCGGAGAAGGCATGGAATTTAGGAGTTGCCAACCCAAGAAACGTCATCCATTGTATAAAAGTAGGGCTCGCATTTTCTATTGTATCACTTTTCTACTACATGAGGCCTTTGTATGATGATTTTGGAGGCAATGCTCTGTGGGCAGTGATGACGGTTGTGATTGTTTTCGAATACAGTGTGGATTAGTCTTAATGGCCTCTTCACTTTTACTTGAGAGATTCTTCATGTTTTATGTTATTGAATTTGATCTATCATTTTCCATTTCCATTTGCAGGCGCACATTGTGCAAATGCATTAACTGAGTAACAGCAACTTTTCCTACTGGTGCACTTCGTGTTGGTATTCACTGGGTGGCTGAACAATCAGATGATAAACTGAAACCCATAATTCTTGGGATCTCAGTTTTTCTCTTTGGTGAGTAAAACTTAAGAGCGATGCAAGAAATAAAATTCCCTTAGCTAGCGTAGGACATCCTTTTCACTTTCTCAATTCAATTGTTCAAAGACTCAATGTATATATGGTTGAATGGTTGTTGTTATTTTTTTTTATGCAGCTTCAGGGGCAACCTTCTCAAGGTTTATCCCATCGGTTAAAGCCCGCTTCGGTTATGGTGCCATGATCTTCATCCTTGCCTTCAGCTTGGTATCAGTTTCCGGCTACCGCGTGGTAGAGTTGTTTGGGCTTGCTCAACAGAGTTTATCCACAATCGCCATCGGAACTTCCTTGTGCATCATTGTAACCATGCTGTTCTGTCCCATCTTGGCCGGTTGGAAGCTTCACCATCTAATTCATCAAAATATGGAAAAGCTTGCAGATTCCTTGGATGGTAAGTAAACAAAATAGACAAAATAAAATAAAAAATAAAAATCATTGCTAATGAAATAAGATCAGATTAAGATAATGATTTTCTTTGTCAAACTAATTGCAGTGTGTGTGGCTGAGTACTTCAAAGACAACGGAAAGTTGACTATTATTAGTGAGGAGGATCTAAACAAGAAGATGCAAGGGTTTAAATGTGTTTAATTCCAAGGCAACAGAATAGAACTTATCAGTTTAATCAAAAATGTCTTTTAAGGGGATTAATTGGGATTCTTTCTTTTCCTTGAACGCTTGATATCTTTCTTTATATCAATTTCACAGGCCAATTTCGCAAGGTGGGAACCAACACACGGTCGGTTCAAACTTTGGACATCCATGGAAACAATACCTCAAAATAGGGGCTTCATTGCGCAACTGCGCTTATTGCATTGAGACTCTGAATACTTGCATCGACTCAGAAATTCAGGTAAAAATCTTAGCTGTATGAAAATATATGGATCAAATTGATCAGAATCATCAGTTATATAAAAGCTTTGAAAGAAAATGGTATATTTAAGGATAAAATATTGATTGTATTGTATACACGGACGCAGGCACCTCCATGCATAATGAATCATCTAAGTGCTTGAAAGTCGGCTCCTATTCTGCTAAAGTCTTGAAGGAATTGACAACAACAGTCAAGAAGACGAGGAAGTCGTCCAAGATAGATTTTACAGTTGCAGAGATGAACTTTGCAGGCCAAGAATTTCAGGATGCCTTTAAATCTTTCCCCAGCCACCTTATTGCGCCCTCACCATCAATACGAGAAGAATCCACCGAAGCCAATGCAGTTCCCATCGGAAAAGCCAGCGTACCTCCTATCATGAAGGTTCTTCCCCTGGTCACGGTGGTGTCATTGTTGGGAGAAATTGCAGGAAGAATAGGAGGAGTCGTTGACGCAGTAGAAGAGCTGGGGAGCCTAGCGGAATTAAAGCCAAGCAAAACCAACCTACTATGGACCCTATCCCAGATAATCTAAATCAGCAAACCATACGAAGAAGCCAAACATTGTGAAAATTTTGCCTCATTGCGTGCTTTGCTATTGCATTACACCTAGCATTACACTAACTCTGTTCGTGCGCGCGTTTCACTTTATTTATACAATTGTTATTGCATAGATTACGTCAGTAGATGTTGTAAAATTCTGGAACTTCATTGGATTGCAGGACTGTGTTTTGCTTTACGCGTGGTTTCAAGTTACATAGTTTTCTTAGTTTCTGGCTAAACAGACAATTCAATTGAATTTAACTGGGAATCGATTAAAAGTAAATTATAATAGAAAATGCTGGAATATTTGCCCACGCATGGAATGGTTGGAAACACGTGCATTCCATGCATGCAAACATAGACAACAAAACATGCAAGAAAAATGTTTTAACACTTGTCAAAATAGAGAGATTTTTGCTTTTCTTCCAACTTTTTGTAATTAATTTTGAGCTTCTTTATTCAAACATTATTTCACTCCCCAAATTAATAAGTTATAGCCATGGTTTTTTGAACTCGAACAGATCAATGACGCTTCAACAGCATCCTTTGACAGGCCATCAAACCAAAAAAAAAAAAAAAAAAAGAGAAACAAATAAACATCAACGGTCGTGGATTTTTATGCACGATAACAAGCAATCACTGTCCCTGACTTCATTTAGTCCCTTGTTAAATGTTCTTTCGGAATGCACAACTTAAACTGCTAGAAAGTAGTTTAACAAAAGATAAATAAAGTTACCACCACATCGTGAGTTCAATCAATATTACAGCTAATGCTTTATTGTGCTTGCAAATGAAGTGTGTACCCAACTTCACATGCACATGAAATTCACTTAACGTTACAATGTCACAAGCTGTCGGTTACGAGCCTCGTTTTCTTGAGTTGCTTCATTGTGGAGCCCTGCCCAGCCTAGGTTCACGGCCAAATCCTCCACAGCCACCTTTATCACATCACTTCGAACACCTATATCGGTTGCATACCTGCTCATACAGTACATCCCAGCAGTAACTGTTGCCACACCTACAGGACTTGGCATCAACAAATTTAGTGGAGAAGAAAGAAGAGCAGCCAAGGGGGCACCAATCACGGAAGAAGCCTGACCGCTTCTTCCAACCCCTAGCTGGTCCATGAGCAGAAGACCAGTTTTACAATACAGTGCGAAGTCCTCACAGTTATTCCGGAATATGTCGTAATTTCCAAATCCGTTTTGAAGAAGATACATTGCCCGGTGGATGACTATTCCAGGAGAGTCAGAAACTGCTGTGGTGCACGTGCCTCCACGCAATTTGGCAAGGAAAACCGATGGGGTCACCCCATATTCAAAGCAGTAGAGGGATCCATTTCGAAGGAAGCAATCCAGGCATGAGAGTACTACCCCACTGTTTGGCTGCCGGAAGCCACAATCAGGAAAGGTCGGACAAGATGATTGAGGTGATACAGGATCATATAGATCAGAAGATCTCTCAACGCTGGAACCTAAGTTACGTTCAGGTCTAAAGTGGACCACCTTGCTTCCACCAACAAAGATACCTATATGATTTGACATTCAACAAGCTCATGAATAATATTGATCTTAATTCAACCATCAAAGGAACTGCTCAATTAAACATCTCACAACGTCATCTATTGTCCAAGTTCTGTTTCATTTAACTTGATATATCCTTGACATATTTGAAGATAAACCTAAACTATGTGGAATGAAGCCATAAGGTAATAAGGTAGAATAACAAACTGATCAGAAACTTGATGAAAAGGACTTATGAAAACATGGGGTAAGTAAGGCTTTTGATACTGGAATCATAATTATATTTGCTTTCAGTTCATATTAATCTGGCAATTAAACAAGGTTGCTTCAGTCTCACATATTTGGGAATAAGAAGCAGGAGTCAGAGATATACTTCGGAATCTCAACAATCAGATTAAAGCAGTAATCATACAAAGTGAAGGAATCTTGAGAAAGATGATATGACTCAAGACATATCCGGAATCCCAAAAGTACAATTAATGCAGTAACCCTACAAAGTGAAGGAATCTTCTTGATAAAGATGGTATGACTTCAAAAACATAATTCAGTTGATGATGACATGAGATCAGTCTTAAACCACCACCAAAATGAATATCAGGAAATCACAAATATCAGCCAAATTTAAAGTTTTGAGCAGTTAAGCTATAGAAAAAAAAAATAGAATGCCCCTAAATCTTTGTGCTAAAGAGATCATGATTGGGATAGAACCTTGCCCCTTCCAAACAACAAGAGGGGACAGAGTGAAAAACATCAAATATTTTTCAAATGGCTGCACCCTGTAGGATTCTAGTTGTGGGCTAGTGACAGAGACAAATTGTCCTCATAACTTTGGCAAGCTAAGAATTCTACTCTTCCAAAGTGGCGGACATCTTTTAGTAAATGAACTACCTCTTCATACCGACATGACAACTATTAGATTTTCCTCAACGCCGCTATCAAGCAACTCCTTGACCTCCATAAATTACTTTACAGAAGACTTTACATATCAAACTCGACCATAGCAAAATCTAATTCAAAAGAAAATTTCAAAAAAGAACTGCCAATGATAACACTCAAGCAGCTTAAGAAAGGAACCACCTAGGAACAATAAAAATTCTAAGCCACTATTATCTCTCTTCCACTTTTAAGAAGCTGCAATCACCAGATTTTTATAAGGAATTAAAGGTTTTTTTTATTTTATTTTCTGCACTACATCTCATACTTGAATGTAGAATTTACCTTAAATATTAACTATCAGCGGCATTACTTATAAGAACAGAAAAAATCAATTAAAAACACCTCAAACAGACGGAATGTGTAGTCAATTCCTCGTCATCCAAAGAATAGCACAATCACGAGGAAAGGTATCTTAAATCTGAAAGACATTTTTTTTTTCAGTTTCATTGTTTTTAAGGTAAAATCCACCTATCAATCATCAAAGAAAAAGAAAAAGAAAAGCACTAACTTTTACCGGTACGTTAGAAAGACCCAGAAATAATACTGGCACAAAAATAGTCAAACAAGACCGCAAAACAGTTCTTGCAAGAAGGGATCATGAAAAACTTTCAAACATCAGTCAAATTCACAATAAAAAAAAAGAAAGTAAACTGGAGCAAACAAACGCTGTAACAAAACTAATATAAAAGGTAAACTGGAACAAACGTAACGTTGGAACACAATTATATTAAAAAAAAAAACCATAAACAGTGATAAATGCACAAATCAAAATGCAAATTGTTTCTCAAGTAATTTTTTTTTTTCCTTTGATAGGAAAACATGGAAAGTCGAAATTGAAGTCAAAGAAGGAGAGAAAAGAAACCATGGTGGGAGTAGGTGAAAACGGCTCTGTAAGTGTAAACGTGATCTCCTGGTTTGATCTCATTCCTCTCTACCCTGTTTGTAAGCAAACCCATTTTTAACCTTTTCTCTTTTCCCTCTACCTCCCGTGCTTCTTCTTCTTCTTCTTCTCCCCTGTTTCTTTGCCTCTGATACAGCTTACTTACGGTAGATCCGACATAATTAAGCCCTTTGTAATCTTAGCAGCGCTGGCTTAATCTTATGGGCTCATCTAATCATGACCCTATATCGGTTCCTTTTGTATTTATTTGTCTTTTTCAAAAGGTCGCCATCATTGCCCTTGCAATAGATTAATAATGACGATGAACAAATTCCTTCTTCCTTTCTCTTTCCTTTTTTTTTTTTCCTTTCCTTTTCTTTTCCTCTGTTGACAAGGAAAGGGTAAGTTTGGAATTTAAATCCACCATTGGCATGCCATCAGGGAAGTTTATCAAGCTAAGAATTATAAGCATGTTTAAGGGGCCAACGACAATCATATATAAATGGGTTGCTATTGCCCTGGAACAAGGCAAGAAAACGACAAAGGGCTTTGGATTCCTTGCTATATTCCGAAGTTTCCTTCATTCCCTACCTTCCCCAACCTATGCAAATCCATAATGTTTGCGTTAAACTTACATTTTGAATACCCAACGATATAACTCAATAATTAATCTTTCTAGCATTCCTTTTACAAATTTTATACAAGAATAATATTTATAGTACAACAATGAACTTGATCATCTCGACATTGAAAAAAAATAACGATGGATTGGGGTAAAGAATGGCAAAGTTTCCTTTAGGCTCTAACCTCTATTATCAATTAATCAGCAAACGCTTCAAATGTAGATTGCTAATCAAATTCCAGGATTTTCTATATATGAATTTGGTTAATAAGCATCTACTAAAAACTTTTTTCTTAATCAATTATTTTCGGGAAATTTAAGAAAAATAACGTGGACTAGCACTGGTTAATTCGCCAAATGTGTCATCTTTTGGCAGGTAACAATGCGAATCCGCCAGCACCAGATCCCACAAAATGCCAGTGGAAGAAGAGGTCCGGCCCATTCGCTTGGCCCGCTTGAGTTGCCAGTCGTAGAGTTGGGCTTTTTCGGGGCTACCTGCTGTTAGCAACGATGGCGTCCCATGCTGGAACCCTAGTGGGATGGCGCACCGACAACCTTAAAGGCTTTCAGTTTGATTCTCGAGAAAATTCTTTCCCGTTTTGGTTCCATTAGAAATTGAAGGAAATGAGACTGGAGCGTTCAAGGATGCAAAAGGGAGTGCAAGTAAGAAGGAGAAGTCAGAATCGAATGAAAAAAGATTGAGAGGACTGACTTTTTCCTTGTTTTAGGGGGAAAAAAGAAAAAAAAGGATGGACGTTGGGATGAACATCAGGTGCTCTTGCGGTCCACCATGCTCCATTGGTCCTCTGCTGTCCGATCTAATTTTTGTTTTGATCACCAAAATGTTTCGATCATTGGCGTCGCCCGGACTCGAACCGGAGACCTTCAGTGTGTTAGACTGACGTGATAACCAACTACACCACGACACCATTGCTTGTTTTCGTACTTTAAACTTATTTAGTTTCTGAGCCTTCTGCGCCCATCTTTACGTTTCTGCATAATGTTAGGGAGCATATATACTGTTGTTGGACAAGAAATAGATGCATTTATCATTAATCATTAAACCAAAAACTCTAGTAAATTATTAATTATGAATCTAAGAATAGTATTTTCATGTCAAGGTAATATCATGAAAATGAGCCAATAAGTATTTTATCGTGGGAAAAGTATATAATTTAATCACTGCATGTGATAGATCAGCTCAACTTTTACTTAAAAAACTTGGTGAAAATAAAAATAAAATCGTTAGCGTTTGGTTAAGTGATGCATGCACACTTGCACGGTAGAATTAGAAATTCTTTTTTTTTTCCCCTCTCAAATTTAAGATTTTATGTAAATTTATGTGTTATTGAGTCGCATTATGTTAATTTAAAGCTTGAGATTTTATATAAATTTTGCAACATTAATTTAAGGTTAAAAAAATATTTGGGATCATTATATACATATAATAATTATGTTAAAAATATATATGCGATCATTATGTTCTTTGGAACTCGAGGAACCCTTGGCTTTTGGTTGCCATGTCCGTCTCATTCGAGCTCCATTGCCTTATACTCTACGTCCCATTCTTGGCAGACATGTTCGGTGTTGTTCCATTGAGTCTGAATGACAGGTTCTTTGTTATTTTGGTCTCGATACCCGTAATACTCAGAGATGAGATTCTTAAATTTGTTGGAGGGAGTCAAAGATATAGAGCGAAGGAGATGACAGCAAAAAGCAGAACCCGGTTTACCGAAACGTAGGAGGAAAAGTAGTGGTCCTACGTTCTTTTGTATTCTTAGCTCATTTCATTTTGGCCGATAATACCTTGTTTTATCATCTGAAAGAAATGCATTAGTCAAGTTTTATTCATTATAATTTGACAAAATTATACATTTTAACTCCCCTAACGAGTCTTCCTTTGAAGGAAGTTTTCTTCCCGAGACTACCTGTAGAATACTGGGCTCAGATTGAGTTCGCATGTGTTACTCGGTCTCCACTGTTTTATCTGATAAAGGGGAACCATAGAAGCAATAGGTATACAAACGACTTGGAGAGTGAAAGAATGGAAAGATAGAATCTCAGAAGCTATAAGAAAAGAATTCAATTCCAAGGAAATACCAATATGATGCCTAGCTATCTTGCTAGTGGTGTGCTTACAAGATTTCATTTTTCTGTTTGTCTCTCTGTTTTTTATTATTATTATTATTATTATTATTTTTACCATTGAAAAAACCAATTGTCAAATGGATTTCAAGTCTTCAACTGTACAGACCGAACAAATTCTGTGGCATTTAATATGAGGCACTTGAAAAATCTCTTCCTTGCAATGCTTCTCTCCATAGCAAAAGCTCAAATTCAATTTCTGTCATCTTGAGGTTCAAGGCGCTGCTACTCAAGCAGTGACAAGCAACAGCTACAATGATACAACCGCCCACAACAACAGAGTTGGTTGATGGTTCTTGTTTAGCTTTCGAGGTGAATTCATCAGCATGCCTTTATTATCGAGAAGAAAAGCTTGTTCCATTCTGCTTAGCACACCAGTGTCACGGTCTTCCAAAATAAAATCATCGAGGTGCCTTCTGTGGTTAGTCATTATCTCCTCAGATATGATGCAAGTCAAAGCCATTAAATTCTCTAGAAAAAAGAAGACTGCTCATGAAGCACATTCAAGTGAGCAAGAATTCTGGCTGAAAGAGACTTCATACTACCATTGCCTCGCTGCGTTAAATCCACTAAAGACATCTGAGCATATGGACCATATTTCTGCTTGAACTCAGGCAGCCGGAAAATCCTTTCTAAAGCATATAGGGTTTTCTCCTGCAGTCCGAGGGAAGGTGAACTAAGAAATTTTATCATCGGAGTAATTGCATCTGCTTGTGCTAGCACCTTACTACCACTTTGCAGTCTTTCAGCTTCAATTAAAGTCAATAACGCATCTAAAGAAGCTTCACAAACTCCAGGATCTGATTCTTCAAGAGCCCTGACGAGCGGTCTCACTGCATCAGCCTCAACTAGGCAAAACGATGATTCAACGGAACAAATTCCTCCATGAACTTGGCAAGCGGTCTCTGGTGGAGCTGACAAGCACCAGAACCCCTTGCGCTTTGGTATTGGCTGGCTCAGCTGGAGTGAACTCACTGAAAAATGAGACAAAGAAGTGGCTGCATGCTTTTTGGTCAAGGTCGTCCCAGAATCCAACAAGTGAACTAACATGGGGATAACGCCAGCTTCAGCTGCTCTCTTTTGCCATTCCAGATTTGCTGGAGCAGTAAGTCGGCAGATGGCTCCAACAGCATTTTCTACTAGCTGAATTCCATTGGAATCATTATGCCTGCCATTCAGAAGAAAATGAAAAATTATTGGAATTGCACCAGCATCCACAAGCCACTGAGTGATCTGGGCATTTTCTGGAAGGCTAGCGATTATGCCCATGGCAGAAGTAACTTCTTCTTCATCGTTAGAAGACTGGATGATCCTAAGTAATGTCTTGAGGCATTTCTGATGCACGTGCTCCAGGATAGCAGCTTCATCACCATCATTTACCAAGCAGCAGAAAAGCTTCACAGCATTTGAACGTACATTTTCAATATCACGCTCACACAACTGGATTAGTACTTGGATGGCTAAGCACTGTTAATGTCATAACTCATAAATCAGTTTTGTGTTGAAATGACATCCAGCAAAACAATTACAATATGAATTTGATCTGTAATATATGAGTAGGCGTAAATATATATATAAAAAAAAATGTTTGGGGTATGCTTCTTTTAGCAAGATTACAGAGATTGTGACAAGGAATGTCCATTTGTTTTTCTCACTTTGCATAACCAATACGAAAATATCCTAAAAAACATGCTCACATAATGAAAGACAAGATGAAAAGAATGAGAAATACATCCATGTAAATTTAAAATGAAAAAAAAAAAGCTGTGCTTATTTCACACATGAATTCAGACTTTAAGATACTTCGAAAAGGCTAATCTCTATCTAATAAAAGCGGAGAACACTAACATGCTATGAGTAATTTAACCCTTTCAGAAACCACAATTCAAGGAATCACTAAATGCGATAACTGCTGACACCCTAGATAAAACAAGTAGATGTCTTCCCTGTAAAAGGAAACAGAGGGAGCCAAAAACTTTGCTCTGTATAGCTAATTCACCTGTGTAAGCAACCTACTAAATCAGGCACTGAGCAATCGGTAGAAAGAAATCAAAACCTGGTCACAATAGACATGTTATGGAGGTTTCCTCGGTATAGCTTGTTTAAAGTAATCATTGCTTTCACAATTATTTTAACCTCTACTTAAGCATAGGCACCTTTTCTATTTTTCTCCCAAGAACAAATTAATTTGGTTAAATTGTTTTTTCTTAGAAGAAATAAATGACAGCACAAAAGTGCAAAGTTACATCATTCTCCAATAAGATGTATACCTGTGTCAGCTTAGTCTTGATATTTGCTGCAGCGGGAGATTGGCACAATGCTTGGAAGATCTGGAGAATATTTTGTTGGACTTTTGGTCCAGTGAGGTTAATCAAAGAGAAGAGCATGAAAATATCTTCATCGGATTCCAATAATGAAACAGGCGTCTCACTGGATTCTTGTGT
Source organism: Adansonia grandidieri (assembly GCA_038382065.1). Lineage (NCBI taxonomy): Eukaryota > Viridiplantae > Streptophyta > Magnoliopsida > Malvales > Malvaceae > Adansonia > Adansonia grandidieri. The sequence continues at coordinate 8,411,684 of JBBYHK010000004.1, forward strand.
CATAGTGGATACTGCAAGCTGCATAATAGTTGCAGCAACCTGTTCTTGTAGGGTTGGGGATGAAGAGCTGAAACGAATGAGGTGAAGTAATGGGTGCAATGCACCTTCTTTGATCATCTGCAAGCCATTTTTTGGTACACTTGAGAGGTTTCGAAGAGCTTTAACAGCTACATTTTTCATCTGAACACCACCATGAGAGACCCAGTGAAGAAGCGGACCCAGTGCACCTCCTTCTAGCAATACCACTTTACTATGGTCAGTCAACTCCATTTCAGCCACAGCGGTTGCCATGATTAGTTTTACGTCTTCTAGTCCTGCAGAGATTTAGAAACACTTCAGTAAGTGTTTTTCAGATAATGGCAAAAACCACAGGGACATCACAATTTGATACCCAATTCCAATACAGCAAAAGCCGATTGTGGAAGGAAATAGGAACAACAAATAAAAACATAGCCCAAGCCATGTAAAACACTTCTGCAGCTCTACCAGAAATTTTGGGATTTTTATATTTGAAGAAGTGGATGCAACTACAGCAATAAAATTGGCATCTCTTTAAAGTTTAAAGTTAAATCACTACCAAGAAAACTATACTGACAAGGAAATCCAGACCTCGTCATCTTTATGTGAAATATTATCTTCTCCAGAATAATGCACCAATATTGAGATTAAAGAAATGTTGGATGTTAATGTTTAGTATGGCCTAATTTCATTTTGTTGAAGTAAAAGTTCAATTCGTCATAGTGCACTAACCAGCCAACTTTCCACAGATAACCTACTTTTAGTAGATACTTTATCAGGTCAAAACATATATAAATGCTCTCTTAATTCTCCAAAAATATGCTTCATATAACACAATTATATGGATGAACTTGTCCAATGCTTAAGTTAGGATGGATGAAGAAATATGAACATCCTATTGAGAACTTAAAAGGCCATCAAGTTTAGGGCATGAACCTGTTGACAGACGCTGAAGCAAATGTTTAAAATAATTTGCCCTTGCCATCTGTATGATGTTCTGATCAGAAAATGAAAGATTCTCCAACATTTCCTCCGCATCTCTGGCAGTTTGATTATCATCACCACTTGCCATTGTTACCAAAAGGAGGATGCAACCCTGAACCTTCCCAATGCTGTCTCTTAACATATTATATTTTGATAGCTCCAATAATAATGCCACTGCTAACCTCCTTTCATCTATACGGCGGCCCAAGGATCGAACTACATATTCAATAGCACCATCAACTTTTGCCACTCTATCCTGCAACATATTTCAAATTTTGGGTAGAAAACATATCAGAACATGTATGCATTTCAGGTTAGCAGGAATCCATATTTATGCAAGGTATTTGCAAGAAATCCTGTCCTGATAAAAGAAGACGGTAAATTACAAAGAGTACTCTACAGCAATGGTATGCAAAACAGATTTGTCAACATGGGATACCGAGATGAATGTGATCCTAGATAAATACTTAGTAGTATTCTGTTCTTTCAAAACTCGATACCTCAGCTGATCTTATAATTCAATAATTAGTGACTTAAGACTTGTGTTTATGAAGTGAAGTAAAAGAATCGAACACTAGATGAAGATAAAAGGGTATATGAAATCTATTTGTCTATGCACATTACTCAAACAGCCGAAACTAATTCCTACCATGCCTGATTGATAAAAGGCATTTCACCAGTACCTCTACGTCGAAGAGGATCCTTTTCGACACAATTAGAGATGCCTAGTTGCAATTTACCGCAGAAAGCTAAAACAGAGAATCACAAGGACCAGTTTCAGATAGAGTACCTTTGCATCATCACTATCCTTTATCAATATGTGAAGTACGCCAAGCACACGATTCCTTATTTCACAATTTTTTCCACCAAGAAGTTGAACAAGAACCAGTATATAGTTCTCCAAGATCACCCACTCTCGGTACAGGTCTCTTTGTTTGCAAAGATCCTCTAGCTGCTCTAGACAATGAATCACTTCTTCCTCATCTCCAGATGTGAGATTGGCTTTCATGGAAGCAATTGTTATCATAGTGTTTCTGTCCTTCCACTCTTCTATTGACTGCCTCAGTGTTTTGTTAGGGCGTAGAATTGATGTGTCCAGGGGGATCATCGTCAGAGGGCACAAGTTGTTCCCCTCTGTAAACCACTTTTCTATGGCACTTCTCTCAAATGTCTGTCCCGAAGAAGTTTCCACAGGATCTACCATTACATCACAAGTGATTGGACAATAAAATGATTGGAGAGGCTCCAGCACTTGACTACCCAGAGATTTCCGCTTAGTGAAATACTTCATCTCTTTCTCTTTAGGAGAAGAAGTAGCATCTGCCCTTCCCAACAAAGCAATTATCTGATCCATTTGTATAACTTCAGCCTTATCCTTCCTAAGCCTGACATTTTCAATCTCACTTTTGAAATCTTCAAATTCCCTTTTTAAAGCTGACCTCTCAGTAGGTATCCCCACAGCTTCTGCAATGAGAATAAGTAAATTGTTTGCATAAGAACGATCGACAATCCTCTCCTGTATGCCTGTCTCAATTTTCTGTAAGATCTCTTCTTCTGCTATAGCAGCCTTGAACTCAGCCTTCTGCATACTGTCACAGAGATTTCCAATTTCTACAACTATAGCTGAAGAAAGTTCTAAAGATGACAATGGAAGGAGACTAAGTGCCCTGCTTATCTCTCTCAGGGTACCTTCTAGCCGCCTCACTATTCCACGGCTATTCATTAAGAGATATACTTTGCTTTTGCTGCTGCATTCTAGAGTTAGTTGCTTCGCAGCTTTGATTTCTCGATTGAGAATCAGAATAGCACCGTTCAAGCTTTCGGAATTACAAATATATTTTCTATTCAACTCTTTTAGAACTGGGACAATTCTCTCTAAGTAAGTTGCAAGTTCCTTGAAACTATCTTTCTTAAAGAGGACATCGTTTGCAACAACCACAGTCTCAAGAATGACCTCTACAGTCTGACAAAGGATCTCTGAAGCCGGAACAAGTGAGACACTAGTGACTATGTCTATTGCCATCAAATCACAACGCAGCGAAATCTAGGAAGCGTAACCTTTTCTTCCAATATGATTAACGCATGGACTAGAAGTGGCAAAACCGTGGCTGCAAGACAGCGGTTGAAGCATTTTCATCCAAAAACAATGCTTGCAATTTTATTAAAAGGAATATCTACATTAAACCAGATTTGAATAAGCCTCTCAAAGCTATTTCGCATAAAACTTCTAAAACACTATACTAGATTAAAAGCACGATATTTATGACTGAAGTAAGTTGGAAAATTGCCTTCTTTTGGTTGCTTTACACGGAATAATAGAAGAGAATGAATAGAAAAGATTGCATGCTAAAGGAGCATTGGTTTTGTTGGTCCAAGTAGAAAGATAACAAAGCAGGCGGCAGTCCCCCATTGGATAATCACCACAATCCCAAGGAAAACTAGAAGACACGTTAAACTTTCTATTTGGTCATCGGGAAAATACAGGTGAAGATCAATGTCATTTTATTTTCTACAAAGGGAAAAGACGGAGCTTTTTCTCCCTTTTACCAAAATATGGTGGTGTTACTCAATGTCAAAAATTTAAGAAAGTCTACCTCAAAACTTGTTTTCTAAAACACTAGACCTTGAAAGGATGCTACAATAGAATTGCAGTTCTCTTTCATCTCTTAAAATTTCCAGGAACCCAAACAAAAGATAGCAGAATAGTCCCAGGGCAAAACTAAATATGAGCATCAAATGTATCACTGTCCATGAACTTGAAAAAGATATAAAAGGTATGAACACCTCAAGTCCTAATTCAAGGAAATAAGATCATGAAAAACAAAATTCAACTTTGAAATCTTATTCTTAAAACTTTGAACCTTCAAAGAACAATTCAAAGAACCCAAATTACAATACTTATCTACTTGAAGCACAATCGAAGACTCAGATAGTCAAAGCTGAATCACAATAACAAATCTAAGCTCTCAATAAGAAAAGAGAAATATACAAACCTGAAAATGAATTAATGTTGAAGGAAAGAGAGGGAAAAAAAAAAAAAAAAACCCCCACGAGCCTACAGCTACAGACGGCTTCAAAAGAGAGGTTTTTTTCTGAAGGAAAATTTCTCGGGAATATGGCGAACGGGTCACTGGGACTCTGCAAGGAGACTCCAGCCGCCGGACAAGAGGACCCCCACCCCACTTAAAAACACATTTACTTGTCTATATAAAATATTATCATACATATGAGAAAAGAAAAGTAAACAATTCTTTTTGCAGCTCGTTTTTGTTTTTACTATTTATTCCCCAATTTATATGAGTCTTGTCTAATTATTCTACCGGCTTATTAAAGTCTTGTTAGTTAGTGCTGTTCTGTTCCGTTCAAAGGCTCGGTCTTCATATTTTTTTTTATAATACATAAAATATATATATATTTTTTGCTGGCTTTGACTTAGAAAATGACCTTAGAAAAAATTCGACTGCTTAACTTAAATCTTTAGTAAATTAGTTGCTTTCGGTGTTGTAAACTACAGTCTCCTTTTTCTTACATTATAAAATCCGAAATATGAGGCAAAACAGAAACAACGGCCTTTTCTAGGACATTCTCATTGTCAGAATTTTATTTATTTATTTAATTTTTTAAGAAACTGAACATAGAACATATCACTTCTTAAGTGGAAACCGGTATTGCTGGAATGTGAGATTTGCGAGGTTTTATTATTATTTTTTTATTTTTATTTTTTGGGATAACAATGAAAAGTTTGAAAAGTCTGAGTACAAGCAAAAAGAGAGTTGCTATACGGCACTACCCGACACTGAAAGTTCAATCTAAGCTCAAGTCTTCTACAGGGTAAACGCTATAATTATGCACGACTTCTAAAACCATTCAAGCCCTAAAGAAAATGAACTCAAGGTTGAGACATTTACAACGCTTTTTTTTTTTTTTAACGTGTGTGAGCAAGAAAAAAAATTTTGTCACTTTTTGTACACCTCTTTCGTCACTTTGCAGTGTCAGTTTCGCATCATAATCCATAAAGTTCTCGTTAAAGATGTCTAAAATTTATTGTCAGATACAAAGGGAAATTGGCAAAATGTGGGAACTAAAGTACAGAAAACTAAAACTCTAAAAACTACGGCTTGTTCATAAAATCAGCTTTGACACTCCCTATCGTGTTCAATCTCCCTTTAAACAAATGTGTAGCCCAAGAAAACTTTAAGATGGGTTTGATTTCTAAACATTAAACGTCGGAGATTCTTACATGAATTAGTCATTTAGGTGGCAGTCTCCAATAAGAATTCATCAAGAAAATCAACCCCATAAAATATCCCAAGAGCTCCTATCAACTCTCTCAACTTCTCCTTCCTTTTCCGTACCTTGAAGCCCCTCAATGGCAGGCAGCTTTGATCCAACATTTCGTCCAGATTTCTAAACCCCTCCAGTGCATTCCCGATCTTTCAAAATCCCTTAATCAACAAACATATTGTGCGCGTACACATTTGGATTACACCCTTTTTCCACCATAGTATCACATAACTTCCCTGCCTCACTTAGTTCTCCTCTCTCATACGTTCCATTGATCAAAGTATTATACGTCAATAAACTCGGAACCGAGCCTTTCAAGAACTCGTCAAACCATTTTCTATTTTCCTAAACCTTCCCTTCCTTACAGAGCCAATGAACCAACTTACTCAGCGTCGTAATTATGGGAAAAGTTGGGGTAGAATTTTCCGGCATAGAGGACGATTTGGAGAGCAAGATCGAGGTTTTGTTGGAGGCTGGTCTTGGAAACTAGGTGTTTTTGCCAGGTTTTGATTTGGGGTGCGACGGTGTAGTGTTGGAGGAGGGGGGTGGAAAGGTCTACGATGGAAAGGGAGATTGGATGGAAGAAGAGTCCGAACTCTTAAAAAATTTAACAAATAATATAAATATAATTTTTCAAAAAAAACATATATATATATATATATATATATTGCTTGTCTTAATAACATTGACGGAAAGATCTCTTGGTCAAATGTGGTTTTTACTTTTCTCACGGCTCATCTGAAGTCTAAGCGCAAAGAATCCAAGTCGGCTATCAGGAAAAAGGGCAAAAAAAAAAGGAAAAAAGAATCCAAGTCCAAAGAGAACATAAAAACAAAGAGAAAACTCGATTTCACAACAATGGGCCATTTTGAGACACCTCTCTCTTCCTCATTTTGGGCTTACAAGCCTCTGAAATATATGGGTCTAGCCCATTAACACTGCCCAAAAGATGATGTCAAAATCAATAGAATACACCAATTCCAATTATCGTCTGCCCTTTGCCCTCTGTTTGAGGTCTCTCTCGGCCGGACCCAGTTCCAAAACCTTCAAATCTACCCCCAGATTTCTTGGTCCAGTAAAGTTCAAATGTACAGTGGCTTTGTGTCTGCCATTGGATTGCATGGGGATTTCAACGAAGCAGCGTTATTTGGACTTACATACCTGGTGGCCCCTCTCCAATCTATTGCCTGATTGTTTCAGGATCTTGTTCTTCCCTTCTTGCTCTTTTTTTTTTCCCTCTACATTTGCCCTTTTAATGTTAAAGCTTGAACAAGGTCGTTTTAATAGTACTAAAGAAATGCAACCATGGCTGATAAGCTTGCATTTTTGGAAGAAGTTTAGTTCAAGAAGAATTCAATACAAGGGCAACCGAATTTTTGGAAGAACCCAAAAGAAAAAAAAAAACCATTGCTCAGTTATTAGGGAATGGATGTTTGAAAATCAATTTTCAAAATATAAAGAACGGTTTTGGGTTGGAAAATTTGGAAGATAAATGCACATTCATTTAAGCAAAAATTGTTTAATAAGAGAATTTCTGTAAGTGGCAGATGTGGGTCTTTTCCACTGTGCTGAAGTTTTGTCGGTGGAGTAAAACATATGAAGGTCCCCGTTACTTACTGTAAAGGCAAAAAGGATTTTCGAAGCTTCACTTCCTTCAGGTTATTTATTGACACCGGCTTTAATTTTGCACACAGAACAATAATTTAGCATCCACAAGTAAATGTATACAATCGCCATGCTAATGCTATCAGATTAATCATGTCCGACCATGGATCCAAGCAAAATGAAGGAAATCAACGGATGTTTGTAAATGCAAAATAATTCAAGACCAGAAAAATAAAAGCCCACTAAAATTATTAAACTGAGGGGAGAAGAAAACCATTTTTTTTGTGCCCCAAATGTATTAAATTGGGGTCAAGAAAATGGTTGGGTCCCCTACCCTCTCCTTTAATGCTAACTTGATTACTTGGCCAGATTTCAGGCACACCTCATATCTGCTTTTCGATCATATCAAGTGAAATGAGCCATACGCCATCCTAATTAAAAACACACTAATGAAATGACAAGGATGCCTGGGAATTAAGTTACAAGTTTACAACCAAGGTTTTCAAATTTTGCAATGATTAGGATTTTAAAGAACAAAAACAACACCACCTTTTGCATCAATTAACTTTGCAAAAGCACTTTTAAGCTATCATGAGAACCAGCTTTCATCCGGAGATTATGCCAGGAATTATGAGATCATTGTTCCTTGCATGTATAGCTAAAGTTTCAGTTTAACAGATCCCAACACTCTACAGTCTGCGCTAACCCCCACCATTAAGCAAAAGAAAATTTATAATTGTAGCTTTTCTGCCAAGTGGTTAGCCTTTTGCACCCCTCCATCATTCTTTGAATTAAATTAATAAAAACAGCATTGGGCGATAGAGTATTTACTAGAGAGAAAAGGACAGGACCGTATTGCCATTTCTTTCTTTCTTTTTCATTAGTGACAGGTGACTCCAACCCCTGAACCCCAGTTTTGTCTGATACATCTTTTCATAAATTTTGTTCGCTTTCTTTCATTCTTTACTTACTCCCACTTACCCCCAACGCTAGAGGCCAAGAACAATACTAAGATTTAAGCTTCATATATTTAATTATATACTAGCAATTGTTTTTTGAAGCACTGCAAGAGTGCAAAACAAAGGGTCTGTTTCAATTTTTTTTCTTGGGTTTTTGGTTGATAGCTTAGCGAGGAAGGAGTGAAAATGAATGAAGAGATGAATGGTGTTGAGGTCGAGAATCGTCAGGAAAATGTTCCTGAGAAAATAGATTACGTGTTTAAAGTAGTGGTGATCGGTGACTCAGCTGTTGGCAAGACTCAGATTCTGTCCAGGTTTACCAAAAATGAGTTTTGCTTTGATTCCAAGTCCACCATTGGGGTTGAGTTCCAGACTAGGACTGTTACCATTAAGAGCAAAGTCATCAAAGCCCAGATCTGGGACACCGCTGGCCAAGAAAGGTCAGACTTCTTTGCCACTTTCCCTCTTCGGCTCTCTGTTTTTGAGATTGATGCTTTAAGTCTGTAACTGAGATTTCTTTTAACTAAATCATTTTGAGTTAATTTTGAATTGATCAATCTAGCTGATTGGTCAGATCACGGATGGTATTTCAAATGCTGCAGCCCTGCAAGAAAAACATAAACGTATCATTTTCTTATGAAATCTGAACTTGCAGTCCTGTCCTTGACCCGAATTTTAGGTTGTTGAAATTTCGTATAGTCGAATGTAATGGGAAAATGGTGCTTCCCCGAAGCTGATAGCTCAGCATAACACTAGCAGAATCCCAACATTTTCTTCAGATTTTGTATCTCTTTTTTAAAGTTAACAAACAAGGGAAAAAGATATTCGATTGCATCATGGTGAATGTTATATGGAAAAAAATAAAATATCAACACTAATTGGATCACAAGTTTTTTTTTTAATGCAAAGTAGGTATTAGTACGTGAATAAAAAGTTGCAAATCCTAAAATTGTAATTTTAAAATTTAAATATATTAAATATCACTCGTCAAAGATATAAGATGATCGCATAATTTAAGTAAATTAAGTTGAGATATGGATAACGAATCTTAATATGATGAAATTTAAAATCTATTGATTTAAGCTAAATTTTCGGTTCGAGTAAAACTAGGACATATTAATTAATTAATGATTAGGATAAACAATTCGATGTCACGTTATTTTGAAGCCAAGTACCTTACTCTCCTCATAGCTAATTTTAGGTTTACTCTCTACTTAAACTAATCTAAATTAATTAATTGATAATCTCATCGTAATTTTGATTTTACATGATTTTGGTGCTTTGGCCCACAGTTGGCCACACCGGTAGGAAATTTTGGGCTGCTTTAATACGCCACTTTTGACCATAAAAAAGGAAAGCAATAAACTATACAAGAAAAAGAAAGAAAAAAAAAAAAAAAACTAATTTCAGTCCAAAAACTAGCTGGATTCCTTTATAGGAATATGGGAGAGGTGGTGTTTATCAGGGGTTGAAAACAAGATATAAATATATATTTGATAAAGATATTAGTAAATTTTAAAATTTTTTATTATATTTAATGGATAGGATCTTTATAAATATGTTTGTCCGTTATGTTGTCCAATAAATATTTCATTTTTCTAAAGGAATTAAAACAATAAATGTTAAAATATTTACTAATGGAACAACTTATTAATTTGTTACTACTACAATCATCTCCTTTACCAATAATGCGAAAATCTAAAGTCCAAGAGGAAAAACATTATTGTCGTTATTATTATTATTACTTGAAGTCAATGTTTTACATGTTGAAATTTGGTGTCGGCAGGTACAGAGCGGTTACAAGCGCATATTACAGAGGTGCGTTGGGGGCAATGCTGGTGTACGACATCACCAAGAGGCAGAGCTTTGATCACGTGGCTAGATGGGTCGAGGAACTACGGGCCCACGCTGACAACTCCATCGTCATCACGCTGATCGGGAACAAAGCTGATCTGGTGGACCTGAGGGCGGTTCCAACTGAAGACGCTGTTGAGTTCGCAGAGGATCAGGGCTTATTTTTCGCCGAGACTTCCGCTCTTAGCGGTGACAACGTGGATAAAGCATTTTTCAAGCTTCTGGAAGAAATTTACGGTGTGCTTTGCAAAAAATCCCTGGAATGTGGAAATGGTAAATCCAACGGTGCTGATCATGCCACGTCGTTCAAAGGATCGAAGATTGAAGTGATCGCTGCTTCTGATCTAGAAATTAGTGAGATAAAGAAATTATCTACATGCTCCTGTTAACTTATTTTCAATTAAAGAGAATGTTTGTTTTTTTTTCCCTTATTTTATTTTTATTTTCTTGTTTTGTTTTGTTTTTTTTTCTTGGGTTGTTCATTCTAATTTTCACATAAAATTATATAATACATATGATATATATATATATATATGTGTGTGTGTGCGTGTGTGTGTGATGATAAATATAGGGAAATAGCTCTATAAAAGTTAATTAAATACTGTTAGTGTAATTAATACTGAAATTTCCTCTTTGAGGTACATAGTTTTGTAGTGAAACACAAGTATAATAAAATTTGATCGCCAATTTATAAAAAAAAAATGTATTTGAAATGGATAGGACAAATTATTCGGATAAAAAATATTGTAATTTTTAAAGAAATTTATAATTTTTTAAATTGTGTTCTTAAAGAAAGCTAAAATACTTATATAATATAATGAATTATATAGTATTACTATTAAAATTTGATTTTATATCAATTTATTATTTTACATTAATTTAGTTAAAAATTTTATAATAACATAAATTTATAATAATTTGGAGCTGAATTATAGATATAATCTAACACAATTAAGTATTGTTTGGTCTTGATATGATTGTGGTCGTGTACTTTAATTAACCTTTTGATGGGATATTGTCATTATAATGGACAGCTAGGAAGGCAGGAATGTAAATAAGATGCCATACTTTGCTTTTTTGTTCTTCTTTTAATATGCCCTATTATTAATAAAAAGAATATATTTCTTTTTTAAAAGGTATATCTAGCTGCCTATGTGTACGGTATGTTTAATTTTCAATGATTCCAAATAACAAAATATGAAGAAACTTAACTGGAAAAAGAAAGAAAGAAAACAAAAAAAAAAGAAAAAAGAGGGCTTGACATGCAATCCTACACAAAATTAAATATTTAAACTTAGATTTTCCTATGTATTTTTACTTTATACCAATTTAAGAGAACAAAAACTAAAAAAAGTATATAAAACATATAACATTGAACCAAATACTTGTAAGAGAGGCTCTATCTATGGAACCCAAGTGAAATATTTGATTGATTAAGTAAAGAAATTAATGGGTTTTAGGCATATCTAAAATTTATATTACAAATTCTTACTACTTTCTGTTTGATACGCTTCCTTATCTATAATGAGAAATGATCAGAAGTGTTCATATTTGGGATGCGGTTCAAAATTTTTTTCATATTTTTTTTTACTTATGTTGAAATTATATAAGGTTTAGTTTGATTTAAAAATTAAATTACTGTTTATAAAATAATAATAATTTTATATTTTATAATTAAATTTAAATAAAAATAATTTTATTATTAAATAATAATTTAAAATGATTTGGACTAATTAAAAAAATTATGAGATTTGACTATATAAGTTAGAAGTCTAGTAATGACAGGTAAGAACCTTTTGCTGATTCTGCCTCAATGGCTGACCCAAGCCAATTTTGATTATGGTTGACACATAGGTTTGTAAACCAAATATATCTCCTCTTTCTTATTTTATCAAGTGCAATGAATAAGATATAGATTTATCATTATATTTATGTGAGTAAATTTACTTTAAAATAAAAAATTAATGATAAATTTAAATCATGCATAATAATTAAATATAATGATAAATTTACACTCTAATATAACCAAAAAAAAGGAAGAATATATCCACAAAACAAGAAAAAAGAAACAATCATAATGAATTAGGTATAGCTACATGCAACTGAGCTATATATAAGTAATCTGCCCATTTGAGCTGGAGCATTTAATTAGTGATTGTGTGACTACTACGGAACGTGGGCATGCATGGACGCATTATTTGAGGCAATTAATGATGGAACCCAGCAGCGGCTTGGCGCAGTGGGGACATGACTAGGGTGGCAAAAGCAATTAGCTTGATTTTTTCACGACTTGCTAGCCAGTTTGGTGCATGATGACTCCATCGCTTCAACAGTACAGCAACTAGCAATCCGCATTGAACCGGCAATTCTTAACATAATTTCCATCCCAAAACATACCAGCTGGCTTTAATTAAATATGGGGCTTCATAATTGTACCTTCCATACAAACTAAAAAAATAACGCATGGGATCGGCATATCGATAGGATAACATGAGAACAAAAGAGTGGAGACGGGAAAAAAAATTGGATTTAAACATTGCTTCACCGGAACTCGAACCGAATTTAAACTGTTGAATAACTTTTTCCGTTATGGATAAGGAAATGATCAAGAAAAAAAAAAGCTGGGATTTTAGGCCACTATCGACACCTTACAGCATGATTGCTTTTGGAATTCATTCTACTGAATTTGTTCTAAGAAAATGATGTATAAATCGCTAGTTTAATCAAAATGTGGGAATCTAAGGATTTTCTTATCTCAACTAAGTGCTTTTTAGCACTGAATGATAGAATCGAATAAGGAAGGTTTGACATTTTGAATGGACCAAATCCTTTACAATTATAATTACAATTAAATTGCATTTAATTAGGGGTTGTAATTGGATATAGTTTTGCATGTTCATAGATGTAAATTATAGGTGAGATTTATGTAATTTCATTCTAATTATTGTTAATAAAGATTTGAAGATTGCTCAATTAGAATGAAAATATTGCCATTTTGAATATCATTTTGGTGATTCTGGCTAATTTCAAAAAAAAAGAAAAAAGAAAAAAGAAAAATGATGATGCTGGTGTGTTAACTCCAAGAACTAGAGACGAACCCAGCCCGAAAGGCATTTAGAGGCTCAATCACATCTTGGCCGATAATGAGTGAAGAAGGCAAGGAAAATTGATAGCCATGACTTCACAAAATTGTACAGCACCAAAACAAGGACATTTGCGCTGAAAAACAGGGCAAAACTGCGAGAAAATATAAAGCTATCTTTAAGTGGTCTTAGGCGTCAGGGAATGGTCAACTTGGAAAGTGGCTGTCCTGGGTTTCTCCTTTTTCAGAACCAGCATGCCCCATCTCAGACCAAATCTTTTTGCACCAATTTCTGCAATATTCTCACTCTCTCAAACTCATTCTAAGTTAAAAAAGAAGATACAAATAACAAAATAAAATGCTTGGAACAAGCAATGCATCCGCTCGCCCAAAATGATTGGAATTAGAAATTAGAAAAGATAGATAGATACCCTCTTAACCAGACTACAAAGGAGTAAAGCTCGGCCGAAAGTCGACTTTCATAACAATGCTAAAATTTTGAAAGTGAATTTAAACATGTTTGAACTTAGGTACTTCTATAAACAAATTAAAACAAATTACTCTATACAAATTAAATATAATATAATGGTACTTCTATGTACAAAATGTTTTTCGATACAACCTGTAAATTTAACAAAGTGGGCTAAGAAAAATTACTCTTACTACTTAACAGAATCAGATTCTAGTTCTGCCATTGAGGGAACAAAATTTCTAGTTGAAATCACAAGAACTACAAAGCTAAGCTTCTTACAAACTGTGACCAAAGTTCATTGTCAGCCCTCGTTTTGGCCACTATTGAGATTAAAGGATTGAGATTTTCTACTACTACTTTTTGCCCTAAACAAACCGTACAATTTCTTAAACTCCTTAACCGCATTTGCACCTTCTTTACAAAAAACACCGCTCGGTTCACCGATTTCCTCGACCGATTTCTTCGACCCATTATCACACAACCGCCGTCCGATATTTATAGCCCCCCTCCCGTCACCGTCCGTTTGCAAAGCATTGATGACCGTTCTCAAAGCCCGGCTCGGGGAATTCCGGTTGGCGATCATTAACTCCCCAATCTCAGCCGGGCTTAAACTCGCACCGTTTTGGAAAATCTCCTCTACTTGAGGGAACAGCTTATGATCCTTAAGCCCTAGGTAACTTTTGGCCAGCGTTTTAAAAGCCGTGAAATTACATAATGGAAAATGTATGTGAACATCAATCCTTCCTGGTCTAAGGATCGCCGGGTCAACGTGATCTTTGCCGTTCATTGTGAAGACCATGACTCTTTCTTCGGCGCAGCTGGAGCTAAAAATCCCATCCATGAAATTTAAAATTCCTGATAAACTGACGGCCATTGATTTCTCTGACAAATACCGATCAAGATCCTCGATAACAATCAGGGATTTGGTCGTGGTTTGTAACAAGTGAAATTTAAGGTCGGAATCATCCGAAACTTTGGACAAATCAACCTCGTAAATATCGTAACTCAAGAAATTAGCCATGGCTGCGACAAAGCTTGATTTCCCAGTACCTGAAGGGCCGTAAAGGAGATAGCTTCGTTTCCAAACACGACCCAACCGATGATAATACTGTTTGGCCTTGAGGAAAGAGTAGAGATCGGATTTGACTTTGTCTTTAAGGTCGGATTCCATGGCTATCGTTTCAAACGTTGAAGGATGCATGAAAGGAACAGATCTCCACCGCCCCCTTTGACCACCCTGATGATCAACGACGTTCACGTGGAGCTTCAAGTCCCGTTTCTTCTCATCGAATTCATCGAAAACCGTGTGGATATGTTGGAGATAAGGCCGGAGAACTCTTCGTTTGTCGGCTTTTCGAATCTTTAACACCAACGTTTTGTCTTCGTTAATCCAGAAAATCTTAGCACCCAAAAAATCGTCTTCGATTATTTGGGCAGGGTCAAGACGGAGGACGATTTCATTTGGCTTTTTGCCGGTGAAGAGGTTGGTGAAATCGGAATCTTCAATGGAAGTAAGAGAATTCAGATAAACCAAAACTTTGTGATAAAGTTGGTTTCTTTGCATGCTTTTACTGAATTCCGGGACTTTGAAGAATTGGTAGACATGGAAACAATCTTCAATAAAACGCCATTTTTTCTTGACAATATAAATCAGCCCGGTTTTGATCAAAACAACCCGAAAAAGGAACAGGAAAATGGAAGTTATCAATAAAAGAAAAAATGGGTTATAAAGAATCGTCATCGTTTTTCAGAATCCAATGGGAGAAGAAACCTAAAGGAGGAGAATTTTAAATGGAACATTTCCTCTTCCAGGAAAGAAAAACATGTTTTTCTCGGAAAATGAAAGAAGAAAAAACACGAATTTAAGACGATTGAAAGGTATGGGGGCGCTTTTAAAGAAACAGTGAAGGGAAAGATTAAAGACAAGAGAGGGTGAGGGGCTGACCGGTGAATTATTATATGGACAAAATGTTTGGCCGTGGACAACTACATACCGGCATGTTTGATGGGTCAAAACTCCAAAGCGCAGCAAGTAGAAAAGATAGTGTTTTTGAAAAAGGAAAAGGATTTGGAGATGAAATTAGAGTTTGGATTGAGGATGAAGAAGAATTGAGAGGGAATTCCCTTTTAGGATTATATGTGCCTTTTTAGCCTACTCGTAAGGGACGACCAAAAATGTAGCATGGAATTTATTTTATTGGGGCCTAGTTGTTTTATTTTGCTTTTCAATCGATCCTAGCAAGGGCTTCGAGTTGAACTACGTGTTAGCTTGGCTAATTGACTTCTCCCTACACGATTTGGCCACGGAAAAGAAAATAAATAAATACAAATTTAATTTGAGAACATAATTTATCCTCGACCTTCCCATTGTTCTTGTTTATGCTTTTTGTGGCCTTTGGTTTGCCAAAAAAGCAAATTAAATTAAATTTAATCCGTTTGCGACGTAAAGATGTAATGATAGATACACAATTATTACGTTTTAATTATTATATATACATATTTTTAACATGTATAGCCAAAACCCATCCACTTGGAACATTGCATATTGTTCCTATTTTGATCATTTTCGTTAGGTTTTTATATTGCAAAATGTCATTTAATTTATTATTTACAGCAGAATATATAAAATTGTTTAAACTCAACTTTTTTTTCTTTCAACCCTCCATCTAGACCGTCTAAAAGGTGACATACGATCCAAAGACATAGTATCATTCAAATTACGCTTTTCAAAAGAATTTATTGTGTTATTTATTTATTTATTTATTATCATTAGACATTAAATATAATAAAAAATAGTATTCTCCCATTTCGTAAATTCACTTTTAGGTTTATTACCTATTCAAAATTTTTAAGATAAAAATCTCAAATTATAATTAAGAAAATATATCTTCGTGAACTTGATTTTCTGTGTATATGTAAAAGGATTTTTTTTAATAAGTATCTTAAAATTATTTTTTTAAGATTACTATTTATTAATATTTTCATTAAATATATTAAAAATGATAAAAAAATATTATTTTCTATATATAATGTAATATATTTACAATAAATAGTATATTAAGAAACCTAAAAAAACCCCCTAAAAACACTTATTAACAACTGTGCATAATATAACATGGACTATATATTATTATATGTACCACCCAAATTAAAATATGTCATGCATTAGATTAGTCCAATAACTGTTAAAACAAGTTAATCAAAATAGCTTAAGAAACCTAATATTATGTATTTCTCTTTATTTTTGTTTTAATATAAGATAAGAAATTCATATTGATAAAAAAAAAAAGACTAGAAATTCATCATCTTTTCTTAAAATTTCTCCATATAGTTGGCTTTGGTGTGTGTGTGTGTGTCTAATGTGACTCCTCATACTTTACCCACACAAACTTTACAGAAAAAGCTTCAAATGTAAACCAAACCAACAAGCAAAGTGCCTTTAAAATTTTCAAAGTTCAAAAGGTCATTGGATCAGAAAAGGTTGCATGAAACTATTTTTTTCACTTGAGCATTTATTTTAAAAAATTTTGCAATATAATAAAATTTTTGAAAAAACTTAATTATTTATTATAAGAATTATTAATGAATTATCGAAATAAATATTTATTATTTAATTATTATATGTAATAAATAATAAATAGTTAATTTTTTTTCAAAAATCTAACTATGCGAATTAATCTTTTTATATAATTTTTTTCATTATGTCGAACATAATAAAACTTTATTTTTTCTTATACACAAAAGATTATAATTGTATTTTTTGTGTTTTTCTTTTAATGTCTTCATATCTTAATAAGAATATTTTGTGGCTAAGATAATATTCTCCATAAAAATCTGATCATTTTGCCTTTTGATTTTATTTTTAATGCATAAAATCATGAAAACTCTTGGGGAAAAAAACTAACTTTCTCATATAAGGCATACTATTTACAAAGGAGCAACTTTATGGATAATATGAATCATTCTAAAAGGCTAAGCATAAAGCAATGACCTTTTTTCGAGATAAAAAAAAAAAAAAAAACTTGAATTTCAAATTTCTTCATTGCTTGCGAAATTCCCAGGGCATTGGTTGATAGAAATTATGAAATGAATAAAATATGTGAGTTTATTTTTAATATAAACAAAATTAAAAAGAATTTATCTAACATATGTTTTTTTAATTAAGTTTAAAATTTTTAATATATTCTAAAATTATGTATGATTAGTAAAGTTCATAATTTTTTAAGAATAGATTCTCCAACAAATTGAGAAATGTCAACTTTAATTTTAGTTATAAGCTCCAATTTCTTACTTTAATTAGCTGTTTTTGGACTTGTGCTTATTGTTTGGACAAAAATGGACAGCATGTTTACGTGTGGCACCTCGGGCCCTATCAGACATGTAACTTACAATTAATTAATCTTGACTAGGAGGAAAATTTTTAGCAAATCAAAGCCCTTTTTTTTTTTTTTTTTTTTTTTTTTTTTCTGCCGAGGCTTAGTGTAAAATGGGCAGTGATTTTAGCAATGCTTTGATAAATTAACCTAGTCTTCCCTTTTATTTAACTGATATACAGAAAAAAAAAAAGTGGGTTCAATTCTCCCTCATCATAAAATTACAACAAAATTACATTTTAAATAGTAAAATTGTACCAACTTTTGATGTTAAAGAATAAATTTGATCTCAACCATATCCTTAATTTGCTTTTTTTTTTTTTTTAGTTTAAAATTAAAGATCATTATCATTTCTTATATATACTAATCTTTAATGTTACGTTTGGTTTACCATAATAGAATAAAGCTGTAATGAAATAGCTATGGAAATCAAATAGAGCAGGAATTGAATGGAATAGAATAGAATAACTATATTTAGTAATTTGATTTAGTGGAATAGAATAGTATAAGATTTGAATCTTCTAAAATAATTTTTTATTCTGCCTAAGGTTGGAATAGTTATTTAATGCGGGTTCGAAATGGCTATTTAATAATTTCGTAGAATAAAGCCGTAATAAGCTATTCCACGAAATAGCCATTATGTAAACTACACAGTCGTATTACAATAATATGCTAAAATATGACTATAATAAAATTTTTATTATAACGAACCAAATATTTTTAACCACCCTTCAATTAATTTGTCATATATACCAATACATAAAATATTTGATTATGATGAATTTTTTATTATAATTTTCCTTAGCAATAAGTCAATAACTTCATAAATAAATTGTTTTATCTCAAAGTAAGGTATTTATTTATATATATATTTTATGAACTAAGATATTTTTATACCAGCAATTAGAAATCAGAACTTTACCTTGATTTAATTAAATCATTCATAATTAACAGACTCAAAACAATTTTATTTTTGTAAAAAAAAAAAAAAGTTTAATTTGATTATAGTTACAAAAATCAACATTTCCAACAAGGACCATGAGTTGTATGAACTTCTTCAATCCAAAGTCCAAACCAAACTTGTTTTAATAATTTAATTAGAACTCTAACGATTTTTTTTTTCTTTCTCTTTCGATAAAATTCATATTTTCCTTTTTAAAATTCAAAAGTGAGATCTCTGAGTAAAACTTTTAAATTCTCTAATAATTATTAGCAGTTTAATCTCCAGACACCAGTATGCATTAAGATGCACGTGTTCTTAATTAATATGAATGGAAACGTAATTATTACGATACTAATATAAAAATTAGTTCATATATGTTTAATTAAATTTTTCTTGATTGAAAGGAATAAACTAATTAACTTTCGGTCTCTCTGAGGCCCCCAAAACAAATATGAAAATTGAATTTTAAATTTAATTTATTTAATTCATGTAATTAATCATAAAAATCGACGATCAATAATATTTAAATTTAAATTTTAATATTTATATTTTTTCTTTTATACGTGAACAACAACTTCTTTTATACCGAAAAAAAAATTAACTGTCAAAATCTTTAGCCTAAAAATATCCTAAGTTCTGCTTGTATTTTATATGCAAGAAGCTAACTTCACCAGTTTTGGTTGATATGTCTTTTACAGAAAAAACTCTTTAACTCCTAAAATGTAGAATATTAGGCTTCACAATAACCTTTTTTTTTTTTTTGGTCAGAAAATATGGTGATCAACAATGAAGAGAACGGAGCCGCGACAAAATCAAATGGATCCCACAACCTCTGGTCTGAAATCTTTGAAACCTGTGACGTGACATCGAGCAGTTCTCATCGATGGATCCCCATCCATAGGTTGCTTGGATCTTTCACAGTCCAGCTGCTAATCTCCATATCTCCATTTCATGCAGTCCACCCATGCCTTTTAGGGGTTCAGCTTATTTCATTCACCAACACTCTTTCTTCCATTGTTGTTCTTTGTTCCTGAATCTTGGTGTAGTTTTTATTTTTTTTTTAATCAAATATCTTTAAATATTTCTTTTAAAAAATAGCTAATATACTAATTCTAGCAATAATATTATATTAAATGTAATAATTGATAATTTCATTAATTATTTTCAATGCATAAGTGAACTTATTACTGTATATAATAACCTTAAAAATATTTTTAAAGTAGTCGTTGATTGGCTTTGTGTTGCAATAGATGTGATTATGAACCAAAGATGCAGACTGGGGGATATAAGTAGTTCGACGTGTTCTAATGGTGAAAGTGAAATATGAGGAGAATGGGAAAATTTCAGATTTGAGACGGTTGTGGCGACAAGTCACCTAATGTCATCAACCAATTAGATAGAGGACAAAAGAAAATCAACAAGGCGCCCTCTCATTAACACTTGATATGATCGGTAACCATTCTGCAATGTGGCAATATTTTGGATATGTCTTACCAAAACAAAAAAAATCTATTTAAATCTCAAGAACACTATCAACGCTACCAAATAATGTAAGCTAAATATTTAAGAGAGGCTAGCTAATCTTAATTGGTATGCATTTGTTTTGGGAAAATTGTTCATGATTTTGATTGTGCCAAGTCATTTATAATTTGATTTTAAAAGAAGTTACAATCCAAGAATAAAAAATTATAAATATTAAAATTTAAACTCCAATTATGTTAAATGTTACTTGCTTAACCTACTTGATTTGATTAATTCTAAGTTCTATGCTCCTTGAGATTTTAATTAGTTCATTGGAAGCAAGGTATGAAAAATGAGCTTGAACATGCTCGATTGATATTTGCATTTCAGTTTAGAATTCAGCTGATTAAAAACCTACCCTTTTTTATAAGCCTGTTAAAAATTTACATTAAAGAAATGCTTAGGTACAAAGTGCATGCAGTTGTATTTAATGCATAAAATTGCTTCAAATCTAAAAAAAAAATGATGAATGGCGGGCGGCTGCTGCAAATACGGGTCTGGGTTTGTTGATATCTACACTGCACAACACTGCCGATTTCAACTTTCACAGCCATCATCATTCGACCAGAAAGAAAATGGTAGGCTAGGCTTTCGGCCTGCTTGAGAAAATAGAGCCGCAGCCCTTTGCAGTCCTATTTTAAAAGAACATAATGGGCCCAAGGTATTATAAAACCCAGACATAAGTGTTGCTACGGTTTGATGTTGTAACCTCTTAGTGGGCCCAATCTTCTAGCGAGCTTTAAAATTTTAGAATCTGTTGAAAGATTTTGTATCGAATTTCAAACTAGTCAAGTGTTTTGTGGGGGGGGGAGGGGGGGCATTGGGCAAGTTTTGAAGAATCTGTAAAACAGGTAGTCTATAGACAGGCCTTGGGAACAAATTTGATTCTTCGATTTTCCTCCTAGAATTTTCCTAGATGGTGGAACTGGACGCTTCTAGAGGTTTGCCTAGCATTGTCTTACTCTGACATCGACACACGTTTGTCAAGCGAAGTGCAGCCCAACTTACAGGGGGTTCTGGTTGTTCTTTAGTTGTTACTTGTTAGTTGTCACTGATTCCTAGTCCTGACCCGGGTCTCGGCCTAAAAGGTGATTTCTGGGACCCATTTCACAAGCAAATGCAAATCACAGCAACACATCTTCAACTTCAATCTCTTGTTCCTTATCTTTTCCTAGAGTCCGCTGCTATCCCTTTTTGCTTTCTCTCCCCCTCTGCCAGGTCCTCCTTAGAAGACAGAGCATGGCAGCCACACTCAGCTTACTGAAATCCCCCATATTACCACAAAAGCCACACCATCCACAATCCAAACTGCCAGTTCTTTCAAACCCCACGAAGCAAATTATCTTAAATGAGTCAATTAACCCTCCAAAACTCTTCACTGAATCCATTCATCACCTAAAATCAGCTTCTTTTCCCCTGACAACGGTCGCATTGCCCTTCTTCTTAGACACAAAGGTAAAATACATTACTCCTTCACTTTTTCACTGTCCTCAATTTTTTGTTTTACATAATGGATTACAAAGTGGCCATTTTCTTTTTGGGAGGTCATTTAATTTGATTTTCCAATGAGTAACAGGATGCTCTTGCTGTTAATGGAGAGTTTGGGATTTTGGAAGGAAGAAGTTTTGCACTTATACATCCCATTGTCATGGGTGGTTTCTTCTTTTACACATTGTGGGCTGGGTATTTGGGTTGGCAATGGAGGCGAGTCAGGACCATCCAGAATGAGATCAATGAGCTCAAGAAACAAGTGAAGCCCGCTCCTGTTACCCCAGAAGGGAAAGCAGTGGAAGCAGCTCCATCTTCTGTGGAACTCAAAATTCAGCAGCTCACTGAGGTTTTGCTTCATTGCAACAGAACTTTTATTTAGTTTTAACTTGCTATCCCAATATTTGAGCGTGAAACCAAGATTTCATATCCTAATTTCTGTCACCGGATCCTAAAAGAAGTGCTGTGTGATATACAATGAT
Source organism: Adansonia grandidieri (assembly GCA_038382065.1). NCBI lineage: Eukaryota > Viridiplantae > Streptophyta > Magnoliopsida > Malvales > Malvaceae > Adansonia > Adansonia grandidieri. Next base: position 8,433,749 of record JBBYHK010000004.1, read on the forward strand.
TAAATGCAGTTGATGTTATTAGTTTATAATGTTGGTGGGTAACTAAATTCCGCATTGTCTAGAAAAGTAAAGATTAAAGACAACTTTTATATTATAAAAGTTTTGTAAAGTCACAATAATTACATTGCAAAAGTCCGACTTGGAGTAATGAGGGCTTTGTAAGGCAAGTTCTCTACATGCCTTAGAGCAATCTTATGTTCTTAACCTTGTTTTTCTTTTTATGGTTTCAGTGTCTAATTTTCTAACAATTGACACAAAGAAATTATGAAGCATCCAACCAAAAAGGCTTAAAACAAAATGGCAATAGGAAGACATGCTCAACCTGAATACTTGGTCAAAAGAAAATCTGAACTTTACTCATATTGGATAACTCTACCTAATTGAAGTAACAAAATTCTTTTGGAGATAAATCTATCATAGCTTTGCCTTATATGTGAGTGCTATTTAAATTGTAGCAAGTTGAGATTCCTGCTATACTCTATGCAAAGTCCTGAAACTATCTGATCTTTTGTGATTTTAACTTCAGGAGAGGAAGGAGTTGCTAAAAGGGTCTTACAGGGATAGACACTTCAATGCAGGATCAATACTGCTAGGATTTGGGGTTTTTGAGGCTGTTGGTGGAGGTGTCAACACATGGTTTAGGACAGGAAAGCTTTTCCCAGGCCCCCATTTGTTTGCTGGAGCAGGTAGACTCTTTGATTCTGAGTTCTGTTTAGGAATTTAAAATTTATGTAGCTGACCTCAATGACTCCACCTTGCTGTCTTGGTGTTTGTTTTGCAGCCATAACAGTGTTATGGGCTGCAGCTGCCGCGCTAGTACCCTCAATGCAGAAAGGGAGTGAGACTGCGAGGAACCTTCACATTGCATTGAATGCAGTTAATGTTTTACTTTTTATTTGGCAAATCCCCACAGGTATAGATATAGTTTTCAAAGTTTTTGAGTTCACTAAATGGCCTTGAAGTGCAGACCTAGCAAGAACGATCTCTCTTGCCTACTATCTTTATTTTCTTTGCTTAGGAGTTCATATCATCAACAACTTAACATTTTTTTTTTCTCTGCTTCTGTTCTTCTCCCTTGTGTAATACCAGCAAGCAACTTGCGAATTAGGCATATAATAATGAATTACGTCAGATCCAATTATGATTCTTGAGCTTCAATCTGTCTTCTGCAACCAATCAATTGTGCTCCATTCCTCAGCTTTGGCATGTAAAGGAATCAATACCAGTAACACTGATTCGGTACTTTGATTCCATTTAGGCACATGATGACATGATTCAAATGCTTCAATGCACTGAAAAATAACTTGACTCGATATCGATAATTCATAAATGAAGAAACTATATTTGCCCAAGCTGATTTTCTTTGCAGGCCGCATGGAATATAGGAGAGAGTTTTGACATTTAACCTGCAAAGCATATGGCTATTTTCGTTCTTCATATGGAATATGGATTTTGACTTCATAATTAATTTATTATTTTCTGTAGCTGTAGTAGTGCTAGCACCAATGCCACTTAATCTAGTTTTTGATAGATATCATTATTTAAAAGATGGCAAATGACTCAACTTTTTAAAGCTTGTATTGTTTCATTTGAAAGTACTGATTCCTGCAAATCAAAGTCGATGGATCCAATATTTGTTGCAAAAGATGATATGACCTCGTAAGTTTTATTGATTATCTTATCGGAACTACCAAAATTTTTAATTATGGGATTATATTATGCTTTAAGTTGGCTTAGTAAATGCTACGATTCATCTTTGACAGCTGATTAATATAAGCAAAAAAGTAAAAAAAGATTGATATTCCAAGGTCCTACCATAAGAATTCGTTTCTTCTTCTGCAACAATGGTAAAGACAAGGTTTGATGTTTCAACAGGAAAACGGCTACAACCCACCAATGTTCTGTAGTTATTCAAGTCAAACTACTTGATATATACAGTAATATTCTTCATTAATATAAAAGAAAATTATCAAAACAACCCCATCCGTACGTTAAAGACCCTGTCCCTGAAGGATCCTGAAAACATTAAAAAAAAAGGTTCAAAAAGTAGCAGTAATGTCAGCAAGCAAAGTGAGAAGGAAGAAACAGACAGTAACGGCATCAAATTTCTCCATTGAGTGCAATTTGCGGCAAGAATCTTTGTTATTGTGAATGAATTGTAAGCGGGACATAAAGAATCGTTGAAGAAGTTTTTGCGCCATGAATCATTAAGAATATATGTAAAGTGGAGTGCAGCCGTAAATAGCAAATATGCCAGCCAGCTCATTCATGCAAATTGCGATATGGAACGGCTGTTGTGATCGTGGGAGAAACAGAGCAGCCATTAAAACGAGATTTTCTTTCCATAAATGCATAAGAAAATTAACAACATTATACCAATTAGTCGGGCTATATTAATTCACGAAGGAGAAAATCTTAATAAAACGGATCTCTTTTTCCTTGAAAATATTTTGCTACAGATTAATAATCTTTCATGAATTCCACGACCCTTAAATCAAGAATTCTTTTCCTTCCATTTCTGCAAGGAATGGAATTATGATTGCCTTGTTGGATGAGCAATTGAAAATGGTCCTCCATCCAATCAGATCAGTTAGCCAAGGATTCCAAACTTGGAAGGACAATTTTTTTTTCTTGGCCCCGGTTAAATGTTCTTAGAGATGACCCGTAGAAACACTGAAAGAAATTCTTATTTCACGTTGCTAACAAATAAGTTCTATTTTGAGTTAAACTGATTAATGAAACAAGGCGTCGGCACAGGATTCTGCTGAAACAGAACTTTTAAAGTCGATAATTCCCAGCCAGACAATGAATTCTGCCTAAGAAAAAAAAGGGGAAATCTTGCAAATTACTCAATTTGAACTTCTATACCTATCGTAAGATGTTAACTTTTGTCAGCTGTTATGTATAGTGTTAGTTGCTATTGTTGGATGCTTTTCTTTCTCACTATCCTTCCCTCTATTACTATATAAGCACATTCTGGTAGTCATTTGTGTTCGCGTCCTTTCTTTCATCATTTCTAGTACGTTTAGTTTTTAGCCTTTGATCTTACTCTTTTTCCAATACTCTCCCAATTATGTCAAACCAACCCGCCCCAACTCGTCCCTGGTTTCGTTTAGCATCCATTTCAAGGCCAGCACCCCCAGCACCCAGTCCAACAACTGAACCCACTCCAGCACCGCCACGACCAGCCACTGTTCGACCTACATTCAGGCCGGCAGTGCAGGCCCAGCCTCCACCAGCTCAAGCTCAAGCAACCGGTATTTCTTCGGTTCCACCGTCCACTGTTGCTGCTGGTAGAGCATCTCAGCCCCCCTCTCCTCCTGATAAAAAACCTACATCTTCTACAACAATTCCAGTTGGTACCACATCTTCTTCGGTGCCTAGTTCCCCGGTGAAGACTACGCCAACAACTTCACCGAAAACAGCAACAACTGCGTCATTGCCATCTTCTCCGGCCAAGCCAGTGGCAACTACTGGCTCTGTTCCAACTTCTCCGGCCAAGACAGTGGTAACTACTGCCTCTGTTCCAACTTCTCCGGTCAAGACAGTGGCAACTACTGCCTCTGTTCTAACTTCTCCGGCCAAGACAGTGGCAACTACTGTCTCTGTACCTACTTCTCCAGCCAAGACAGCCCAAACTGCAACATCAATGACAAGTTCCCCAACCCAAAAACCTGCCACCTCTATGACCACTACTAGTGTGCCTAGCCCTAAAGCATCAATGACAACAGTTAAACCTGCCATACATTCTCAAACTCCATCACCAAAGATCAAACCGCCAACTGCTCCACCACCTTCTCCTTTAGCTCTCCCACCTTCCCAGATAAAAGCTCAAGCTGAGCTTGAACCCAAGATCCCAGTTGAAGCAGAGCAAAAGACTGTGCTCGTTCAAAAGATGATTGACAAACCCAAGGGATGGCTATTTGGTGCCCCTCAAAAGGATCTTGGTGACACACGCAACCTTAATGGACAGAAAGAACCGTCCAAGAATGGTGAAAAAAAGGAGAAAGATCATGGCAAGAAGTTTTCTTCAGATTCCGAGGATGCCGGCATGAGGGTCATAACAATTGCCGGCGAAAACAAAGGTGCTTTCATGGAGTTAATCAAATCACCCCACAAAAATGGGTTTCAGGGCAGTCCTCATCATCTCCAAAAGAAGGCGAACTCTTCTAGAATTGGCAGCGATGGCAGTGACTACCATAGCTACAGCAGCAGCGGCGACGAAGGTGATCGCAAGGCGAAGGACAAGAGCAACGGATCAAAGACAATGCCTATGAAGGCATTCATGAACAGCAATGTGCAAGGCCTTAACAACTCAATTGTGTACAATTCTTCATGCACTCACCATGACCCTGGTGTGCACCTTTCTGTCCTCAGAAAACCAACCGCTGGCGGATTCCATGTTAAGGAGCGCAGCAATAGCTACAACAGCTAAAGAAGAAGAAAAAGTGCAAAACATCAAGCGGGTTTTAATTACTTTCGTTTATTTTAAATAATTTAGGCTACAGTACTTATGGTTTTGGAGAATAAACAATACTATATGAGTAATTTGAGTGATGGCTAAAAGGCACATGGATTCGGATTCTTCGACGCCACTTTTTTGTGGTGCCTAATCGAAAGACTTTCCATGTTCAGGCCCTTCAGTATTATGAACTATGAGTATTTATGCTAAAATTCCGATTGTAATAAAAGTGGAGCACTAAACCATTGTGTTTTCAACTCACCAATTGGCCTTTGCATGTACTTCAAAGCATCTTGCCTGCTGCCAATAGTTCATTTTTTTTAATAATGAAGATAGTCAAGGATTGAACTTCAAGAATCCAATACTTCAACAATATACGCTATCAAACCCTAGTTTTTCTGTTTTCTACCACAATAGGAAAATTTTCATCCGAAGGAAAACTGTACATTGAAGCCGATGAGTGACAAAGACATTTTCAGCTTTTTTTTTTATTATTACTTGGTATTTACCTTTATATTATGCGAAGGGAGTTTGAGGACCATCCATGAAACTTACTCCGAAAGAAAAAGGAGAGATGTATAATCTTCTCATATCACCAATCTGAATAAGTTCCAGGAAAGCTTTTTCCAGGGCGTCTTATTTTTATGCCTTTGCTCCTCCCATTCTTTCGATTGGAAGGGAGAGAGATTGTATGCGAATCCGAATATTTAGGTCTCCAGTCCCTGCGAAATCGGCTCTGGATACCAATCAACTATTTTTAAATAAGTCAGTGGTAGAGTCTATACAATTACTTTTTTTTTTTTTTCCTTAAAGAATATTGAAAACCAAACCCATAATTATCTTACGGGCCAAGGTGACTTCAGAAGTAGTTTTGTTTTGGGTGCTTCTTTGGGTTTCAAAATCCAGTCAAATAGTTATGGTCCATCTGATTATTAAGGCTCAAGTGTTAAGCATGATCCGTCTAGGGAAAGCCCAACTATCATAATTGAGGTTTGCTAACGCATGCTCTCTTTATCTCAATCTTTCTTTTCGGGTTGGATCTCAACCATGGCTTGTCTTGTTTATAATCTTTTTCAAAATTTATTCCAACGCTAATTGTTGTTTCGGTGAATTTCGTCGCATTCGCATCTGCATCTGCATCTGCATCTGCATCCGGCTCCGTCCCGTCCCATCCTATTCTCATCCTGTTTCTCTTCAAATATTAAACTATAAAATATTATCTCGTCTTCATAAAATATGTTTGGTGCATCTATAATCATGTCTTTTCGTTCACTACATCTTATTCTTGTTTTTTTTTTTTTTTAATTTTATTTAAAATCATATTATTATTTAATTATGAACATAAAATTACCAATAAAAATTTATTAAATTCACTTTGAGTAAAATTAATATATTATAAATTTTCATTTTTACACAAAATATATAAAAAAAAGATAAAATGATAAATTAGAACAAGCATTTACTGGAATCATCTCGTGTCCACTCTTCAAAAAAATAAAATCATTCATTCAAAGCGGATCTATGCAAAATTCATGACATGAATCATGTGTTGCAATCCCTATTAAAAGGTTGCTATGGAAATGATATTAGCCTCAATACTTTTTCAACATCTATCAACTATTTGTTCGGTCCAAATTCAAAATATTCCTAAATTTTCAAGTTCAGTTTTATGAATTTACTCAACAATTATGGCAATATAATGTTTTTAACCTCTTTTCATTATGCTTTAATGAATATGCATTAACCGATTAACATTACTGATAAAGTTTCTCAATTCTACTAATAATATATCAAATAATTATTACAAAAACATTAAGGTTTGACAAATTGAAAATATATCTAAAAGTAGGGAAAACTAGATAAAAAAAGTGCTAGAAAGAACTGAATAAAAAGTGCAAATAAAAGCGTGTTTGGTAGCACATATGCTAGTCTCTCTTAAAAACATCACATACATAACATGCTACCCCTATAATGCACATAGATTAGATTTTAGCATATTAAACTCCATTATCAACTTTGCATATATCAAGATATACTGCTATTAAAATATTAGAAAAAGATGAATTATCAGAAGAATCCAACAATAATTGCTGTTTCTCCCTTAATTCCCCTATGATTCATCATCATGATATTTGGATTTTCAAGGTTCAAGGAATCATTTGGGAATGGAGAGGGTTCATCCAGGGAGAAGGAAAGAACTTAATGGTATTAGATTAATTCGTGACCCAACCAACCCACGTGTCTAGGGAAAAAGACAAAACACATGAAATCAAACCAAATCACAATAGTATACATTGGATCCCTAAGACTGGAATGGCCAATATATATGTTCAGCAGGATGAACTAAATCAGAAACAGTTCGTGAATCCAACATGCTCACGTGTCAATGGAAAACAAAAAAGATTGACCCCAATAGCATCATTTGAAAATTTTGTCAAAAAAAAAAAAAAATTCCCTACTATTTTTCACATATCCTGGCCTGATATTTGCTGAGTTGAATCCATCAGTTGTCCATGTAGGAATAGTTCCTAATATTCATGGCTGAGGGCCTTAAGGAGAAGGCTAAGGCTGTACACCAAACAAAACAATCCCCACAATGTCCCCGCACTCATTGAATTTTGTGTTGGAATGTATATATATGTGTGGATCCTACTAAATTCTCTAAGCAAAAATGAGCCTATGGGATTTGCTTGTTTGAACCACCAGATTTGGGCAAGAAGCTAATTCTACCAATCTTTAAAGTGGGTCTTTGAGAGTTTGAGTGCATGTGCGTTAGATAACAGATATATATATATATATATATATATATATATATATGTTGACAGTTCAAGGTCTCAGGAATTTATGGTCCTCATTAATTCTAAAAGCTGTATGGCGACCTATAATAATAGAGCAAACGATTCTGGAGGGAAAGTAAAATAAAGACGAGCAGACAGGATTGTGCCCATTTGATCTCCAATAATGGGAATATATGTATTCACAGCCAGATAAACAAAGGGCTCAAATTTTTCTCATGAATGAACTTCTCAGGAGTGCTTCAATATATATAAAGTTAATGTTGGCTGGGCAATTGTGCATAGCTTTTTTTTTTTTTTTTCCACTCCAATTATTTTTATCATCTTTTTCTTTTTAAAGTGAGGAAATACTTATCCACTGGGAGATGGATGCCTATCATACTTTAAAAAAAAAAAAAAGTCTAGAAGGAAGAATCCCGTTATTGATAAAATTCCAGATATTTAATTTTATATTTTTTATTTAAAGATATCGTAGTTTGAGGATAAAAATTTTATAAATGCTAGTATTTAGATATTTGAATGATATTTTTTAAAAATAGTTGTATAAATGAATTGGATTAAACTTTGAATTTATAACCAGAGGGAAATTTTCACTTCTAATTTCCGGCCCTTAATAGTGCAACCATCCAGAAAATGCTTGCATGCTCAATTACGGGAAAAACTCTTGATGATCAGTTACAGATCAATAGTTAAAATACTAAAGATAAGATTTCTACCATTTACTCCTACAAGTTTTTCTAATGTTCCTTTAATTGCCGATGTTGAGACATTGAACCCAAGGATAACATAATCAGTCGTTCATCAAGTGATGATATATATGCACGAAGAAGAAAAAGTTTGTAAAAGTGACATTGACAAGTGAACTAAATACATATTAAGAGGAAATGATCATTTCAAAGCAATATGGATCTAGTAAATTTCTTCTTACACGTCGGTTTTACACTGCCCGTGTTTAGCTTTTGTTGCGAACCGAAAGAAGGTTTGGTTATAATCAGAAGGGACCGAAGGCCCCCCACCATGCTAAACAAGATGCATGTCATATGACCCTACGATTTTAGAATCAGGTTGCTTTAACAAGAATCCAAAGCATCGGCTGTGGAAGGTGAAAGGGTAGGATATGTTTACTTGCTTTTAAGGCAGTAACGAGACCCAGAAAAGCTTACAGTATACCATGGTCGCCACTTTTGATTTAGTGTTAAAAGGCTTCTTAAGTTTTGATCTTAAAAGCAGACATTGGCAAACGGTCGAATGACAGTACCCACAATGAAATTCCACGAATCCTATGTTCCTGTTTTTTCTCCCTGCTTTTTTTTCCCCGCCAAGGCAATTAGCTTTCGTTTTCCTTGAACTTTCTGCTTCTGAATGTCTGATTTGCCCTTCGCGAACCCCAGCTAGTTTTATAGCTAGCTTCGAAGTTATCCAGGTGTCACGATATGAATGTAAAGGCACGTAGAGTCATTATTTGATTGAGAATTGTGTTCTAATTCAAATGAAAAATGTTCAATGTTTCAATCCAAAACCTAGATAGGTAGGGTCTTATTTAGATTTGTAATATGCCGTTTATATCGTTTTTTATTAAAATTGTGTTTGCTGCGTTATATTTTTAATATAAATTTTAACCTATTAGTAATATAATTTATGTTACGTAAATTTTAATAAATATGTACATATATTGAATTTATATTATTTTTAAATTTTTAAATTATTTTTTGTATCATGTAATCATGTTAAAAATTATCAAATTCAATTTTCTTTCGAAGAGGTTCAATAATGAAATATCCCATGACTTGGACGTTATTGACATATAGTAAGGGCAATGAGGAATTCAGCCAGGGCATAGAAAAGTTTAATTGCCTCTCTAAAATCCCTTGGAATAAACAAAATGAGCAACTTAATTATCTGCTGGCAATTGGAAGCTATATTATGATAACACATTTTAATTAGTTCATTAGTTTCACCTTTTGTTCGGTTAATTTCTATAACTGCTCATGGTAGCTTCAGCCTATCCGTCGAAAAATTTATACTTTCTTTAAAGTGCTTGATATACCATTTGCCAAACTAATCTCGAACAAAACTTTTCAAGCAAATAGTGGAACTTAGGAAAAAGGGAAAACGATCAGATGAAAAAGAAATGTGACTCCATTCCCTTATGTTTGTTGTTATTAATAACTTTATTCTAATTTCTACTCTCCTAAATTTGTATACCTATACTAATATTAAGTCTTTAATTGAGTTAATTTTACAAGTTAATTAAGTATCAATTTAATTAAAAAATTACCTAAAAACTTAATTAAAATAATACTATAAAGGTCATTTAGGTATTTTTATATTTAAAAAATTACTCTTAAATTTAAAAATCAACCTACTTCTTCACAAATCACCTATTTAATTTTTTTTTTCTTTTCTATTATGTAGTTCTCCACCTATAAAGATGGGTGTGCATGTTGGTATTACGTAATAATTTATGGGATTTGGACATTTCCATATTTTGTACGTCTTGTGGGTAGCTTGTTGCAGATTGTCTCTTCTACTGCAAGTTCTAACTAAAGCAAAGCTCCTTTTCAAGGGAAACAAAAGAAAATGTATTACTGTATAGTATTTTAAGAATATTATTTGTATAATTAATGTACCCACTTAATTGTTAATTTAGATCTTTAAGTCTTTAATGATTTCAATATTAACAAACTCTCTTTCTAGTTAAGAACTCAATGGAAATAAATAGAAAGTGATCAAGCATCAAAACGATCGTCATCTATCTTATATAAGCATTTCTTTTCAATTTATTGCAAAACATTAACGACGGGAATGCCTACGTTTACACATAGTTTAAATGAAACATTTCCAAGGTTATAATAAAAAAAAGCCAAATGAAAACTTTAATAGACATTTTCGGGATCATTAATGCAAATTACTCTGAATATTTTCTTATCTATGTGAACCCAGAAAAATATTTGTTCAAACCATCCTAATGCTTTACTATTTTTGTATTTGGTGATTGGGTAAAGGGAATTTCAGTCCACCTATTGAGTGGGAAATACATATGCTCTTACCCATTTAAACCAAAGGATATTCTTGTTTATGATAAAATAAAAGATTTTTTTTTCCATCCTAATTAAGGAGATGGGTATTTACAGTAGCTAATATACCCATTATAATATAAATCAATATTATTGATAATACTTTTGATCAAGATCACAAATTAAATGATATCACCCAACTGATAAATTATATATAAAAAAAAAAGCAAAATATTAGCAATAAATACAAAATTAAAAATAATTTTATCTTTTAAAATTTTAATAACACATATTCTTTCTCCAAAAAAAAGAAGCCCAATCTTACATAAGAAACTGCCCATATCTTAAATTCTTAGAAGCATATAACTTCTTTTCTAAAAAAAATAAAAAATAAAAGAAAAAACCGTTTATAACAATCCGTAAATCTCAAAAGAATGACGTATAGCCTTTTACAATGTATTATAACCAGGTAATTTATTTATCCTGTGGATACTTGTCACGGTGAGAGTTTAAGAGTAATATCAAGCGTGAGTAGAGTTACGGACTATGAGGTAAGTCAAGATCACAAAACAAAACCCTGCTAAGAGTGCACAAAATTCTAATCATTACTAAAATTTTATACCATTTAGGGATTTAAGGGAGGCATGCCAATATTTTGGTCGTCCATGTGGATGGTGTTGTGATTTTTATCTCGTGCTCGAAGTGTCTGATCTGTGAATACGAAACATAACATGCATAAACAAAGCATGATTTATAAATTGATGAAACTGAAAGCTGACATACTTATCCAAAATGGACCTTAGGTAATTGATCAATGACAAGGAGAAAAAAAAAGGTGTAGTACCACAGTCCCACTAGCTAGATAAAGTTATCTTGAAATCTTTATTATCAGTCAATTTCAAAGGCACATATTTTTAGAGTTATGAGTTAGAAGAGAATTTAAATGTTTAAAACCTTCTTCGGAAGAGTTAATAAAATAGATATTAACGTTATGGATAAATTAAAAATTAAAAAATATATATTATTGTTACTATATCCTCGGAATCATTTTTTGAAGATTTTTGTAAGAAAAAAATCCATCATATGGCAATATATATATATATAAAAATATATTTTGAATGCATGTAAAATTAAAATAGAGTAATATTTTTTAACAGTTTTTCTTGTTGTATACTTATAGCAGATAAATAACATAGTTTTCTTCTAAAATATGTTTAGCATTAGAGTCTTTTGAGTAAACAGCACTCATGTTTTTTAAGTTTTGAACTGTTCAACGTTTTTTGGCACATGGTAAACACGTGTCAGATGACATGTACAAAAACTTGATTATTTGAAATTTTTTATTTTTTATATTTTCATATTATATATATATATATATATATATATATGTTTTCTTTTTCTTTTTCGTTAAAACTCATACATAATGAATGTAGACGTAAGCGCCAATGGAGCGAAAAGAAAATTTTCGATTTATAAAATGGACTAATACAGAGATTAGTTCAAAGAGAAACAACAGAAGCATACATATAAGGCCAGTTAGATTAAAATGATCAATTTAACCATGGGCTTACTGCATCTTCATTTAAAACAGTGTACCTAATTAGTGATTTGTTGTAGACCTCAACCCAATAAAAATGCTTTGATGAGTCTCAATTCGGATTTTATAAAACACACGAATTCTACTAATTGAGAGTCGTCTAGAGGAAGATGAGGAATCATCAACTTTTTCATGGCATCTGGTCCTATATTTAATCTGTTTTAAATAAATATGTTATACTATTGAGATATATATATATATATATTAATTTTATGTTCTTTCACATATGTGATGCGATAGATTGAGAAGAATTAGCTTCCAAACAAAAACAAAACTCTTACGGCATATATATATATATATATATATGCACATAAAATTCTCAATGATGAATTTTCTCATTATCATCATACATACATCATATATATATATATAATTAAAGACTTAAAGAGATTTTATTATACACTAGTACTAATAAATGAGTAGATGCAATGCAAAAATTAGATAGAGAGAGTTAGGTGAGGGAATTAGTCCTTCACTGCTCCTTCCTGCAGCATTTTACTATATTAATAAGAAAAGAAGGAAAGTGGCCAAATGCAACAGGGAGCTAAGGCCTAAAGCCTAAGAGGATGATGGAAAAGGGAGAGAAAAGCGGGGGGAGGGGGGGTGCATATCATTTCGAGAATTTCGCCACATCGATCAAGCCAGACAGGACCCAACATAATAACATGCCAATCCATGCACCCATCAAGACATGCCTATTTTCTAGGCCCCACTTCTTTTGCCACGTGGCGCCGCCTCACTCCCCATTGGCCCCTTTTGCTTTTTACTATTTTTCTTCACTTGCTATTCTACTACATCATTTAACATCCCCCCTCACTACATCGCTTGATACTTTGGCCATTGCACCAAAACTAAAACTTGGCTGAGAAAATGAAGGTAATGATTACAACACACCCATATATTGTTACTACTTTTTATATAAACTAAAACTTCGAGTTCCCTTTCTAATGAATTCATCTGGATTTTCGTGTTTGATGTTATTTTCTTTAATAGATCTTCAACTGGATGCACAGGAGGTTCAATCATAACGTCCTCAAAGGTTTGATTTAGGCTAATTAATTTTTCTAACTTAACTCAAAATTTCTTCTGGAAAATTGAAGTGTGACAAATTTCTATTGTATGGTGCATCCAATCTCATGCATTCTAGAGAATTGATGCATTATAACGGGTCCAACTTCGTATATATCTTCTTTTTAGCATCGTGTTTTTTCTATAGTTATAATAGCAAGTACATTATCTCCAGAACAATGTTCTTCTTTCGAGGTTCAAAATTTATTTTGCATTTGATATGATAAAAAGACTTCCATTTTTGTGCAGATGGGCTTGCTCGAAATGTTAAGAAAACTGATTCCATTGCAATTGACTCAAATACAAAAGCTTTACTCGAACAAGTAGCACTGGTTGACGTGTTCGATGGTTGGCGAGATGGCATTCTAACAATTGGCACCTTCGGTTTTGATCCTTTGAAATCTTTCGGCGAACAAAAAGACCACTTAGCTTTGGGAAGCTATGAAGACGACAACGACGATGAAGAAGTAGAAGAAGAAGCAGAGGAAGAACGATATTCTGATAACAATGATGATGAACATGAAGATGCCGACGGCGACAATGATGACAGTAATAGTGATGAAGAAGTGAACCCATTGATGTTCAGCACTTTCGACCACAGTTTCGAGGACGTCGAGTCAAATGTAGATCGCGCGAAATATGGAAAACCTGACGTGATAATGATGGTTGATGGAGTTGTGGGGTCTACTGATCATGAAATAAAGTTTGACTTGGATGCCACTGAGGGCCATTCTGGAAAGCTAAGAAGAAGAACTACACTGGCAGACCTCTTCTCCGAGGACTCTGACATGAAAAAGAAGCCCAGCCTTCTCGAATTCGAATCAAATTCTTGCAAAAAGTCATCTGTTCGTACCAAAAACGGATTTTCTTTTGCCAAGAAACTCATCCCTCAAGTAGGAGAGGATTCACGTCCGATCAAAATGCTACACCAAGTGAGTATTAAAAAGCTCTGCCACTTTACACAGTAATGACTCACCATTCTCTTCATTTCATCTTTAACTAAGGTTTAAAGTTGGGTTATGATGAAATATTAAAGCTTTGGGTAGTTAAAAGGATGAAAATATGAAAAGGACAAATCAAATTTAAATTCTATAATAAAAAAAGTGATTATGAAACCGACCATTTGACTAAAAAGTTGCCAATATCTTTTCTAAACAAAGCCGAAATTTGAGGAGAATTTGGTTGATTGAAGAAATGAATTTATTTGGTTATTAGATGATGAGGAGGATGTTGAAAAGGAAGATCCATCCAGAGCTAGAAGGCAAGGGTAACAAATTGGAGGGGCAGTGCAAGGCAAGTGTAATTGATGCTCTTGCTAGCAGGAAACATGAAGCCGGCGAATCAGTTTCACTACTTCAATCTCCAGGTACGATTTTAAACATATTAGACTTGTTTGTGCTCCATATCATTAATTAAACTTACGAAATCAGTATTTCAATTATAATTTTTTTTAGAATCTTATAATTATCCAATAATAACATATAATTATATAAAATTTTATTATTAAAATTATTAATTTTATAAAATATTTTAATAAATCTTACGTAATTTAATATTACAATTGATTAATTATATCAAAATCACGCAAAATAATTAGACGTACAACATCTCAATAGTGTAAAAAGGCCCAAATTCTCTTTTCCGGGCTGCATAAGATGAATGCTCTCCTTTCTCCATTTCGGTGGCAACAAAGGGTTTAACATTATTTACTTAAGATATATTTAAAGATTGAATATAACGTTCATTTTACTTATTTATAAAGTGCAATCTTCGTAGTAGAAGAAATCTTCAAATAAAACTAAACCTCCCTCAGGCTGAGCGAGTGTGGGTGTGGTTTAAAGCTTAAAACGAATGACTACCATTTTCTTGAGTTGTGGTAACATATAGATCAGAGGAAAAAAAAATGGTAACCTCCAAAATAGGATGGTTTGCAAAATACCCAAACGTTTATCTGTCTTAAACTTCCAATCATTGGGTGTATCAAACAAAGTGGATCAACCAAGTCAAAAAAATAAAAATAAAAACATGGTCAGTTTCCCTTCAGTGAGTAGTTTTGGATATGACCTACATAATCACCCAAATTTTCAGATTGGCAGTAATAACTACACAAGTTTAAACTTCAAGGCCAAAGATTTTCCTTCTTTTCTTTTTACCTTTTAGGAGGATCAAATCAAAGCATGGCTTCAACTTGCGATAGACGAGTCAACACAATCACACATAAAAAGAAGAAGAAGAAAAAAAAAAAAAAAACAATGTCGACGTTCTAACAGCAAATGCTTCTCAATTCAATCTTTCCATTCCTTCTTCTTGTAATTATATGCGAGGGTTGCAGCCGCTTCTTGTTGTACATATTCCATCTCTCCATGGGTAGGTCAAGTTGGGTGAACAAGAAAGAAGCTGAATCTGTTCTCACTGTCATTTTCCACGGATAGGTTAGTAATGATCAGGAAAAATAATGGACCCTTTGGAAAAAAAAAATATAACACAAAAGTATAAATCCAACAAGGAAACCGTCGAATTAATCCCAAACGCTGTTTCTTGTTCTTCAATCTAGTCTAACTTCTGGCCCCATGATAATCTCCTCACCGGACTGTTACGTCTGCTATAATATTGGTAGGGTCGAATTCCCATTATCCTTTAGCCACTGTCCTTCATTATTAGTATCAAATTGTTGACCAAGTAATGAGTTATTGCTAATACTTTTTTTTTCCCCTTTAATTTTGCTTTTTGTTTTCGGAGATGAGTTTTTGACAAGCAGACATTTGACCATTGCTGCTGCAGATGCTGCTATAGCTTGAGGCTTTGAGTGATATGATGACCTAATCTGCTAGAAATTAATGTGTTTCCCAGTGTTGTTCTTAAATAATTTTTTTTTTTTTTTTACTTTACGTACTATGTTAATTAATTAAGCTATTCATGTATGTGAAATATGGAACCATGTGATTCTCTTTTGTAATTTATCTTTTGATTGTACTTTGGCTTTAGTATATTGTTGGCTGTTTGATTGTCCTTGCATTGGCAAAGGCTTTTGATTGTTCACATTTTGATGCACTTTTTTCTATTTATTAATTTTAATATATAATCAGATCAGATAATTTATATATATATATATATATATATTAATAATGGAAACTTTGAAGCAAACAGCAAACGTGGTTTCATGTCAATGTCAATGTCAAATTCCCTTTTGTAATTTTTCTTTATTGTTTTGGCTTTAGCATATGTTCGTTGTTTGATTGTCTTGGATTGTTCATGTTTTAGACATCTTAATTAATTAAATAATGCTATACTAGATTTTGTCACATCGATAAAAGTTAGTGAAATTTTTTTTAATTTTATTTTTAATACATTTAATTAAAATTTAAAAGGATTAATTTTTTTAAATAAAAAGAAAAATTGCATAGTTAATTATTATTTTAAAAGAAAAGGTAAAAACACTTTAATTTTATATTTATTTTAAGAACTATATTTAGTTTTTTTTTAAATTTCCTAAGTGAATAAGTATCATTTGATTTGTGACACAAATTAAATTATAGGTTTTATAATAGTAGATATAATCTATAAATATAAACCATTCAACTTAATTATAGTTTCTCAATTTGTCTCATTTTTATATGCTCAACTGATATTTTACTTTTCATTTTTTTTAAATTTAAAAAAAATAACACTAACAAAATATTACTAATTTAGTTCAATCTTTAGTTATTCATGTTCACTTGAAGAGTGAGTTTCCATAAGTCTATTATCCATTTCTTTTATTGCAATGAAACACTAATTTAATTATGAGCTTCAATTTAATCAGTGATGGTGAAATTGGAATATGTTTAACTCCTTACACTCCAATTGATTTAATTCAAACCTGAATTGGAAAATTCACTACTAAAACTAGCAAATCCACTTGCCTCTCTAGAACTCGAGTGAAAAGGGTGTCATTGTATATTTGGTTTCATTTTGCTCTCTTATAAATATTATAAAACTCAAAATTGAATTCATATTTATAAAAAAAATTCAAATTTCTAATTAAACTTGAATTTTAATATATTTTAACTCAAGCTTCATTTGTTAATTAAAAACTAAATTGCTTGAATTTTCTTGACTAATTCAAATGGTTAAATTTGCTAATTACAAATAAATAAATAAATAAATAAATACGAAAAGGCCCATTCGTGTTAACTAACAAATTTTTGTAAGGAGCCCAGTCCATGGCTCATTCTGCTTTTTCGCCAATGGTCTATAGCCCATTGGGGTTATTTTCAAATTATAATTTATAAAATTAAAATGGTATATAAAAAGAGATTCCTACATAGATATATGTAATATTATATATATATATATATTTGTGAGAATTATGAAAGATTCAAATCTAGTGGGATAGATAGGCAGGCAAGTTGTTGAAGAAATGTAATTGGATTCCCAAATAATTAAAAATTTTGATAATCTTAACTCTTCTAAGTTCCACTAACGGTCCAAGTCCCCACCTCATTCGGAGGGCTCGAATCATGACTTTTTATCCCTTAGTTAATGCAGAATTAAATGATAAACAAACAGTTAATAAATCAGATTAGATTCATAGGAATATAGAAATATCATTCATTTTTGTTATGTAATTTATTTTTTTATAATATATATATATATATAGAGAGAGAGAGAGAGAGAGAGAGAGACCGATATAAAGTGTGTTGCTGCTGATTCAAAGAAGCATGAATTATTTTTTCTCAAAGAAAAAAAATAAATAAAAGAATGGATTCTGGGCATATGCTCTGTACATATATATATATATGAAACTGCAATTGAGTTGTTCAGCACCATCCAGTTTTATTATTATTTTAAAAAGAGGTCTATCTACATCTTCTGCTTGGGCTTCCAATACAAAGCATGCAAGTTGCATGAAATCAAACTACAGAAAAATAAATTTAAAAAAAAAAAAAAAAAAGAAAGAAAGAAAGGAAAAGAAAGTTCTGTCTCGTATCAAATCTTCAGAGTAAGAAGGAATGGAATATGAACTCAAAACTTCTGCGTTTTAATTTGTTGTTTATTCTATTTAAGTTTTGTAAATGAATCCACCATATCCCTAAAGCATTGATCAATGACAACTATGCAGGCTTCTGTCATAGATTTTTTTCAATCCAAATGAACCAATTTGCAAGCATTCTTTCATCAACTTATATTTAATTAATTTCAACTGAAGAATAAGTTAAGCATCCAATTAATAGTGGTCAAACCCTGAAACATACATGCAATTTCTTCAGTTGACTGTGAATATTATACTCTGGCTGCGTTAAGGTTGAGTGAAACCTCGACCTTCAGAGAAATTGACATTCAAAGGAAATTTTCCCAATTTTAAAACAAAAATATGAATATTGATAGATACAGATAAAAGAGGCAGAGTGAGTTGGGAGGGTTTTTTTTTTTTTTTTTTCTTTTATGGATATTTCAGAGGAAGCAAATCTAGATGTAGGACCCAAATTTACTTCCCAATGCCTCCCTCCTGTGCTCAATTTTTTTTTCAGTCAAAAGCAGAGCAATTGCAATGGCAATGGCCATGGGATGGCACATGGCAATGTGATCCATCAACAATTTGTGCATCATGGCCTAAAGAATCCAAAAATGTGGCTCTTGAAAAGGACCACGGATTCGAAGCCGAACATATTCCTTCATCATTCAAAGATTCAAATATTGGGGAAAAAAAGATGAGAATCTTTTCAGTTTAGACCTTCCCCCATCCCACTATGGCTAGTCAGAGTTGAATTAATTTCTTCAATTACATTAAGGCATCAAATCCCAATCATCATTCATGTTTTAAAGCCACAGTGGGTTAGGCCTCAACTATCCCACTAATATACAGAATTTTTTTTTTTTTAAGCAAATTGTCAATATTAAAATCTGGACAATGGGTGGTTCTTCATTCATTTGTTGCTAGGTTTAGTGTTCTCTCATTATCTTATTCAGCTAAAATGGTTGCTGTTGAATTCAATACAAACCTAGTTTAAGTACACTTGCTTTTGATTTACAAAGACCAACTAAGATAAAACCAAGTTGATGAACCTTTCTCCCTCTCTTTTTTCATGACTAATAGGAGAGAGTTTACGCTTGTTTTTCTGGGTCAAAAGATGATCTAAAATGAAGGCATAGTTCGAGTTCTATTAGATATATTTAGAAGTCGGATTATTCATTTAAATTGAAAGCTCTATTTAATATTTAAATGCGATTTGATAAAAATATTATGTTTAAAAAATAGACTTCGATAAAAAATTGAAATCAATTTTAAAAATGGGTTGGACTTTTGGAATATAATCACAAAAGGAAAAAAGAAAAGCAAAAAAGCAAACAACAATGATTAAATAATTCACATATCTATTTCTAAACCTTCAATTCTAGGAAAAACTTTTCAACTTGAGCAGGTTTTTCTAGGCCGAAGACGAAAGCACAATAAATTAGAAAAATAGAGAAAACCCATGAAAAGTTGAAAACTTTTCTCGTAATAAACACTCCCCTTTAATGTACTCCAAGCATTTTAAGCAACTATAGAAATTGATGGAGATAAAGGATGATGGATCATGTGGCTCTGCTTCCATTACCAATTTACAATTAGTTTAACTTCAATGAGTCTTAAATATCTCTAAGCAAATAAGGTTGAAGGTGCCTGCAAATGCTCAGGTCAGTACTTTTTAATTTGGCTAATCTTTTATTTCAAGAAATTAAAGCAATCAAGGATCAGTCCAAAAACTAATTTTGGACTTAAAATCATAGAGATTTTTTTATTCAAGAAAAGAAAAATGCTACAACTTAATCTTTACTCTCTCTCTCTCTCTCTCTCTCTCTCTCTATATATATATATATATATGTATATGGAAGAAGAGGTCGAAGATTAAGAATAAAGGAAGTATTACTGATTATAAAATTTTGAAATTCGTTATCTTTTAAAAATGATTAATTGCATTAATCAATTGAGTTTAGCTAGGGTTTATTACTTAATCTATATATTTGTGAAAGTAGTTTTGATTTTTTTTTATTATTGTTGGCATCCTACCTTCTATAAATAGTAATAGCATGCATGATCTGTTTTAACTTTTAAGATTGGGAAAATATCTTCTTCTTTTTTTTTTTTTTTCCTCATAACACAATGACATCAATGCCAACTTTTAATAAAGGAATATATGAAATGCACTGATCCAAGGAAAAACGAAAATATTGTTAATCCAATGATTTAAGAATCTTAATCGCGTTAACAAGTAATTTTTTTTCTATCTTTATTCTGTTTCATCTTTTAGCGTCTGTTAATCGATAGAGATGATCAGTAGTTGATTCCCAAGAGCACCAATATGTTTCAATTTCCTTTCACTTTCTTTCTTTTCATTTTAGTTCATATCATGCAAAGGGACTAGTGCAGCGATACAATCAAACTAAAACAGCAGATTCCTCCAACCTCACCCACTCCTTCCCCCTCGTGCTGTTCTCCCATGAAAGAATTTTATAGGACTCGCCCATCAGACATGATATGTGTATAGTAAAAATTTTAATATCACAGCCAATCATTTTGTATGTCTTACCACACAAGAAAGGGAGTTTCTTTCTATTGCGACAGAACAGTTTGCCGGTGTGGATTTGTAATTGAAAAAAATAAATAAATAAAGATTCAAAGTTCAAACACCGTGCTAACTGGCTTGCAATAACTTTTATTTCATTGGAATCTTATCTGATCATCACTAATATGAACTTAATTATCTATAAAAATTAATTATAATTAATAAGGAAATGCTTAGTTAACTTGTTGAATATCGAATGAGCAGGCGACTTAAATTTCCTAGCATTTTCAGGTAATTTGTCTGTCTCACCGTGACAGCAGTTGCTATCAAAGCCCGTCAGACAGTGGCATCTTGGTAAAGATTTGGAGTTTGCTTGATTTGTCGATCATCAGACATAAAATAAAAGATAAATATGTTGTCGGTGTTATCTTTCCGAGAAGGTTTTTGGCAGTGACCAAAAGAAAATAAAAACTAATTAGAATGGCACCATGAGGAAGCTTCTTTGGAGCTTTGTTTGTTTGGTTTTAACTTTTTTTTTTTTTCCTCACCTATGAGGGCAACAACAAGAATAGGTATATATGATTTGGTTTATGGTCTTCACTTTATTATATTCAAAGTAGCTTTGGTTGGAGATATGAAGCTTACTTTTTCTGATTTACAATTGTGCTTACCCTTAATCATGCTTAAAAAGTAGTCAATATTTTTCTTTGATATATATATATAATTAAAATATATATTCTCATGTTTAAGGTTCTTTTATTTATTTATTTATTTATGTTTTCTATTTTTGAAAGTTACAAAGTACACAACTTGCATAAAAATCTAAAAGATTGATTATATTGGGTTTGATTGCTTTTCATTACATTTTAACTCATTATTGTTTAATTTATATTTAATCACTCTCACAAAAATGATTTTCATAATTAATGATTGAATTATACACATTTAAATAATAATGATAAATTTATTAAAAAATAATGAACTGGATATCTTGGTTATGTCTAATTGGTTAGCTAATATATATGGGTCTAATTTAGGGTTTAATCAAATTGGATGATTGCACAATCTGTAGTTCGTATGGAAGTAATCAAGTGATTCCATCGGGTAGGGGTCCGCCAAAATCAATGAATTTGCTTTGAAGCGATCTTTATTTTTCTTTTCCTTAAGAGTTTTATTAATTATTTAATACTATTGATGAAAAGAAACAATATTCCAAAGTATTACCTCTTTTCCTTTTTTCTTTTTTTCTTTTTTTTAATGATCCGCATGAATCTGGTGCTTCACCTAAAGTATACCAACTTTGAGAGGACAATGGGTGATTAGTACACCTATTACCATAATTTGTATTGGTCCTTTTTAACCCCTTTTGTTTTGGCAGCTATCTCCCACAATTTGCTCTCTCTCTCTCTCTCTCTCTCTCTCTCTCTCTCTCTATTTCGATTAGTAATTGTTTAATTCAATAATAATTATATTTAAAAATTTATATATAATGTAATATTGATATATAAATTTATGTAGTGTTAATAAATTATGAAATATTATTTTATTAATAAATTTAAAAAGAATCCTTGTGAATTTTCTTGTAAGATAACGCCACAATCCACCTTTCTTTTAATGGGCATTACTCAAATATAGATCAATCCAAACTTTATTCTCCTAAATACATCAAACAACACCTTTAAATTGTAGGTACATCTTTGCCCTGCAATGTATATATATACATATATATGTGTGTATATATATATATATTACTAAATAATAATAATAATAATAGCTATTATTATTATTATTATTATTATTATTATTATTATTACTATTTAGTAATATAAAGAGACTTAATGAAAGAGAATATTTTTTTTTTCCTATTTCTTAAATCAACAATGAGTTTTAATAAATCACTTGCTATTATTATATTATAATTAACTAAGCACAATTTAATATTATGCAAAAATCTATCAAAATATTTTGTGAACCTTAACTTATAAAAGATAGACACCTATATATATAATTTTTAATCGTTGTAGACTATTAGTTATACTATAAGAAATCATAGTTAAAATGCTCCCACATTTCACATGTTTTGTCTGTCTTCTCTTCAATTTTATATTGGATTTTCTCAGATTAACAATGATATCATATTTACCAAAATTGATCATTCATGAGGTGGCATTTATATAGTGATTTAATAATTAAATCGTATTAAATAACAATAATCTACTTACTTCCCTAATTAGAAAATTGGTAGTTGCGACATAACCCTACTCATAATTGATCAACCTTTTCTCTATTACAAAGATAAATTTTAAATTCAAAGTACTAACTCCTAATTATATAAGAATTGATGTCTGAATTTCCAATGTGTTCAATTGACAATAAGTAATAAAATAATAATTAAGACATTAAAAATTTAAACTTTTCTATCTCTGATTTTTCTTTTTGTAACCCTAAAACCTCACGCATTGTCTTAAAAAAAAACATTATAAATGGAGATTACATTAATATCGACTAAGGTTGGGTCTGTGGTCGTGCCCTTTTCCAGCAAACTGATAATAATGGTAAAAGAAAATTTATAATTTTGACTACCCTGTTGGTTCTTGGCCAACAAGATAAACGGTTGGGGATTGTTTATACCGAAACTTTCACACTCCAGGCTGTTCAACGATTGCCAACAGGCAGTAACACGTCGACTGCTGTGGGTCTCTATTTAATTAACTTACCGTTCCGTTAACGCTATCTCTAGGTCACCCGCCACAGCATATCATTCAACTAAAGTGAGACGGTCCACAATTTAATTGACGATTGATTATACCCCATTTATTTCAATCAAAGAATGGACATTAACGGAACAAGGGAATACGATCTGAGCAGCCTTAATAAAAAGGGGGGGGGTTTCAGCATTCTTTTCAACCCCAGTGAAGGCCACGTGTGACGGATAGGTATTCAGAGGAGATAGAAACTTCGGTACTCGAGTAGCAGGAGTTGTCACATCATGTACATAAAATGTTGCATGAAAGAACACGTGTCGACAAGTCCGGCAATTGTTCATTTATGGGGGGTTTTGTTTATTTGTGAAGGGATTTAGATGTGTCCGTACTCAAGTTTTAGTCATGCCTGCTGGATGTCGGGTTTTTTTTTTTTTAACTTTCTTCTTTTTTTCTTTAACGCCGAAAGGCAGTGTATGGCGAAAGACGGCATGAGTCATCATGTGCAACCGATGTTAACCAACCCGACAACATCCGTCCACACGAACCCCCTCGTGTCATTCCTTGGAAACCTGAAACTTTTTACCCTACCCCCATGTTAACTTGTCCGAGGAAATTGTCTTCTCCACGCGCCATCTTCACGCTCCTCCCTCACCACCTACTTACTATTCGCTTAGAGTAAGTAGTAGCTCAACCTAAGATTTCTCAATTTGAATTTTAACGATCAGTTTTAGAAATGGACATTATAAGAACTAGTAATAAAAATTTTAAACTGATAAAAACATCTAATTATATCAGAATTGATGTCTGAATTTCCAATGTGTTCAATTGACAATAAGTAATAAAATAATAGTTAAGACATTAAAAATTTAAACTTTTCTAACCCTGATTTTTCTTTTTGTAACCTTAAAACCTCACGCATTGTCTTTAAAAAAATCATAAATGGAGATTACATTAATATCGACTAAGGTTTGGTCTGTCGTCGATATTAATGTTTTTGTATTTTTAAAAAAAAAAAATTAATTGATACATTTTTATTATACATATTTTTAAAAAATTTCGTGCTCTTAAAATGTCATTCTCATGTTAAGAAAATTTTATCGGTTAACGCTAGAAATTGGGCTTTACTAAGCTTGCAAAATTGGCATGTATGGCTTCATTTGCATAGGCTAGAACTAACAAGGTCAACCCAAATTTTAAGCACTGACTCGCTCATTTTGTGCTGTCGTATTCCCCATAAGTTGACGTCAGCGAGTTAGCACAGGATCCCGGGTACTAAAGGCGTGTCTCCACGCGCTCCAGTGACGGATATCTCCTTTCCCCCATTTTCTCATGCAATCGTGGCGGCGTTTGTACTTTCAAAGAAAAAAAATTCAGATATTTGATATTTTCTCACTATAACGGTTATTAATTTCCTCGCAGTCTAAGCTCTTCCGCCCCTATATAAAGAGCGGGGAGACTCCTTCGTTTACGCCCCAAAATCAAAAAGCCAGCGTCCTTTCTCATTTGGCCCTGTGCTTTGGTATTTTACCATCACCTTTGTCCTCTAGCTGACTAGCTATCCAACACCATGGGCAGTGACATAGAGAGTGTCTGGGTCTTTGCCCTTGCATCCAAATGCCGAGCTTTTTCTCAAGAAAACATTGCATGGTCAGTTTTGTTCATCACTCTTGTTTGGCTAGTTATGATCCTAGTCTACTGGGCTCACCCCGGTGGTCCAGCTTGGGGCAAATATAGGTTCAAAAAGTGTTCCTCGCTTTCAGCTGCTAAAAAGCCAATTCCAGGGCCTAGAGGGTTGCCTCTTGTTGGCAGCATGAGCCTCATGGCCTCCTCCCTAGCTCACCACCGGATTGCAGCAGCTGCCGAGGCATGCAAAGCCAAGAGGCTTATGGCCTTTAGCCTTGGTGAAACTCGTTTTATTGTCACCAGCAATTCGGATGTAGCAAGAGAGATTCTTAACAGCTCTGTTTTTGCTGATCGTCCAGTGAAAGAGTCGGCTTATAGTTTAATGTTCAACAGAGCAATTGGATTCGCTCCTTATGGAGTTTACTGGCGAACCCTGAGGAGAATCGCTGCTACGCACCTTTTCTGTCCTAAGCAAATCAAAGGTGCAGAGGACCAGAGACGCGAGATTGCCTCTGAAATGGTCAGTTTATTTGCTCACAATAACCAAAGCTTTCGCGTACGCGAAGTGCTCAAACGAGCTTCTTTAAATAACATGATGGTTTCAATATTCGGACGAAAATATAAGTTAGATTCCATCAACAATGAAGTTGAAAAACTTCGAGCTCTAGTTGATGAAGGTTACGATTTACTGGGCACATTTAACTGGTCAGACCATCTTCCTTGGCTGGCAGATTTTGACCCTCAAAAAATCAGAGTTAGATGCTCAAACCTTGTACCTAAAGTTAACCGCTTTGTCAGCCGAATTATATCCAAACATAGGGCTCAAGCAAACGTGAAAATTCGAGATTTCGTTGACGTCTTACTTTCTCTCCAAGGTACTGATAAATTATCAGACTCCGACATGATCGCCGTTCTGTGGGTAAGCAGCTATCCAATTGTTCCTGTTGTTATAATTACTATTGCTCATATGTTTAATGTTTTTGTCGTCCAAAAATGTGTCTGTTTAAGAAAGGCGTTAGAAGTCTACTAAATGACAAATCAAATAATACTATTTCTGGTACCGATTTTGAGGATACTAAATACTGTCATTTGTTTATTGTTAATTTTGTTTTCGTGTAGGAAATGATATTCAGGGGAACTGATACCGTGGCGGTACTGATCGAGTGGATACTAGCCAGAATTGTGCTTCATCCTGAAGTTCAAACAAGGGTCCATGATGAGCTCGACAAGGTTGTTGGCAGATCGAGAGCCGTCGAGGAGTCTGATGTAATGAACATGATTTATCTTCCGGCTGTGATCAAGGAGGTTCTGAGGCTTCATCCACCGGGCCCACTGCTCTCCTGGGCCCGCCTAGCTATCACTGATACAACTATTGATGGGTATCACGTGCCGAAGGGGACCACGGCAATGGTGAACATGTGGGCCATCACGAGGGACCCTCAAGAGTGGGCGGACCCACTTGAATTTATGCCCGATAGATTTGTGGCTAAAGAGGGTGAGGTGGAGTTTTCTGTACTTGGTTCGGACCTTAGGCTGGCTCCATTTGGCTCGGGCAGGCGAACATGCCCGGGAAAGAACTTGGGCTTGACCACCGTCAGCTTTTGGGTAGCATCCCTTTTGCACGATTTCGAATGGCTGCCGTCAGATGAAAATCCTGTTGACTTATCCGAGGTTCTAAGGCTATCCTGTGAAATGGCAAATCCTTTGACTGTTAAAGTTCGCCCCAGGCGTATTAGGTCAAGCCTATCTCAGTAAGGTTATTAGTGGCATTGTCACGTGGAAAATGAGATTAAGAACCAAGGAGAAAAAAAAAAAAAGAAAAAAAAGGCTACTACGAGTAGTAGGTTTATACTATGCAAGGGGTTCACAAAATCTAAATCCTTGATAATGTTGTCCCTTTGACTGTCGTCATGTTTTAAATTTTAATTTGTTTGAACCGCTGTAAATACGAGTGAGAGAGTAATACAAGTTCCCAAGTATTGTATTGTTACTCTCTTCCTTTTATCTTCCCCTTTTTTACTGCATAGTTAATTACTTAATTATCTTTATCTTGGATGAATTAATTATTAAAGCGCCTTTTGCATGGTTCAGACTTTAGACTGCTAATTCATGCTTTAACATTTGCTACTTGGAGCAATGAAGAAAGAGATTTAAAACTAACCAACTACTATATAATAGTTTATCGTGGTAGTCGTTATATGTAGCATACATACGGTAAGGATTAAAATTTGATGATTATTTCACAAGCACATATTCACAATCTTATGCTTAATTACCCACCCATCTCTCTTAAAAATATAAATTTCCATATTTGATTGAGTTCTATTTTAGTACTTAAAAATTCACAACGTTAATCCATTTAATTACTTAAAAGCATCTAATAATAATAATAATAATAATACTGTATTTATAATATTTTCAATACATTTACAGGTATAGTTATCAAATTTCAATGATATTGAAAATCTTAACAAATTATATCATCTTTGCTGCTATGGTGTGGTTTATGTACAGTGCACCATATACATAATTAAGATGGTCACTTGGAATAAGAACAGAAGGTCAAGAGATGATCACTAAAGATATAAGAATTAGGAGTCAATGTCATGGAAGAATAAAATTTTCTTTCTGAAACTTTGTTTTATTTGCAAAAGCTGAACTGGTTTTCGGAAAATTCGACACTGAAACTGAAATAAAGCAAGTTAATGCTATCTAAGACTACGTTGCTCTGTATAGGCCATATTTTCCCGTAATAATAATAAACGATAGAAAAAGACAACGCCCTTTATCACATTCACAGTGATCGTCAATTTATTGATTGAAAGTAACAAATCAAAGACCGACCGACTGCATGATATCTGATCTTGGCGTATGGTATCGAAATATACCATTTTTGTTTCAACTTTTGTGCAGCTCTGCGTATTCTTTTTTGTATCGAAATCAGTAATTATGATAAACTTTGTGGATAAGCATCAACAGTGTCATCCAGCTTGTTAAAACCAGCACGTTTGTGAACTAACAAAGGGCCCAGCCATGATACTGGTCTCTGGTAAGAATCCAAAGACATTAAATATCATGTTCAAACTTTTTAGGAAAGAAGATGAACATGGAAATCGACATTTTAAATCCCCATCTTCAGATGACAGTGAAACAGATATCAATGTTTATAGCTCCTTTCTCTCCCTTTTTCTCCATATCTAATTAATAATCTGATCAGATAATTTGGAATTACAAATTAGTAATATTATATATATATAGAACTTAAAAATTAAATCTCCACATTAATTCTTGAATCAAGAACCATGAAAAATTGGTTGGAATCCATAAATAATAATAATAATAATAATAATAATAATAATAGGGTTAATGTGGCATCTAAAATTAACTTTTTTAATGTTTATTTCATTTATTTATAATTATATGGATGATACATTACAATTCCAATGGGTGCACGACCTTGACCCTGACCCTAAAAAGATGTCAAAATTGTTTTGGACCACAACAAAACTCTTTTCCCGTTTAACTGCTTGGTAGCATAGGAAAAAGATGACAGATTAAAGTTTTTTATTTAATTTAAAATATAAAAAAGTTACGTCATGTGTTATGGATACATGATTTAACTAGTTAGTATATACTTTATATACTTTTCCATAGTTATTGGTTAGTCCCTCAAAAGAATAATTACTTTTAATATGAAACAATTCTTAAATACTAATATATATATATATATATAAGGGTTCATTTTTTTATTCCAGTGATGGTATTTAAAAAAAAAATTACAAGTGGATTCATGAAATTATGAAGTATTTTATCTATCAATTAGCTTTTAATATACTTATTTTACTAATTTCATTTATATAACCTAAAAACTTAATTGACATTTTTTTGTATATAATTACTTTTTAATCCACATATATATATATATACATCATAATTTTTGGGCTACAAGAAAAAGTCATTGATCAAATCAAGTATATTGATACCATCTGAATTCAAAATTTTGCAATTTTTAGACTTTCACTTCTTCAACTTTAATTTAGTGAATAATATTTAATATAGTATATACCTGTTATTAGACATAACTCACTTCATGGAGATGATGATGATGATGATGATAATAATTATTGGAAACGTTATTAGATGACCAACTTTTTAACTATTAGATAGGATTGTGAAATGAATTCTTGATAATTAGATGTCTTAATTAAATTAGCGGCGGACGTCAAAATCAACCATCTTTAGTTCCATTCGTAATGTTGACATTAATTATAATAAAACCTAGAATTAGTTACTGCGATACCTATTACTTGTCCAGTAAAAACATGATTAAGATTTGTTGAGTATTACATCACTAGTTAAAAGGCTAAGGTTTTGTACGAGTCAGTCAGTGACGTTTTTAATGCTTAATAATGAAATTGGTTCCTTTTCATCCTTGGTTACTTGTGAACATTATTTTCCCTACAACTTTCCCAAAAGACATTTAAATATAGCCGATTGCTGTGCCTGCATCGCATTATCCTACTCATTTCTCTTGACTGCTTCCAAGCTACTGTATATGTATATATAAATATATATATATATATAGCAAATATATATTATATTCAAAATTAAAAAATACCCAACTTATGACTATTTTTGAATCATCTCTATAATAGAAGAGAAAGTTACATCAGTCTGATCACAGCTAAGTGGCCTTCTTATTTTCCTTACTTACCAAAAGATACCGGGTGGGGGCATGAGCATGATGCCAGAAAAGTGGGGCATCATCTGATTTAAATGGCGGATTCAATGCAATGAATGAACATTATTTTGCAGTTTCGAGATTTTCACCATTAATATTCAATCTAATTACTCACTATAAACATAATACAAATATATATATATTCACGATTGTGATTCAAATCTTAACTGGAAGTATCTATCCACGGTCTTTTCAGTGTCGCCCGAGGCTTATGAATTTTCTTTTGCTTTTAGCGTCAGACAGGATATACTCAGAGCCGAGCGAAACGCCGACAATAAAGGGCAAGCTCAACAACAAACTTTCATGTGGACAACCCTGATAAGTTGTTGTCGTCCATTTGGCTCGTGGCAATTAAGACGGTTGAGAAGAACATATGGTGAGCCAATGACAGCGAATTAATAAATAACTCAAACCTTTCTCTCGACGACCCTGATAAAGACTCCCTAGCTACCGGTTTTCAATAAGCTGAAGTGATAATTATTAAATTAACATTGTATAAGATAATAGCGTTAGCCTTAGCCCCAAGACCCTCTCGAACCCCTTGCCCACTCTCCCTGTCGTTTATGGCTGTATCTTTTAGACACAGACTGTGACCACGAAAAAGAAATCCAAGAACTAGAAACCAAAAACACGACATGAGTTCCTTTGTTTGGATTAGGAACAATTCAGCTTCAAGAGGAAAAGGGAATTCCGTTCTTGTTCATTGTCCACCTCAATCTCAAATAATTATTTTGAATTGCCTACTTGTTAATCATGATAACAAGTTGGTTTTTTTTTTTTTTTTCTTTAATCATTTCAAATATTGTTGCTTTCTTGGTTGATATTTGATAATTTTATGCATTATTTTAAGTTGCTTAATATCATATTAATTATAGGTTATGCCACCTATTACACCAATAGGTCATCTACGTATTATATATGTGAAGTTGTATACAGGTACTAATGAACTAATGAGGTATATATTATGTCGGGCTGACAACAAAGGAACAACGAACAAATCATTATTTATCATCAAATTATTTGCTTACAAATGAAGTGATAGCCTGAAAAACCCTAATAAAACTAGCTTTTGGACATGATGAAAGCATGAATTTTATGGGGCTAACAAATTTTTGTTTTTCTCCAGAAATTCAGTAGTATTAGTGTGAGAAGAAAAAGATGAGGCCATCACGTCATTAGCCAGAACAAGCGGGACTAATCATGATTTAGTGGATAAGGATTTTGATTAATTGTACTATTTAACTGGTGGTCTATTTAAATTTACTTAGGCATTGATTATCCTGAACTTTCCCATCTGCCTAGTTGGTGAAATTGCTTCTTCGGATCATCTAATCTAGCTGCCAATCCTCGAGTGCAACATATCCCAGAAATCCCGCAGAATAATGCTCAAATAATCCAAACTAACAAACCTTTGCAGTTCAGTGCAAATAAAGCTTAATTATGCTAAGGAAATGGGATGGTAGAGATGTTAGATTTCCATATAAAACTATGAATAAGATAAGCAAAAAAGGGATAGTCTTAGACACCCCAAAGCATGAGAACATGACTGTCTTTCTATCTTCTGCAATTAACTAAAAGCGGCACTGCAACACATTTTATCAGAATTTATTAAGAACTTCTGTTCTAAAGCACTGTTTTTCATTAATATTTTCTCATTTCTCCAATCCATTTAGAGTTAATTAGACCCCATTAGTTTGACATTACAGTAGTCCTGCAGTTAGCATTCTTTATTGCCCATGTGACTTGCCCTGGTTATTTTTGTTTGGTTTTCCACCAGTCATAAATAATTGTGGAAGAATGAGAAAAATAATTGGTGTTTACTGTACGTTTTCATACTTTATCCATCTTTTGCCCGTGAAATCAATGTCTTTAATACTATGTGCAAAATTAATTATCCACAAATAGACCAGACGCAGATTTGGACCTTATGCTTATTTCAGAGAAATTAGATTAATTTCTATTTTGATATATTATATAAATTATAACAATCAAAATGAATATGTAAATTTGACAACATTTTAATTCAGGTTTAAGAATTACACTGTCATGTAGAAAATATTAACTCTTTTAAACTTCACTCTGTTCATTTTTCCTTCCAAAATCCTTTTCTTTTTTTTTTTTTTTTGGTATCTTTCGTTCAATCCATGGTTTGTGTGTCTGCAAATATCTTTTCCTCTTTCCAGCTTCCAACCAGATATCTTCCTGGCGTTAGTCAAATAATTTCCGTTATTCGACTCGTCTCGTCTTGCTCCAGCTGCATGTGTAGGTAGGATATTTTTTTTTCATCCATAGAAACAGAAATCCAAGGCGATCCATTGGGCCAATATTGCACACTTTAAGCATCACAAGGCTTGGCTCTATCTCATAAACAGCCTGTCGTCTTAAGCTAAAAAAAAACTGACAGATCAGGATCTTTCCAGCTGGACTATCTATTATTCGAATTGGTTATTTTTACAATAAAAACCATTGTGTAAGTATTTCCTTTTAGGGAACCGCCGGACCATAGATTTTTGTTCTTCTATTGACTATATATCCACATGATCATGTCGTCTTGTTATTATTGATATAATATTCCAGGAAATGAGTCCGTAATAAGCAATAAATCATATGAATTGAAGGTGATAAAAATATGATAAAATTGCAGCCCCTAGTCAAACATCATTTAAGAACGTCTTGGGCTAACAAATACTAACCAAATATTTTGTTGAAGCAAGTTAATTCGTTCCGGAATGTGGTATATTTTGCCGTGGATTAGGGTTAGTAATCTCCACAAAGGGTGCTGGCTTCCTTCGTCGTTAACATAAAGGAACAGATGGGAAAATGTCATTACCAAGAAATAGTTACCAATTACTGACCATTCAGAGACGGACACGTGTTTCACACTTTATTCATGCTACTACATGCGTAAGTTCCTGGATTGTATCACATCACACTTGTTCTCTCAGGCACAAGTTCTCCTTTAAACTCTCCCACTCTCTTTATTTTTTTCTATTTCATTCCGACGAACTTAAATTACAATTATACATATATTTCTTTTTATTTTCATAATTTAACTACTATATTAAACTAGAATGTGGAATCGGGATTAATGAAATGAAAATTATGATTATTGTAACTCAAATCATACTTGAGAAAAACCACACATGAAATTATAAAAATATAGAATTAATTACACTGAAATTTAGATAATTTGAAGACAATCAATAATAATTTTTAAAAGATATAAAATCTTTCCTAAAAGTTTTAAGTATAAAAAATCATCTTTAATACTCATTCTCTAAAATTGTCATTAAAAAGTTTTGGAGACGATAATCTTTCGTAATATATTAAATTAGAAACTATATTTACTTTAAATACCGTTAAAATTAAGATAAAAAATGTTTTTCTTGATCATCTTTTTATTTTGTTCTTAAAGATCTCTTATTTATAATATTAATTTTATATCGGTTTAACTTGGTTCTCTGCTTTATGAATAGACTATATGTTTATGCCTTTTTTTTTTTTTTTTTAATTCAAGGCTCTTTAAGAACAAAAACTTTTAGGAACTTTTGCCCTTCTTTTTTTGAAGTGAGGAGAAAGAGGAACAGAAAAGGTTCAGTTGGGCCCTCTGCCACTGCTTACGAGAATGGCCCAAAAATGGTGAGTCATAAACGGCTGTTTCATTGGCCCAGGTTTGAGGGGCTGGTCGTGGGTTCTTTAAATTGTCCAAATTTAGAGTACAAACTTCGATCGACTGATCGATTAAAAAATTAAAATAAAATGTCCACTCGTGCACGTCCACAAAGTGTTTGATAGATACTTTCGTTTTGTCTTTTTTTTTTTTTTTTAAATGAATAGAAAGGGAAAAAATCAAAATTAAAAAATAAATACTGAAAAAAATCATTGATAAATAGTGAAAAATAAAAAATAAATTTATTTACCCGATAGAAGCAACAAAAATAATGATTTTAGGTATGAAAATGTAAAGCAGAGTTTATGATGTTTCCTTGGTCATCTATCGTCTCAGTTTCTCTCTGTGTCGGTTACTCTGCCGCTGGAAAATGGCAAAGATCTGATATAATGCACACTATAATGATAAAAGAAATTTGCTGAATGTGACTGAGCTTATATAAAATAGGATCACATTTCAACATTCCAAGCTAAGAAAGAAGCAATTCAAAGAGATAAGAACAGGAGTTGTGGACCACCACAAGAAAATGAAAATGGAGACAGAGATACCAATGAAGAAAAGAGGACTTCTTGGGGAAGAAAATGAAATTTTGTTCATTTTTAATTTTTCAACAACCCATTAAATGGAAGAGTAACAGTAAATGTTTTGCTATCAATTTATTGTAGGATTCACTCTTTGACATGCAGAATTTCTAAGATTGGGTTTCCATTTCTTAACACTTTGATTTATTTTAATTTGAATGATGTCTCAAACCATGTGCTGTATTGGATCAATTCCAATGATAAGGTGGTCTTGAAAACTTTATACATTGAAGAAAGCTTAGGCCTTACATACTGATACAAGGTGTGAAGCTTTTTAAGCAATTAAAAAGTTTTTTCTTTTTTCTTTTTTTTATTATTACAAAATACAAAGGCGGTTTCAATCAGAACTTCAGAATTTGACATTTTTCTGTCCTTTGCTTTTAACAAGCTTCTACCCAATGATTTGTTTTGGAATTTCAGTTCTTTGATAACATCATTTGCCTGGAATGCTGAATGTTCTAGCGTAATACTAAAAGATGATTTGGATACTGGTTGTTTTCCCATATTTCTATCACAATTCACATGTTGTTTCTTCAGGGTCTATATGGCCTACATTTGTGTGGACAATTCGCGGAGAATCCATTTTAGACATAAAATCTAGAAGCCAAAGAAGATAATACTCTGACAATGACGTTATGGTAAAAAATAAGAATTTTCAGGTAAACAGATTTTTTTTTTAAAAAATCAATTCAACTTGCTTCGAAGCTGTTAATTCCGCATAAGTTGTTGCATTTAGGCTGATACTTCTACCAAAAAAAAAAAAAAAAAAAAACCTTGGTACCTAGGCCTCAACATGTATATGCCCTGTTTTAGTTTCAGAGTGGACAGGGGAAATCTTATCTGCCATAAACAATAGCAACATTTCATAAGCAATTGCAGTTGAAGATTGCAAAATCATAAAGCTAAGCTACTTATCATCCTCGTTATGCTCAAAAAAGGTACAATCATACTTTACGGATTATTCTTTTCCTTATTCCCCAACCAGTCCCATTGAATCTCATGCAGGATTAAACAAATGTGCAACAAAAAAGGAGAAAAAGGAAAAAAATAAAGAAGTGAATTGGATATGATTATTGAGCAAACTACAACTCCTTTAAAGTCCAAATTGAATGAGCATTGGAAATGGTATAGTTTTCTGCTAAAATCCTTGTTCAATCTTCCTCACTCTCCCAGTCTCAAATGCTAACACAAACACATATTGCTCAAATCCATCTTTTAAGAGTATTGTCCGAATCTGAAGGCCTCCCAAACCCTACCATTCCATGATTTCTGAGTAAGAAGTGAACTCCAATTGTATCTCCTAGTCAAAAGTGGTAAGTATACGAGGGAAGCTGAAGTTATAGTTTAGACAAAGGATCAATTGCATTCATGTGTCCTAAGGCTGCAAAATCTATTTCTATTCATCTAAATTCAATGATACATATTCAAGTTTTCCCCTCTCCCATGTCCTCTATTTGCTACATTGCCCCAACACCCTCTTGGGTTGTGTACAAAAGGAAGATTATTTGCATACATTTTCCACCATACATTTTGTTATTTCAAGACCAAAAATCCCACCATTGATAACCACTACTGGACTGATCAAAGAGACCATCAGAGTCGAAACTGCGCCAATCTTCTGGAGATGTTAAAGAACCGTCAGCTGGATCCAGCAAGCTTATAAGGTTGGGCTCTTCTTCTAGTCCAAAATAGTCTGTCTTTATGGCACTATCATCATCCGACAGGACTCCTGGTGCATGTTCCGATCTTCCCATTGATAAACTGACCTGCCCTTCAGAATCAGACTTGGCAGTTTCTCCCTTGTCCGAGGCTCCGTCACTGCAGTTCATTGTGTTAACTTGTCCGCAACACTGGCCTTCCTCTTTTGGCTTCTCAACCAAATCGTTCAGCTTCTGCAACTGTTAATTAGGAGTAAAAAATACCTTTGTTAGAGACATGATAAAGTTTCATTGCTTTTTTCTTTTAAGCAAACTAGCGGATTAAGTCAGTAATTAAGTACCTGAATCACTAAGGCCTGCTTTTCTTTCTTCGAACTTTCGAACTTGGAAGCCAGATTGTTGTAATTGGCTTGTAGGATGCTGTAATCTCGTTCAAGCTGCTTCGATTTCCACCTAGCTCTCTTGTTCTGAAACCATATCGCAACCTGTCGTGGTTGCAACCCCAATTCTCTAGCCACCTGCAACTTCTTTCGAGGCTCAAGCCTGGAATCGGATTCAAACATCAATTCCAAAGATTTGATTTGTTCATCGCTGAATCTCCTCTTGTTCTTGTTCTTGCTCTTCTTCTTTTTGGTTGCTGTAACATCAGTCACACTGGATAAAGGCTCAGCCATATCCTCAGCATATTCTCCCCCATCTAACATCTTTTCCGGGGTTAATCTTCCTATTACAATCTGGAAATCTTCGTACTTCATATACAAGCTGGTAAGTAGTTTTACTGCTAGATAATCGTGAGAAAAGGAATGTTTTTTTAGACGTTTGTGCTTCCGAATATGCTTGTATTTATATGCCCGTATGCAACCAAACTATCGACTTGGTTTAGGTCTGACAGGATTTCTGATTGCTGCTATCTACTTTATATCCAAAACTCCTATGGGATCTGATAAGTGATAACGTATAGTGCTTTTCCTCTTTTGCCTTGTTAAAATTGCCCATATTCCTTTTCATTTCTATTTTTCTTTTCGTACGTTGAATCTTTTATTTTGATTAATCCGAGGGTAAGTCTAGCTGTAAGAAAATTTAGAATAGAAAAAAAAAAAAAAAGCTTTGGCTCACTGTCGGCATCGAGACCAAGCCGTCCTCTGTCGTAGCCTTTTGGCTAGCTTATTATTTAATATACATTTAAATTTTAATAATAATGTTTTAGAATCAATTCACATTTTACAGATTTTCCATTCTATAGTCCATGGATTAATACAATACTAAAGTCTAATTTATCGTCGTCGTCGTCATCGTCACAACTTTACCTAGTCTCGTTTTTATAATCATAGAGTGTCGGCTGCATGAATCACGTTCCTCCACTTAAAACTCAAAATTGCATCTTTAATTTTATAAACAGACATTACAACCAACTATATATAAACATGTATATATATATATATGTATCCTTGTTTCTTGGAGAAACTTCCCATGATTATATCATCATCGATCGTTTTTCCGTATCTATTGGCCAATCCTCATATTGTCTTAGTTCCCTTCAGTTCATCTCATCAGTTTTTTCATGTTCCTCCCTCGTATTGGAACCGTCTCAGCTAAGTCATTGATCAAACCAGCTCGAGCCAGGAGATTGGTTAGGACTGTCATTGAGTCGCTGTCAAACGACAATCTCAACGTACTTAACTTTGATTGTTCATATTAAAAAAAGAAACAATTTTAGAAAACCTCCCCCCCTTTTTTTTTTTTTTTCTAAAGAGAAACATTTAAATAAATCAAAGGAATTCAATGAAAAACTCCGCTTACCAATATTCTTCGCCAATAAAAGCAGTTGTCTTCGGACAAGTATCTTTCACCTGTCACACGCCATCCAATCAACACTTGCCACCTGCCAGCTCAAAACTTCGTATCCCTACGTCGTCTTTTTTGTTCGGGGTTTAATTCGTCGCGCGGCGACGTGTCGAGAAATATGTGGTTCAACCTTCGAGGTTGGAAAAGTTTTGATTCAATATCGTGGACACGTGCCCAAGATTTGATCAATATCGTAGCTTAGTAAGAGTCTGCCAGTGGGGACAAAGCATTCTCAGTATAGGGGCTCATTTTGCTTTTTCCTACGCCCTTGATTGTTGCCACGTGGCTTAGCGTAATAACCTTTTTTTTTTCCATTTTTAAGACCATCACTCTGTGTAAGACGAAATCTAACAACTACAATTACACGCTAGAAGAACATAGGTTTTTCCATGTTTGATTTTCAAAATAAAAGAAAAAATCAGTGTTGGATTTTGGAAATAAACATCTAATTTTAGTTTATATCAATTTAGGTGCAAAGGCTATTTAAATTGAAGAAGTATATTATTTATAATTATTATAATAAAATTAATTAATTATAATTTTTAAATTTTATAAAATTCATAAAAATATTATATAGAATTTTATAATTTTAAGTAATAAATTTTTATTTAATTTTATGCTTTATATGAATAATTATAATTTTATAAAAAAATTATAGATAAAATGAGCCCTTAAATTGAGAGGCAGTGAGACGGTAACGTTGGAAGTACCCCACAAATGTAGGAGTAGGCTATAAGTCATATCTCATACAAGGGAATGTTCTTAATGATGTTTTTTTTTTTTTTTCTTGAAACTTTGTCTCGATTTTGATAGGAGAGAAGCATTAAATGAATAGAATTTTGGCTGAAATTGATTATAGTAAATTAATTCGATTGATTCATTTGATTTTGATGCGAATTAATTAAAAATATTTATTTGAATAATATAATTAATTATCAATTTGATAATTAAAAAGTTAAATAAATAGATTTTATTAATAAAAATTTAATCATATTTTTTGTGTAATATAAATAAAAAATATTTTATATAATAGTTTAAAATTATATACTTATAACAGATCAACGTGATTTTGTATGATATATAATAATATTTATATAATAATATAAATAATTTATTTTTTTAATAATTAAAATCAGTTAAATCAATCAAATCAACTATTTTAAATCAATTATAATTTATTGATTAATTATTTTAATTCGATTAATTCAATCAATTATTTCACGCATTGAATCAATCAACTCCTCGAAGCTAAGGATTAGGTGCCAGAATCTTCAATTCCTCGTTTATTATATGCTTTAAGTAAGATGATCACCCTTATCAAAATGCAACCCTCCTTTAAAAAAGCATAAATTAACCCTTTAATTAAGTTATATTTATTAAAGTATCCTCATACAAGTTAAAATAAGGGTCGTGAGTCCTAACATAATGATAAAGACTTACTATATTTGATAAAGACTTCAAATTTTACCTGAATTAGGCGAGACTGTCCTTGCTTGATTGGGTAGCATTTTCTTCCGTCTGGTTTAGATCAATACAAGGAACCAATCTATAGCCTTAGAGTGGCAAAGTTAAAAGAGTATCCAAACCGAGTTAGAGAAGGGACGTTAAACGGGCGAGGGAGCTACACTTATTCGAGGAAGCTGGCACTTTTTGCCACATTAGCAAAGGTTAAAGGTCGGGCAAAAGACTGCTACCGGCTCAAGATGGCAGAAAATCGGTGGAATGGGGTATATCCTGTCGGTCCAATTTGGGTTTTTCTTTTCTTTGGTTTGTTGATAGCCTTAAGCCTGGAGATGAGGAAGATAAGAAAGGATTACATTGCTGTCGTAGTCAAGGAGTTTTGTCGCTTTGAGTCTAAGGAAGTTGTTCAAAGCAATGCAAAGTGGCGGAAATAGGATTTTAGATGGCGTAAAGTTGATTGAAGATGTCTTGGTCATAAACTGTCATTAATGCTTCCAGTGGGCGATGATAAGATTTACTCCTTTTGTCAGCTTTGGATAACAGACACAGCGATAGCTGTGGGCCAAGAAAATGGACAGTGCCTTCTTCTCCTTGTCTACCCTTTGGGTGAAGTTTGAGCAAGTCAAAGGCCCATAAGCCTACTTTTAGAGTGGCTCAAAACTAGCCATTTTTGCTTTTGGGCCATTAGGAAAATGTGGCCTGGAATTCATGAATCAAAAGGGTATCATGAAAGTGGGCTAGAAAATGAATTAAAGAAAAAAATCGTATTAATTAATTAACACTACCTATTTTGGCAAACTCATGCTGGTTGGTTGATCTTCGTCCATGTAACTGGAGAGTTTCAACATATTTGTTCTACTATTGATCCTTACTCAACCCTTTTATTTCTTGGTATGAAAAATTAACCCTTAAATCATTCTACACCAAGCAACCCAGAGTTTCAACAACCTGCCGGTGGGTTGGAAACCTGGAGGAGTAACACAATGAAAAATGATGAGCTGGTTGCCTGCTGTCTGCCTGTTAGTGCAGAGCAAAGCCGGGGAGGGGGGGAGATGAAAACAAAGAGAAGCAAACAAACAGAGAGGTCTTGTTGCACTTAACAACTTTCACTAATTACAATGCTACAGCCTATAGGGGAATTAGTTTAATTAAGGAGGGCAGCTATAATAACCTAAAAATAAATTTTTAGTGTGATACAATCATTTTGAATTTAATAATAGTATTAAGTAATTTATTTAAACCAGAGAAAGATTTTTCAATTTATAGGGGCAAGAGTAGTTTCAGAAGAGACTGAAAATACTTTTGTCTACTGAAATTTCTAAAATAAACAAATACAACCCATGTAAGCTCTACGTTGGTTTTGCTTTATAGAGTATCTTCCTTTTTCTCGATTTAGACACTATATTGACTTTGGAGTAGCGAAAAGCTACTAAAGTTTGCTTCTTAAACTTTACCTCCCTTTTTCAACCGCGCGGCCTCCCGTGCTTTCACCTTTTTCTCAATGGCGGTGGACTCTGAAAGTGAAAGAGATCAAGATCACGTGACCCATGCATATGGCGAAGAGTACCTGAATTTCAAACCTAAGCTAAGGCCAGGCGGCCCAGGCCAGTGAGAAAAACAAAAAAAGCGATTTCACCTTTGTTTGGTTTTGTAGTAAAATATTATTCATGTATTACGAAGGTCCATTCTTTTAATTTATTGTTATAATATACATTGAAGACTCGACAACCTGGGCTGGAGGGAGATGCAGGATTTGACATTTACGTGTTGTTTCTTTCCAACTTTCTCTCTAGCTATGTCTGTTTGTCACTCTCTCTCTCTCTCTCTCTCCAGACCCCCTCTTTGACACAATTTTCAAGACTGCGAAAGCGTTGAAATCTGGAGCCAGTATCGTCCTCTCCATTTGTCACTCTGATGTACAGTCGAGAAAGAGAGAAAATGGTGGAGGGTTTGCTGTTGAGGATATAGAGCATGGCAGCACATCTTCCGGGGGCACTCCACTCTAATAAAAACAAAGCCGATAGTGTTCAATCAAGGGCGCCAAAAACTCTGTAAATATCCCATCAAACTTGAAATCTACCAAACATTTTTCATAATAACTTTAAATTCTTTTAGTTTCTTCAAATTCACGTTGCATTCGATCAAAAACTTTAATTTAATTATATTCAAGAGTAGTGCATGGCGAGTTAGTTAATTTCTGACTTGGTATTAATGTGGATTAGGTAGGTGCGTCTGGAATTTAATTGACATCTAGGAAATGTACAAAGAAAAACATTACTGATTTTCACTCTCATATTTTGGCTTGCCATCTAGATTTTCCTCTATTACGTGATTATTAATTATAGGAGCAGTGTTCCATAAAACTCTGCGCCCAGAACAATAAATGGTGCAGCAGCAGCTGCTGCTGAAAATTGCAGTATGTATAATCACAATAACTTTCTAATGTTCACAACCCTACACCACAGTATCCTTCATAGTCCTTCAGCTTCAAAATTTTCAAATATACGACAACAACACATTCAAAGTTACTGCTCCCAAAACATTAGAAATTTTGATGAAGGGTGACTTCGATAAACTTTTTAAATTTAGTTAATTTGTTATTTATGTATTGATACTGTATTAATTACAGTAATTAATATTTAATTGAAAATTTTAAAACATTAGTGAAGATATTAGCATATATTCACTTTAAAATGTTATCTTAAGACACTAGTTAATCAAATGTAAAATTAATTAAGTATATGTTAACTGTTAACTATTAACTATAGCTCAGTTGTTTGTGCAAAAAAATGCATGGAACATCTGTTTAATGTTTGTACAAAATCTTAGAAAGTCAGTGTTTTTCCGTAATTGATTCGTTATTTATCAAATTTTTATTATTACAAAATTTAAAGACATAGAAGATAATAAATAATTATTTTAAAAGATAAAAAATTGTTTTTAAAAGTTTTATAAGTAAAAGTAATTATTTTTTAAAATTATGCTTTTAAAAAGCTTTAAAAATAATATGTATCTCTAATATTATTAAATTAACGATGAATTCTTTTCTAATATTTTAAATTTAAAATTGAAAAAAATAATTTTTTTATCATTTTATCTCATCTTTTATTTTTTATTTTTTATTTTGTAATGGACTAATTTAAGGTACCAGTATATATACTTTAATGGTAGGAGGGAGAAATGAAAGAGATTGATGAAAGAAATGGGGTGACAGAAAAACAATGACAAAATAGAAAATCGAGGTCATTAATTCGGGGAGCTACTGCACTGTAGAATGATACTAGTTTCGTTAGGTCTTTATCCTAACACCGCAAAGTAAATGTATGTTTTCCAAGTATCGAAAGTCACCATTATCTCATTAAACTCACTATTTCTTACCAAATTAACCAAATGCAAATAATAGCAGTGGAAGGAGTAAAAGCATTGGAGTATTTCTTTTGCAAAGATTGAATAATTATTTTGAATGGGTGTCCATTTAATTTGTTTGCAAAGCCAGAAAATATGAAGAAAATAGCAAGTACTTAATTGTAAGCCAATTTTTTCTTCTAAATGGCTAATTGGAGCTTCTCCCATAGTACAACAATCCATAAGCTAATACCTTTTCCCATGGGGAAGACTTTGGTGTTGTCAATTCCAGTTGTAAGTATCAATGATTATCACATCAATGCAATAACTCTGGTGGTTGAAATGGGATTTCAAAGCTTGTTTTCAAGCTTCTGTAAATTTACGAACATTTTGAATTTTTTTTTCCAATTTATCCGACTATTAAACATCTAATCTAATACTTTTAGTAGTAGCCAATGAACCACTAAAAAACCCTTTCTCTATCTCTGTCTTTTTTAATTTAAAATTTTCCTTACAAATAAGGGCTAACATCCTATTCATTATATTTTAAATATAATTATTATTGTTGTTTACATGTGTAAGCTTAACTATAAAAATTATATTTGTGAATGATAATTAAAGTTTATTCAATTATAATTGATAAAAAATAACGAGGGTGCCCAAGCCATACCTCCCGAATATATGAGACAATCATTTTAATTGAAGAATTGGGGTGATACTAAGTGTAATTACTTATGTTTTACCTTTAGTGGTTGTATATTTCAAATTAACTTCGACAACCCAATTCGTTGTGTTTGCCAATCCTATAGTTTTTAGTTATAATCATTAACAAAAAGGGTTTGGATTTTGGATACGAAAGCAATTAATTATGTCACCTTGAATCAGTATTCATTATGATTCTTTCATTTCTTTTAGTTTCTTTCTTTTTAATTCTAATTAAGGACTTAATATTAGCGGAATGGAATAATCAAAAGCAAAGTGAAAAGTGGTAACTTTGACCTTTTCGGTGTTGGGATGGGTAAAAAGGCAAAGGTAATAAGGAGGGCGTGGACCCTGACCTTAAATGTTGGTCATCGCCTCGAATTCCTTCCCGTTCTCAAAAGTGACACCCCTGACGATGGTCCCTTCTTTCATGATAAAAATATAAAAAATATATTACATTTTAAAAATCTTGTATAACAAATTCATCATTTTTTTTAGTATTTTTCAAGTTAAAATATTCAATTACTTCGAAGGTTAAAGCAATTCAATGCAAAAAAAGAGAAAAAAAAGGTGTAAGATATTAAATGGGTCTTTTATTATCGGGCAGCTCAATAACTCAACCAATCCTCTGACTCACTTTTAGGCCCTCATTTACTTTGATTCCTTTTCTATTCAATTATTTATGTCATCATTATATTTTTATTGTTTATGGTTTAGTACAGTCTTTTAATATCATTGTAAAAAAACAAGATCACATAAATCCTACGGTGC
Source organism: Adansonia grandidieri (assembly GCA_038382065.1). Taxonomy (NCBI): domain Eukaryota; kingdom Viridiplantae; phylum Streptophyta; class Magnoliopsida; order Malvales; family Malvaceae; genus Adansonia; species Adansonia grandidieri. The sequence continues at coordinate 8,477,316 of JBBYHK010000004.1, forward strand.
TTAAGGGTTCTAGATTTCTACGCTACATAAACAGGTAGACGGTACAATCTCAGTATATATATTTTTTGTTAATTTTGTTTGGTGACACCATCAACCACCATATGCCTGATGGCGGGTTTTGGCTTCAATGTCCTCATTTCAACTTTGCTTGTACGAGGAGTTTAACAGCGTAATCATCTAGGGAATCCACGGTTGATAAAGGTTTGAAACGTGGTTTCTGATGAATAGGTAAAATACCCAAATTAAGTAGAGAGAAAAGTAGAATGTTAAGAGTGCAAAAGTGATAGAGAGAGATAGGTTAGAGTGCATGGGGTCGTGCGTGGTCATATCTGGGACTGAGAAAACAGCTGGTATGGTAGGGTCGAGTCTGCGGCTATGTTTTGTCTTTTTTAACGTTGGCTTCCCACTCTTTTTAGTTTTTACTCATCTTAAAAGCTCCCCCTTCACCCGCATCATTCATTCTCTTCATTATATCATGGTCACCCAACTCCACCACTTTCCCATCTCTCTCCTTGTCTCTATCTCTCTTTCTACCTGTCTCAGTCCCCCTTGAAGACAGGCGAGACTCTAGGGGGATAAGGAGATAAAACAATCAAAGAAACGCATATACAAGCACTTAGTTGCAACCAACGATTTCATGAGAAAAGTCTCCTTTGCAGATAGTTTCATTAATTGGGATGTCCTAAGGGAGCTATTGTTTTGAGGGGAATGTTGTCTGGCTCGAGGACACCTCCTTTAATCCATTTTCTTGCATTAGTTGCTTCTATGGATCTGATCATTGTTGTAATGGATTGAGCATGTGTCGGACCAGGCTTCATTCCCCCCAATTATTGCTTCCATATCAAACTGCGTAGCAAAGGCTATATTCTAAATCATGATTGCAGCATGTAAAGGTTTGATTATGATTATTTTGGGTGTCATTTTGTTTCCTCTTTTGGGAAACTTTGGTAGTTTTAGATCTTTTGGGTATTTTGTTTTTAGAGCAATTAAGGTTGTTAGTTATGTTCAGATTGGTGTAATGATGAAGGCTTTTGACCAATTTTATTTTCATCATCCAGATAAAGTTTTCATCATTACTCTCTCTCTCTCTCTCTCTTTTTTCTTTCTTTTTCTGCGATGCTATGTCAGTTCCAACTCTCGTTTCTGGTTCATCATTAGGCAGATATATACCATGATGGCTTCCAGTATCCGATCTGTCTGTTTCTGCTGTTCTCAGATCCGGATTAGAACTTTGGTAAACATATTCTCTTTGTTTTTAACTCTATTCCTTTCTATCTTCTTTTTTCCACCTCTAGGGTTTCAAGGTAGAGAGCATGGCCTAATTAAAGGACCAAAATAAAAAGGAAAAGGACTTGCCCTTTCTTTAGCACTTCGAAATTTCCATGAAAAAGATCTCTTGGAATGAGGAGTTACTATATTCAATTCTCAGGTGATGCTTAATTCTGTGGGATGTCGAAAAATAAATGTCCTTCACTTATGTACATGGCTCTTTGTCTTCGTCGCTGTTACAGTAATTTTAGATCTGTACTATATTTTACCTGCTTTGCATGTTGAAGGAAATGCTTTAAGTCTTGAATTTAATATTATGCTGTAATAACTTTGAATATCTCAGTTATATTTGTTCTATTTTAGTTTCTCTAGCCAGCAAGCTACCTTCTGCTACTCGAAGGAATAATGGACCTTTCATTGTAAATATTACATGTCTTGCAGAGTTAGCATCGGACAACGACAGCTTTTGCAAGTAAGAGCTGTGCCAATGGAAGTGTGGACATGGTTACGAGTCCGATTAAAGGAAAAACCCCAAATGCATTTGGCTTTGTCATGATATCTTATTTAAAACCTGAAATTTGATCATCAAGATGTCCCTGTTGAGTGTTGAAATTTAGTAAAACAACACCCTTAAATATGGTTCAATCAACTGCTTTCTTCTCTCCTCCTGGGTTTTTAAAGAGTCACCAGTTTCTCCTCCCCAGGGATTGAGATGTGTGCTTTACTTATTTTGTTTTTCTTACAACAGGATTAAACAACTTTATGCCGTAATTCACATGCTTTAATTAACAGGTTACTGTCATTTGAAGGAAGTCAGCTTTTCCCTATGTTCGTGCTTCTTCAGTGCACATTAGGGAATAGTAATCGAAACGAGTTTTAAAATATTGCGATTGTTTACATTTCCCATCATACTTTTTCCATAATTTGCTCTAGCTTTTTACTCATGGATGCCGAGAAACAGAACAAACGAAGAAACTGTTGATTAGAAATATTGGCAGAGAAGACTTTGTCAAGACCAGTAGGCCTTAGGTAACACGTATCCCACTAGCTTGTCACAATGGCTATCATCTAAAACCCTCCTCCCTCGTAGAGGCGCGATGCAATCCTTGGCAAAAAAAAAAGGGGATTTTCCGTGGTCTACATCCGGTGCATTTGGATGCACTTTTAGTAAGATTTTTTCTCACTGAGGGGTTTGGTGAACAAATTTAGACCTTCGGTTGGAAGTGTAATCCCATTTTTATCCTCTTCATTTTTTATTATTTAATATTTTTATATTTATTTTAATATAAATATAATTTTTAATTACTATTATTTAATATAATATAATTTTAATATATACTTTATTCCATAATATAAATATAATTTTAATAATTTTTAATTATTTATTATATACATACACACATATTCTAATCACGTATCCTTTAATACAGAGATCATTTTGATTTCATTAGTAACGAGGATTTGGAATACCACACATCAAAGAGAGATTCAGCACATCAAAGAGAGATTCAGCAATTAAACGAAAGGTCGATTCTTTGGGATCCTTCCTTTCTTCAAACGAAACAAACAAAGAAAGAATCAATCGATTCTCTAAATGCCTTTTTGAATATTGTTCAATGTCTAAGCTATTTCTGGAATGTGTTCGAAAGAAATCTAAGATTTTTTTGAGAATCCTATAAGATCCATTCGTTCTTTTTTCTTTGATAGATGATTAGAACTTTATCTGGGTTCGAATCCTATTGAGAGGTCTACTAAAGATAAAAAATTGTTAATGAACAAGATGTTTTTTTGTCCCTTCTAGGCGACCGAAAATAAATAAATAGTTAATATATTCAAGATAATTTCGTATTTACATAATATTATCTCAATTCGCTCTATTTCATTAGACTACTGTGATTGAATTTGAATATATATTTTAATTTTAATTTCATCATTACAATAATTAATCTCACGACTACTGTAATTTTCAATTTTACCTCCCATTCAAGTAGACCCTTAGTCCTTCTGAGTACCTCCTACATTGCTCAACCATCACATTCCTAGTTAGAAGCTCACCGAAAAGATTAGCCTTGAAGTAATTCTTTTCCAAGATTTAAATTACGAATTTTTCGATGACACCGCGTTTATTAAATTGTAAATGTTAAAAAAGTGAAAATCATAAAAAAAAATTCATTACATAGCATTGTAATTGCGATTTAAGTTCATGCTACTCTTAATGCTTTAAGCGGTGAATGGCTGGTGTATTAAAATTGTGGTTATTGCATCTTTAGATTATAACAACTTTAGAGTTCTTACTTTCTATAGTATGTGTCACAGGATTTGGATACAAATCCATTTTTTTGGTCTCTTTTTTTCGTAATTATTATTTCATTCATCTTATGCTGAAAAAGCCACCATATGAAAATGTTGTCCCCTAAAGAATTGCCTCTTGGGGAATTGGGTCTTTTTGACCTTTGGAAAACATAAAGTAAAGTCCTTTCTGCGTTGCTTTTCAATTCATGATTTCGAGGCAAGCTTTTTAATACCCTTGTTTTCTAGATAGAGAGAAAATGTTTATTGAGGCTGTGTGTTTGATGAATTCTAGAAGCCCTAAGTCCACATTTTTCTGTGGAATGATTGATCTGTCTTGTGTATAAGCTCGACCAAGACTCCAAAACGTTTTAGCCGTGTTTGATGAATTCTTGAAGCTCAAACTCCAAAAAGTTTTAACGCATTTTGTTACAGGATGTAAGTCCCTATGCTGCGATCTGGCTTGGCTTCTAGCAAAAATTTTCAACATTGCTGCTGGTTACTTCCCATCAGCTGGAAGGGCCCATGAGTTGAACCCACGTCAGGTGCCACCATTGACAATTGCCGATATGTTAGATGGAAATGTTTTCCTATTCAAGTTCGTGGTTAATGCACTTTGAAGAGCTTGTTAAGTGCCTAAACAGTGACTCCTTGCTTAGGGTAACAATCTAGTACTTATAATTGAATTGATGATAGTAGATTAAAATTAACTTGACCTCTAAACAGATCTTGGCCTTATTTCATCTTACAAACTTTTTCAATGCTGTTAGCTATATTTCCCTATCAGTTGGAGGGGGGAGGGACCCATGATTCGAACCCATAATGTTGAGTGCCATTGCCATTTGCCAGTGCCAACCTGTTTGATGGAACTGTTTTCCTATTCCTGATTGATGGAAAAATCAAGGTAAAAACAGTAATAGTAAAGTGATTATAAGTAATATTCACACGATCTCAGGCAATGATTTGGGTTGTATTTAACAACAATAGTTCTATTAACTGGGTTTTTTTTTATCCAGATTTTAACCTGTTTCATCCACCGTCAAACGAAAAAAGTCATTTTCAAACACTATATCACTCAAGTTGGATCTCTTCACTTGTTTATAATTAGCTTTAGATTGAATAATGAATACTGAGAACAAAATCTTTAGCAACGAGGCATACTGAATTTTGGATTTCAATTTCTAGTTTTTTGTTCCTTTTCAGCTCAATTATTTCCCTTATTTAAATTTAGCTTGGTCTTCAATTCTTGTAACACACTGTTGACAATTGACATTATACATTTTATCTTCTAAGGTGATGCCATTGCTTGTTCAATAATTCACTGGTGACCAGACAATATCGATGTGAACTTTACTGACATTTATGAGTTGCAATACGGCGGGTGCCTTGTTCCAATGCATTAGAGACTATGGAACCTTGATATATATATATATATATATGCTCATCCATTTTTAAAATTTGGCACTGTACTCCATCTGTTTTATGAACCAAATTAAGCATATTTGGGCATATCTTTTGGTGATTTTAATTCACATTCTGTTTCCTTGAATGATAGTACTTGGTTACCACCACCTGATTTGGAGCTAGGTTTCAATGATCAGAAAGATAACATAAAGTTCACCATTTAGTTTCCCCTTCTATCCTGTCATAAATTTGGCAACACCAATTAGCAAAGCTCCCAAAGTTTCAAAGTTCAAACTTCTGCAACTGCATGCTGTCAAACCCATCTTCTAGTTCTGCAAACAAATCTTGCTCGATGATTTTTTTTTTTTTTTTGTAAAGAAAAAGGATTCTTTTACATTTGTCAAATCACACCAAATGCTTAATTTAGTAATCGACTTCCTAAAATCCAACAACATAAAGATTCATCACCGATTTCTCCAGATTATATCTCAGCTATTTCAGACAAAACTCCATGGACAAACTAGTTTCCAAAAATTAGTAATACTAGTAAGTAAGCTATCTAGTGTGATATTATCTTCTAGTTAATAAACTAAAAAGCGTGAAACACTAACAGGCACCCTAAAACTGGACTTCATTTTCTTCTTTTTCCCTTTGTGTTCGATGTTTACGCAAATTAACAAAGCGGCTGCTCAAATGCTGATAGCATAGGCCTGAAGCCCAATATATCTTCATGATCAGTAAGTCCAAGTTTGTCAGGCCGCCCTTTCATTCTACCTAACCTATAAAGAAAATCAGACAACTACTTTTTTCACGTCTAAGGCCAAGCTAATCTGTGTTAGGCTACGCCTAAACCCAACCTGGTTGAGCGGGGCTGCTGGGGCCGATGATGCTGAATAAGATGTTGTTAACCCATAAACTGAGGACCTTCCCAGTTAAGCTTAAAATATCCAGTACGATAATTCTTTTAACGTAAAAGTTATAAATTAAGCAGTATTGGAAAATTTCTCAGTCACAAATAACAATTAAAAAAAGAAAAAGAAAAAAGGGTTGTCTTGATGCATGTGCTGTACAAATAAAAAGATGGATTTTGAATATCTGCCAGCAAATTCCAGTAAGTGGAACTCCACATGTCCGTATTTAGTGATTTGTAGCCTCCACCTTATTAGTATCCTACATCTCAATAATTCTACGCATTTTGCATTCAAATTTGATAAATTCATGGGTTAATTTATTTTTGCATTTGAAAATTCAAACTATAAATATTTCATTACTTTATGTTGTATGAGCATATTTGAGAATATTAATAATACCAAAAGGAACTTGAGAGACTCTTTCCTTTGAAATATCCTATTGATATTTTTGGTGGACTTTAGCTGGGCGAAAATGTACTACAATTATAATTTTTTTAATTATCAATTGCTATATTTAATCTAATACAATTATTATACGTATTATATTAATTAATTTTAAAAAGTGATTGGAGACATTCGATAACAAAATTTTTAAAATAAAAATGCATTAAGTATAGTGACCTTAAAGCATGCTCTCCTTAGTAAAATTGATTTATAAATTCCTCATTCATTTTCTTTTAAAAGCTAAATTCGGCGTTGCCATATTTCTAAGAAGGATTTATAATGGTAATAGAGAATATTGATGCCGCCCTAAATATATGTGGCAATTGAACAAATCAAATTAGATCTTTTAAGAGTAATTTATATTTTAGGTCATTGAACTAATATCAACTTTGATATAAGTCATAATCTTTTAATTTCATCAAATTACATCATTAAACTTCTATTATTTATAAATTCAATCACTTATGCTAATTTCTTCAAGTAATTCTAATGAAAAAACTAACCCATTATGTATGTTTGACGTATATTTGCATGACATTATTTTGATAAGATGCAAAAAAATAAGTTATGTATACATGCTGAATTAGTTTTTCCGTTAAAATTGCTTAATAAAGTTAATATAAGTGATCTAATTTTTTAATAATAAAAATTTAGTAATATAATTTGATGATAGCTAAAACATTATGATTTATATAAAACTTAATGCCAAATTGAGTGACTTCAAAAATAAATTATCTAATCTTTTAAAATTTATGCCAAATTGAGTGACTTCAAAAATAAATTATCCAATCTTTTAAAATTTAACCAACGAAAAAGAGGAGTATAGTATTTATTAGCCATAGCCAGCTTAGCTAATAAAATAATAAAAGATGAAGCATGTACTAAATTGGAGTGAACGTGAAGCATATACTAAGTTGTTAACCCTAAAAAATTGGAGCAAACAAAATCCTCAGCCACTGACCCGCATGTACCCTCTACATCAATGCTTAGAGCAACCTAATCTACACCCTGATAGGGTCCAGATCAAACGGTCACAAACTTTTTGGGGCTTTTTATGGGATTGACACATTTGCTATCACTTTTCTGGCTTTCTGCATTGATAATAAAATTCATAAATCGATTAAGACACATGAGAACCACATAATTTTTTTAGTAGGGACTAGGGATTTTTTTTAAAGTAAATAAAACAAAATTAATTCATATTTGTAGAGGAAAAAAAGAGGCATAATTGTCACTTGACATTTATATTAGACCATAAGCTGACGAAACCAGACCAGATTATCTCCTTCACTTTGATGATGTCATTTTCGAGACCTGATATTTATCTTCTCTAATTTCTGGTTGGTATGAGTTTACATGTTGGTGTGGATTATCAACCATGACAAAGGAGTCTAAGTCTCTCCGATACCCTTCACCCATCATCTTCGAACAACCCATTGCAAAGGACCCATGCCCTTTTTCTTCTTATTCCCTCTACCTTCCCTTTTTTTAATAAGGAAACTAGGGTTTTTGCCTCTGAGCATTCTTGTTCTTGGTTTTTTGTTGGAGAAATGGGTAGTGGAGAGAAAAGTCCGAGGAACTTTCATTTGCACCTACCACACCTTCATCACCATCATCATCATGGGAAGAAACAAGCGAGGGACGTGCCGAAAGGGTGTCTGGCTATCAATGTCGGATCACAAGGAGAGGAGCAACATAGATTTGTGGTGCCTGTTACATACTTTAATCACCCTTTGTTCATGCAGCTGTTAAAAGAAGCCGAGGAAGAGTATGGGTTCGACCAGAAGGGTACGATCACAATCCCTTGTCATGTAAAAGAATTTAGGAACGTACGGAACTTGATTGATAGGGAAAAGTCCCTTCATTATCACCATCATCATGTTGGATGTTTTAGGGTTTGAATTCTTGCTATTTAACTGATAAAAGAAAAGAACGAAAAATGCAAATTGATTTATGGTTTTTGCAAGTGCCAACCAAGGGCGCCTGTAAACCATGAATGAGATAGATTTGATTGTTAATTAGTAGTATAATATTTGTTTTCTTGATTTTGTAAAATTGGTACTGTTTTCTTTGTAGTTTTAGTTTGTTTTATTGCTTCTTTTTTTTTTTTTTTTTCATGTTTCTTGGTAGATCACCTTAGATGGTTGGTTGATGAGGATGATGATAAGAGGTGATGCGATAATGAGGACAAGATAATTATTGCTTGCAATCACAGTGACTTAATTTGTCATTTTGTTAGGAACCGTAATGAAAAAGCATTTAAGTACGTAAATGGCTTCTTCTTTTCTTTGTTTTTCTTTTCGCTTTTTCCTTTCCTTTTTCTTTTCTTTTCAATGCTAAAAGATGAATAATATATCGAAGAATTGAATGGTGCTCGGCATCATTAGAATAGAAAAGTCCCAATAATCACGGAATTAATTTAATTGCTTACTAAAAATTTTACATTTAGATGGTGAGTTAGGTTAGTCAAGAAAATTAGTAATGGAAGGTGGGTTCAACTTCAAATTCAATTCCCTGTTAGGGCTTTTGAAGTAACTCTTACTACTCCATTAATAGAAACTGGGTTTTTTTCTTTTTTTTTTTCCTCCATGTTTTTATAGGGTGCATATCTGCCCTTAACACCACACGTAGGGGCAGTTTGCGACTTCCTTTTTTTTTTTTTTTTCCCCAGACTGTATTCATTAAGTTTTATATGGTTCAGGAATAACCAGATTCCCTTGCATCCTAAAAGCCAAAACAGGGACAGATAAGAAAAATTGGTGGCCTTCGATGGAGCAAATGGTGGGGTCTCAGTGTTTTACACAGAGGTGAAGCCAAGGGGGCAGGCAGGGCCCCGGCTTTCTCAGTACTTCTTATTTTTTAGATGATTTTTAGGTTTTTCTAAACAAAATAACAATAAAAATTTTATCTTTGACTTAAAAAATTTATATTTAAATTTTTTTTATTCCGACCCTTTCAATATAAAATTTTTGGCTTTGCGTCCGGTTCTACACTTAATTTATAATGCCTTAAATAAAAAGGATTAATGGTTAATGCCAATGGCATGCTCTATCCATTTAAGGATCATTTGTTTGTTTGTTTCAATTGTTTAATTTTTTGAGGAAGGTTGAGGATTATTTTTTCTGTTCTTTTTATGCTTTTGGGGTTTTAAATAATTAAGGTTTTTGTTTTTCATTTTTAAATATTGTAAAAAAAAAAAAAGACTTTGGTTTTGTTGATTGTGACAGTGGAACAAATAAATATCACATGGAAGTATTTGATTAACTATTTATTTCATCAAGAACATCACTCGAGCTAGGGCTATATAGATGACCAAAATGTTAGTACTAAGTAATGAGTTTGTCCTTGATATGGTAAAATTTTTAATATCATAAATGAAGATTATGAAATTGTCATATACCTCACTTTTTTTGTTAATTATTTTCTTATTTTAATATATCTTAAGAAATATGTATTACATTACAAATTTAAAAACCGCATTGAGGATGGATGAGATAATTTCTATTGAATAATTACCAACATATGTGTCTTAATTCAATTTAAAGTTTTCCTTACAACTAATTAATAAAACTTATGATGAAAATGATAACTATGAGGTGAAGTATGAACTCGTTCAAGAGTCCAACAGAGTAAATTTTAGGTAAACAAACTATTCATTTAATTTTTTTCCCAAAATTTTTGAGGTTTCAAATGCATGTACATCATAATAATTTTTTAATTTTTGACTTACAAATTACAAGTAATTATCCATTTGGTATTTGTTTTCAGTAATATTAGAACTAAAAATCTGGTACGAAGTATGCATCCCCAGGAGCTGTAGTTGTAGTTAGATTCACATTATTGGCTAGTTATGAATATAAAGCATTAATTAGGAGGATTTCACATGATTGAATTAACATTTCGTCTTCTTCATTTATTTTTCTCTTTGGTTTTACACAGAGCTTTGAGTCATCGTATTCAAAGTATTTTATGATGTGTTGATCATAAAATCATGGCATTAATGGATGGTGATGTTAACATGTTGACTGACTGTCCAACTTATTAATTTGACGAAAATGAAAAAGATAGGAATATGCTAAGGTTCAAATCTTATGACAAAGAGCTCCAATAATTACCCGATAAATCCTCAATAATTTTTTTAATATTATGGATTTTGAGATAATAAGGACATGATTTATTTGTTGATTAGTGCAACTGCATTTGTTGCAGTTTTATTTCTTTTTTTTTTTTGTTAATTTAGTGTGTAAGAAAAAAATTTCTTTCTGCATAATAATTGAAAAAAAAAAACAAAAAAAGAAAAAGGTTGAGATTTTCAGGGAGCCGAAATATGTTAATCAGTGGGTGGGAGTCACGTGGCATGTTTCAGTCACTGTTTCGGGAGACATGACAGGTCATGGTACGTTTAGAATATTGGCTTCAATTGCGCAGCACTAAAACCAATTTTCTGCTTGATAGCTGGACCATTAGAGGTGTTTTATCGTGGGTTGAGCAAGGTCCAGTCGAGCTGAGCCTGTAGGGTCAGGTAAGTCATCCATTTGGTTTTTAAGCATTACCTCTATATATCTTGGTTGATTCTACAAAGAACCTTGCACCTCTGAGCTCACTTTAGCACCCTCCGAGCAATAACAGATTGTAGATCATGGGCTAAACCCCAGGTTCTGGGCTACAAGGTCCAAGCAAAGGTAGGGGCAAAAGCTTATAACAGTCCACGTAAATAACCTAAGTTAATTCAAGCTCGATAACTGGACTCTAGAAGCTGACAGAATATGTACAATCAAGTATAGAATTGAAAAAAAAAAAAGTCCCATTGGTTTTTTTTTTTTTTTTTCCATTGAACCTTTGAGCAGCAACGAATTTTACCAGGTTCCTTCAGCTCAAATCCACATACATACACGATAAGCAAAAATGCGACATGAGCAACAACATATTCTCACTGTAAATTTTCCTCAACAATCTCATTAACATATTCACTTATGCACATTTTTTTTTCTGTTATCAACACTAAAGGAAATTTAATTTTTGAAAAAAAAAAAAAATCACAAGTCATTCGAAATGCCACGAATTTTAAGAAACGGTATTATATCAAAGGCTATAGATTAATGATGTCTTGTATTTGAGCTACGGAGAGTCACACCATGTAAAAATTTTGTATATCCAAGTAAACTAAGCTTTCCATCCGAGACTCTGATCCAGTCTTTGAGGAATGAATAAGCTGAAGGGCCAACATTCAACTCCTGCAATCAAATCAAAAGGAATTGTAACAGCTTAACTTCCCAAAAAAGAAAAAAAAAAAAAAAAAAGAAGGAACAAACTCAGATTGTGTAATGTTCGGGAGCAACAAGTGAACATACCCGTGCCAATTCTTCAATTGAAATTACCCTATTACCCTCCTGTTCGAAATGTTCAAAAGCAGAGGAGGCAATCTGCTCCCAGCCTTCAACCGCTTCCAATTGATGCGTGCTGATTGCAGCGGCACAAAACTCTTCAAAGTACATCTTCCTATATGCAAGTGTTCCCATCTGAGCAAAAAGTAATGCAACGGTGAGTAAATGAAATTCAAATGAAAAATGAACACCAAAGGAGGGGAACGGGGAGATCTCAGATCTCTTGGAGTATTCCAAGAAAGCACAAACCTTAAAAGACAGAATTAAGGTAATAGAAGAAGCTAAAAATCATAAATTTTGATTAAGATGCTTAAAACATTTTGGAAAGTAAAAGCATATACAGACACCACACTCCACTCCACAGATCTTTAGGTATTAAAAAAGCAATTTTAAATGAAAACCGTTCTCTTCATGGTGTGAAGACTCTTCAGCCAAAATGTCTAACCAAAAAGACTGAACTATGACAAGAAAGCATAATAAAAGTTGCTACCAAGGAGAACTTCTACTAAGAGCCTTACAGCATTAAGAATGTCATGTACCCTTGATTCACCCATTGCTTCAGTAGCATTTCGGACAAGTGCCTGAAAAATTGATATCATAAAAATTTTCAATAAGTTAAATAAAATATAAAAACTGAATAGAAAAGTGGGAAAAAAGGACAGATTACTTAAAGACTCCATTATTGCCTAATTAAGTCAACATGTGATGCCAAATAACTGAATAGAAATCAGCTTCAAATCATTAACCATTTAGTCTTAAAACTTGAATTGATAGGATTATAGAGGCAGTAAATAACCATTTTAAAATTTTCAAGAGAGACACTCCCATCTCTACTCGGTTCCAACAGCCTGAATTGTGCCCTGAGATAAACCAGCTCATCTTCGGTCAATGCTTTTGAAAGAGCCTACAGTTGTAACAATTGTGAAGACACAAGTTAGTGGGTGAAAAAAAAAAAAAAAGAAGCAAAAGACATGTTCATGCACCTGCACGTGCACAAAAGAAAAGTTCTGGCCAAAATAATATTGGATATCATGGTTAATTGCTACAAAAGAGAAGTTCTCTTAATTCCTTTTGCGGTCAAACATTGCAGCAAAATTAATGAAAGACGTACATGGCAAAAGAAATGCAGGAGTTTTAATTTTTACATTTAATAAAAAAAAAAAAAGAGCCAAGAACCTAACTTCTCTTGAAAATGTTACCAACATAATATAACATGGATAAAATGTTTGCATAAAAATACCAATTAGAATTTAGAACTTTCATAAGCATGCCATTACCATCCAACAATGTTCACAATTAAGGATGTTTGACAGTTTTACGTAATTGGATATTTGAAAATCGAAATATTAATTCAACTGGGCTATTTTCTACAACAATCTTAGCTTTCACTAGGATTTTTACAATTTGTCACAAAGCATTTTGGCAGCCTAGAGCAAGAAATACCCTAAAAGACATCCTAAGAGGGAGAGAAGGCAACACAAGGAGGAAAAAGACAGCAAAGGTTCAAAATGTTGCTTTGCACATTTCTGTCATGTAAAAAAGAGAAAAATCGTACCTTTAGAGCAGCACGTTTGAATGGTGTTGCATGCAGGTATGACTTGACTAACTTGTAGATCAATATATCAAGAGGAATCGGACGGCTGTCATCCCGCAACCAAGGATGAGCTGAAATGTCATAAAAGTGTATTATAATTCATCTGATTTGCGCTAATCCAACCATCAAAAGTGACTGGCTTGTCAGACAAATGTAATTAACCATTTTCACAATGGGGTAAAATCCATGTGTTCACTAGTTTAGTAAAAGTCCCAGCTTACTTAGAGCTTGAACAGCAGTCATTCTTTTCCTGTAATCCTTGTTTAGGAGTCTCTTAACAAAGTCTTTGGCCTCTGGAGAGACAGATGGCCAGGGCAAATCATCAAAGTTGGGATCAGATCTTAGCACAGAACGAAAAATTCCAGATTCTGTGCGTGCCCAGAAGGGCCGGCTTCCGCATAACAAGATGTAGGTGATTACTCCAATGCTCCATATATCCGCTTCCAGACTATAGGATCTATGAAGAACTTCAGGAGCAACATAATACGCACTTCCAACAATATCATTGAGTCTTTCATCTGTTACAAACATTCATCAGAATATTAGTCTTGACATCCAGTCTAAAGATACATGGCCATCATATAAGGTGGAAAAATGAAATTGATAACATTTAACATAAATTTATCCACTTCATAGTAATTTATTTTCTTAATTAGTAACCCTTTCAAACATGTGCAGATGTATTTAATTGGCAATAGTAATACCCTGCAAAATTTTGGCTCATTAGGGTTTAGGGTTTTAAGTTTTTGTATGCATGAAAACTTAACAACCACTCCAATGTACAGCAGAACTTATTTTCTTCCCCAATTTACAGCAGAACAGAGGTGCTAGAACATTTTGGTATTTTTTATGTTTAAACTCAATTATCCTATAAGAATCTACAAGCATTATTCATCTAGAAAGAAGCCAACCAAAATATAATTGGTAGATTATCATCGCTGATTATAGTCTTTCATTCGATAGCATTACAAAAGTTATGAAGGAGGTAAGTTCATTGGTGAACCAAGCTAAAGTTGATGGTATAATCAGTCATTACCTGGTCTAATAAAGTCAGAAAGACCAAAATCAATTAGTTTCATGTCAGCATCTTCGCTACCAGAAGTGAAAAGGAAGTTCTGTAGCTCAAACAACAAAGAATAAAATCAGAGACATGATAATATGCCAGAATCTATATTTTTCAGATTCACAATCCATTAAAATCAGATGCAAAAGCAAAAACCTCTGGCTTTAAGTCACGGTGCACAACTCCCTGAAGATGACAAAATGAAACCACACTTAAAATTTGTACAACTATAGCTTTTGCGTCTTCCTCAGTGTACCTTCCTCCCCTAGAATAGAGACATTAACATCTCAATGTCACCATATAACAAACTAATAACAATCAAGGCCATTAATCTTCTGTAAAATCATGTCAAATCTAAGGGAAAAAAGTAATGAACAAAATGGTGGAGATAAAACCTGTTTTATAGCTACTACCATGAAAAATCCAAGGGTATAACAAACAATGACATTCATAAAACCTCTGGGTTCTATAAAGATAATGATATTCAAACAGAATGGTGAATAAGTCGGCCCCAAAACATGGACATTACAAAAAACAAGTTACCTCGCCAAAATTCTGTCTAATAGCTCTCCACCTTCACATAATCTGATAAAAAACAGAATTCCACAAACGTCAGCCTAAAATTTTAAAATTGCAATACAAAATCTTATGATGCTATAGTTATTCCCTGAATTTCAACAGAGAAAATCAGGCCCATTATTATTTTTTAAATCCAGAATGCAGAAAGGTTAAAAAATTTAAAAAAGTGTAGTACTAAAATAAAGGAAAGGAACCAACTTGGAGACCAAAATAAAATCATCTGCGACTAAAAAGGATAATGCAAGAACATAGCTTTAATGAAGATAAACCATTTTCCTACAATAAATTTTAACAGAAACAAGAAAAGACATACTCCATGACTATGTACACGTTATTGGCATCCTCACATGCATCATAAAATTTGACCAGATGCTTATGTCCGGATAGTGCTTTTAATATTTTGACTTCCCTTCGAACGTCTTCAATTGATATCGCTGTTGTCATCTGTCAAATAAACCTGGTTAAAATGCAGTAGGTGCAATCAACAGTTCATTCTTTTTATGTTTTCCTTGGGGAAAAAGAGCATAACCCCATTAGATAAAGGACCTGGCATTTAATCCTAGTCCAGTGGAAGACCCCACCCCCACATGGAGAACATAGGAACCACCAGGCCAAGCCCTGTGGTAAATCAACACATCTAATCACCTTTTTTTTTTTTTTTTCTGTGAGAAATTAGCAGTGAAATAGAAACCAAAAAGGGCAAAATAAAAGAATTAAACTGGAAATTAACTACAAGCATAATGCAGACAAGACAACAGCTCTCTGATTAAATTATGAGAAAAAGGAAGAAAAACTGGAATGACCCTACGCCAGAAATTTAGAAAGATTTGCTTTGACACAAAATCAGGTAAAACAATGTTGTCAAACGCAGGCTTAATCACCCACAAAGCCTTTAAGTCAGCAGAAAGATGGCCTAAGGGTTTAGGTGATAAGATGCCCATAAGACACCAAAAATCTCTCATTGAAGGAACAAAGTTTGCATTCCCACCTAGTACTATTGTGCTTGATGTGGCTACCGTTACATTTCCATTTTAGACATTAGATTGATGCAAAATATCTCAATTCGCCCTGTATTTTTGCTATATACCCTAGATGATCATCAAATAAAGATAAATAAACCTTTGTCGTCTTTCAGTCTTCTAGAATTACAATCACAATCGTGCTTCCTCCTAACTGGAAAAAAAAAAGAAACGCTAATCAAAGCACGAGGTATCCTTTCAACACACGTATGTCACATATGGCTCATTTAATTGCCAAATATCAATGATCACTCAAGTTTGCAGTGCCAAAGTCGTTAACAGGATTATTCTATAATTAGTCTAGCTAATGTAAATTATCTTCTTCAACAAAGGAAATGCTCCAGCCAAGTTTACTTGAATCGAGAAAGCATCCATCTATCTAGTGTTCGAAATACATAACAAATACCATCAATAACTAAAGAACCTTCTCTTAAGAATATTTTAATGAAATCCAATTTAAGAATAATACCTCCAAACACTTAAAAGAAAACAATCTTAATATCTCAAGAATTTAGAGTAGATAAAATTACAGAGTATAAATAATGTAAAAATAGAAGAAAAGAGGAGTGGAAAGAGCAGTGTACCTTAGCTTTTGAGATGATCTTAACAGCCAGAGGTTGATCCTTGAGCTCACCCTTTTTACCTCTAGCAGAGCAAGTATGACCAAAATGCCCCCGCCCAACTTCTTTTCCAAGCTCATACTTAGCTCCAAAATTCTTGCTATAACCAAAGTTCTTATCCAACGCTTGCTCCGGCTCAGTTCCGCGATCCTCGGGGATCGGTCCTTCCTTTGGCTTCCCTCCAAGCCGCTTCACCAGTGACGCTTTTATGTGTTTCGCCGGAGAAGGCGGAGGAAACGGCCGCCGGAAGAACCTCCTCGGCGTCGAACCCCTTGATGCCCTCGCCGGAGAAGGAGATACTCCCGGAGGAAGCGGGCTGGCAGACACCCCGTGCGGGTATGGGCTGGGCCATGGACTCTGGCTCGAAGACCTAGCTGGAGTATTCTTCACTGACGGAACATTAACAGCGCCGTTAGCCGACTGTTCCGGCGTTTGGCCCTGATCCGCTGAAACCACCACTGTCGTCGTTGTCCCTTCATCTACTCCCGTTTGATTAACTTTACCGTAACACTGCCCCATCCTAAATCCACCCCCTCCTCGATCACAACAAAGTCAAAAGTCTACACATCGGACGGTTCCCGCAACCTTCCTCCCCTCCCCCACCTGATCTGATAACAGAAAGAGATGTGCAGCGAGAAAACGATAAAAGCAAAGAATGAAACAGAATTTCGAGTAAAAAAAAAAAAAAAGAGTGCGACAGAGACACAGAGAGAGAGAGAGAGAGAGAGAGAAGGATTGAGGGAGGAAATTAAAAGGAAATTTTATTATTTAATGTTACACTGAAGAAAAAAGGAAGGAAATTTCAGGATTAATTTGGAGACGTTAGATTTGTAGAATCTTCTTTATATAAGGAAAGTTAAAATCAGGATTTTTTTATTTTTTTTCAAACTGGCTGGAAAATAGTTTTGGGAGGAAATTTCTTTTTCCTTTTCTCCCTTTTATTTGTATAAATTCCTTTTCGTTTTGTCTTTTGCTACTTTTTCTAATTTTCTTTGCCGTTATATTATTATTATTATTATTATTATTATTATTATTTATTCAAAACAGCAAGAGTTTTGATTCCATGCTTGTAAGAATACAATAGAAGTGGTATTTTTGGACTTTTAGTGAAAATGATGGTTTACTTAGATTACTAAAACGCCCTCAAATAAACAGGTGGCATGTTTCCGATGGTAAAAGAGTGTCGTCCTTAATTATGGACTCGTAGTTGTGAAGTATGGTAGATGATCCAAAGAGAGGATTTGAGGGAATCAGAGCCGACGAAAGCAGGCGAATTGTGGTCCGAAGGTTCGAAATGCACGAGATGACTATTTTAATCCTTCAAATTAATTTTCTTTGTTAATAACCCTTGAAATAAAAATTCTCCTCTTAATTCCTTTGATTTTTATGCTTAATACAATTTACAAGTAATAGTACAATTTTATGTGAATAATAACCACAAAACATGGAAGCAAATTCATGGAAATTTGATTTTTTTTTTTTTTCATTTTTGGAAAAGAATCTCTTGTCATCTTTGCCCATTAATGATTGAGGCACAATACATTTAAATCTAGAAAGAAAAAAAATACTTGTTGCCATATTAAGCTTTTGGCTAAGACTTAAAGGATGCTAGTGTATTTAGTTTAAACTTTGATAGAAATGTAATTAATAAATAATAATATAATTGCTAAATAGATTATAATTAAAGCCATTTATGGGCAGTATCATACTTAAATACTAAAATTTTTTGTTTGTCTAAAATTTGATCGAGTTAGACTTTTGAAATACATTTTTTTATTGTAAAAAAATTTAAATTATTAAATTTTAAAAATTTTTGTAACTTAAAATAATTTTTTTTTTAAAATTAAAATATGTCTAAATCCGCTAGATACGGACTCTAAAAATTTTATCCAAAATCTTTGGACAAATCTAGTTACAATGTATTTGATAACATATGTGTTTAATGAACGGTTCATGTATGTTATCTTAAGTAGTTAATTATTGTTGTTTAGCTAAATTGATGAATAATAAGGATGTTAATGTTACGTTTGATACATTGATGAAATAATATATAGTCTGAAAAAATATATATATATATATATATATATGAGGTTACTTATGAATATGTACTTGGCTTGTCGTATAACCATATATAACATCACCAAATCAATGCCTATTTTGATCTTGTATCTAAAATAATCTCTACTATCATTTATCATCTTTTATTTCAGAGCGAACGACGATAAAAATCATGACATTTTGAGTAGTTTTCATTATATTTCTTATAAGGGATTGTTCCACTGATAGCGTATTTCTATTTATGTATATTTTTTTCATCAAAAAAAGGGTTACTTAATCCAAAAGCTATTCTAAAACCAACAAATAATTGGGAAGTTGTTTGTTGAACAAACAGCTTAACAGTCCGTTGATTCTTTTATGGGGTTTGAGTAATTTTAACATTCTAATTTTCTTTAATATTTAAGGACTCTCTCGTCCACATATTCTCTATTAATTAATTAATTAATTAATAGTATTTTATACGATTGGTTGTTAATTTTAAATTATATTTTAAAACTTTAAAATAAAATAATTGCATATATTAATCTAATTAAAAATATGTCTTTTTTTTTCTTTGTTTTTGTTCCTCATACAAACTTTGAAAGTTAAAGATGTAATAAAAACAACCAAAGTCAAAAAACTCAAAATGATGACGATAATGATGATGTTAATTATGCAACACATGGCAAAAAGATAAAAGGAGGGCTGTTTTTTATTAGAATTAAATCAAATTATGCTTTAATTTTGAAATTGAAATGATCTTAAATATCGACCATACAAACGTGCATATACAATATATATATATATGTGTATATATATATATATGTATATATATTGTACCGAATCAAATATGAAAACTACACGAGGGAAGTTAAGTCGTGAATCATGACACACCTAGAGAAGAAAAAAAAAAGTAAAAATTTATTATAAGTTTATGTAATATAGTAAATAAAATATTTTAATTTATATATTATTAAATTTAATATTTTAATATTTTTATTTTTAAAATTATAGTAAATAAAAAAATAGTTAACGATTTTACAAAATTATTTAAATATTGATAAATGCTAATATATCATGTAATGTAAAATTTTAAATTTTATACAAAAATAAATTTAGTTTTAAGGTCAGGTTTGAGTTTTTTGTTTAAAATTAAAATTTCACATCATATGATACATTAATATTTTATTGATATTCAATCAATTATTTAATATTATTAATTATTTTTTTAATTTACTATAATTTTAAAAGTGTAAAAATTAAAATGTTAAATTTAATAATATAAAATTAAAATAATTTTTTATTTTAATATAAAGATTTTTAATAAATTTTTATCAAAAAGAAAATATGAACGCATGGCCATGGAGTTATATGTACGTTGCTGTCAATTAGTTGCGAATTGAAACTGAGATATTAGTCTAAATCAAATCATATGATATATATATATATATATATATTGGCAGCAGATAGTCTGACTTGCACAACTTTATTATATATATTACCACGTTTGTACTGTATTGTTATCTTTTTATATGCTTTAGTTAAACCAAAGGGAAAAGAACAAAGTGCAACAGCGTAATTGAAGCAACTGCCTCCCTTGGCCATATTACACAGTAAAAAGTTTACTACTAGAAGCTATAATAAATTTCTAGTTATTCAACATAATAATTATATCACCTTTAGTGCAGCCTGGAATTTTGGAACTTGTCGATGATAATTTTTTTTTTTTTTAAGAAATTTGAGAACAAGATTCAGAAAACCTAATTTTTATTAATATATATACGCGGTCGAAAGTGTTAAGATACAAAGTAAATGAACAATTATAGATATTAAATAAAAATAATTAATCAATTTTGACTTCATGTATTCTCGACGTGCCTTTGATTTATTCAGTGGATTAGGTAAGAAGCTATCCACTCCACTATAGATGTCAAGCCTCTCCAATCGTGTATACATTGTTGGGGTCTTTTGGTAAGTAAAGTCGGTGGCTTTAGGAGAGTCATAGAAGAAATGTGAATTGGATTTAATAAGCACATAAAAGGATTAAGAAGATATTAAAATTTAAGTTTCAGAATATGTTTCAATACTTAAATCAAAGAAAAAGTAGAGAATGCGCCTATTAACTATAGAGAAATACGAAGAGAAAAAGTCGAAAATAGCAAGAAAATTTGTCTAAATAAACATTAACTTTCTTTTTTTATATTTGGCTGCTAAATCTATTGACTCGACGAATGTTAAACAAATGTAAGTTAGTATGCAGAGGGCAGGGCATGTAGGATTGGACGGTACCTAACATGTATAACCAGGACGCTTGTCGAATTGATTAAGCATACTCCCCCTTTTGAATCTACGAAGCTATGACAAATTCAAACGTCAAAGCAAATACAAGCATTGATCATCTTTTGACACTAATGAAAAAAAAAAAAAAAAGCAAATTCAAAAACTATTTGCATGTAAGAAAAAAAACCGACATAATTTATTTGCTTATGTCTTAATATGTAGAAGGTTGGATGGTAGTAATAAAACTGGTTCATATTTCTTTTTCGAATATTACCTCATTTTAATTACCTTACAAAAGTAGGTTAAACAATGAAGGAAAGAAATGCAAAACCTATAAATGTTGATAGAAAAAAAAAACCATTGTTAGTCTTACTGGTTTAAAAATTAACGCTTTTAATCACTTGATTTATGAATAATCATTAGTGCATGCTTATATCCAAAACAAGGAAAGTAATAAAAAGCAAATACATATAAAAATTGGGGAAAAAAAAGAAGAAAGAAATTGTATTCTATCAAGGTTTAATTTTGTTTGGAAATGGATGTTTAGCTAATGGATCAAGACCCATTGAAAATTTCCTTAAAATTGGATTATTTATACCATAATTTCCCCCAAATTTTAGCTTATTGGTGAAAGTATATATCATTGAAAGATGATATTATATCTTAATTTAAATTTCTTGCTTACTTCTAACAAAATTTTTTACCCAATTTTACGCATAATACAAAGTCCTTATTCTTAATTTTCTTCGAAAGAAAAAATCGTTTGAGTACATTACTAAAGTTGTTGAACTGGGCCAAGCAAATGTTCTAATTAATACGCTGAGTCGAGAGGGAGACCCATAAGCTTAAAATTGGGTAAGTCTATTGGCATGGGCCACGATAGGACGATCGATCCCTCAAAAAACCTCACTGAGCGTTCGGTATTTGTTTTTTTGTTCACAAAATTTTGATAGATGTTGGGTTGTCACTGTTAGGTGAATCATTTAAACGGAAACCCATTGATGGGAAAACTACCCACTCGACTGCTGGTCCGTCAGGTAAATCATTTAAACAGGACTGGCCACCTGAACGAGTAGGGCATCAAGACAGGACTCTTTACCAAATGATCTCCAAGGTGTTTCATCATGTCGGATCGAGTCATGTTTTGAACAGGTTTATTTCAAACTAATAATTTATTAACTGAATTTTCCCAATAATTCATGTATTAAATTTTTTTTCTTTTTTAATATTAAAGTATATAAATATACATGTATGAACAAATTTAGGTCCTATATATTTCTTTTTTACATAAAAATTTAAGAAAATAAGAAACTGTTCATTTTGGTGTAACTTATAATCGTCAATCATGTAAGGACAAGGGGTCCCAAATCAGAATTAAGTACTGGCGTAGGTTGATTAATTCCAGGAAGACGGGTGACTAAAGGTGGGGCTTGGTAGCCAGGGTCCTGAGACACCTTTATGCTTGTATCGTGGCACATAATTGGGCCACTAGGCAGGTTTTTTGTTTTTTTTTTCCAGCCCAATAGACTTGTTCAAGCCCGTGAAATGAATATATACAACAAGTACTTCTTGAGTCTTGATCAATCTCTAGGCTTAAAATGTTTGCGAGTTACGGGAACATAGTATTTACTGTAGGAGTCTAGTCCCGCTCTCATCTCATATTATAGTTGAATCAAATGATTACTAATTGAAAATCCTTAGAGAATCAAGATGTTAAAACCAAACCAAATCAACCTAATTAACTTCTTAATTCCTATATTAATTCTTATGGTTTAAACGAAAAACACGTTTCTGCCGAGGAGGTTTATTCTGGTTGGTGGTTTAGTTAAGCAGTCGACTACAAGATTTCTTACTTATTTAATCAATTACAAGCTCTAATTTTTGTGTTTAAAGTTATCAAAAATTGAATTTTAGTCACTATAACTAAAAATAAAAATATTCTATCCATAGATTGCAAGATCAGTAACCGATTACAAGAGTTCACCAAATATTAAATATATGCTTGACCGATTCAATGGAGTATATTGAAAGGAATTCATAGGCATTCGTGCACACATAAAATCTTCTTATTTTCCTTTCCCGATCCTTCCTGGTATTTCCATAACCATTTTTTTGCATGATTTTCGCATTTTACAGAATTAAATTTTAGCCAGCATTGAAGTTGTTGTGACGTTAAAATCTTTGCCACCAATAACATATTTATTCAATTTTTCACAAATAACCCCATGCATGTTTGTTGGCAAAGCTACAACCACCATGCAAATAACAGGAAATAACGTAAAACACAGCGTTTGTTGAAGTTCTCTGGAACCGCAGTAATCTACACGTCTTATTCAGATTTATTTTTTTCAGTTATTAATTATTGATACTCTAGACTCCATAAATCAAGTTAGGGTTGATTGCTTCCTATTCTTTCAAAGTTGTACTTAATGGGCTCACTGCAATGCGGCTCTGGTAAACAGACAAAATTAAAAGAACCAATCATTTTCATAGATCCATCAAAATATATAGCAGGTTGATCATCCTATATATGAGGGAGCAGATCTTCAAGTTTCGGGAACTAGTAATGATTACATAATTAATTATAAAAGCATACTAATTAAACATTTGTTTCGTCCTATTATGTTAATTTGTTTTATTGACATTTTGAACCAAACGAACTCAATTACGACCATTATTTTTAATAAAAAGAATTTAGTAATGAGTTGAGTATCCTAAGCACTCTTTAAAGTTAATTACTATTCAAATTTAAAATTTAAATTAATTAATTTATATAATTAATCAATATCTAACAAGGTTTTAGAATTTAAATGTCAATATTTATGATCATTCTCTATTCTTAGAATCAAAATTTTTCATTAAGAGTGATAGTTGACAATAATTTTTTTAAAAAAAAAAAAACCTTAAACAAAATTATTAATTTGCAATATTTGAATCTAAAAATTTTCAAAATATATATTTAAAATTTTAATTTAATATCATATTTAAAAAATAAATATCAAGTTCTTTTGACTAAAAAAAATTAAAATAAACAAACAAAAGGGATTAGAGGGTGTATTATACAATATGCTTTTAGTATATTATTTCTTTTGAATTGGACTGCTTTGGCGGCATATATATATATATATATATATATATATGTATATGTATCCCAAGTTGAGGGACTTCTTTTGCGAATTAAACCATCACTCCTAACCCTGAAAAAGATGTTTGGAATATACACAGTTTTTTTTTTCTCATTTCTTTTGGTTTATATTTACAATCAATTTGGAGAATCATAAAGAGCCCGACTAAGGGCCAAAGGGAAGAGATGGATTTGCTTTGCAATTTAATGTTGAATTAATTAAGTTCTTGATTTGATTTAATTAACTCGTTGTCAGTATTAGGTTCTGGCATTAGTCTGTTGTAAACTAATCCATCCAAAACAATAAAGTAAACAAGTGCAATTTTGTTCTGTAAATTTGACTACAAGTATTTATTCTCTTCGCTGAACATGTTCTATATTAAGAGTACATTTGGAAACAAGTAGCATTTTTTTTATATATAGATTCACAACGCAAGATAATATATATATATATATAAAATATCGATTAGGAACTCGAAATGAAAACTTCCAAAAAAACTAGTAGGTCAAACAACAGTTGAAATGGTCCAAGTAAACAAGTACAAGATGCCCTTCAATTAGATTTAATTTCATTTGTTTATAATACAAATGTCGATGAGATCATGCATGCCTGCAAGGCTTCAACAGTACCACAAATTGATATATATTTTTATAAAATTCAACTTGGTTATACCTAAAGTTATTGTTCTGTTGTTCTCAGCTACTGATTTGGTCGCCAAATCTAAGCTTTATCGGAGTTTTTATGTACGTAAAAAATTAGAACTTAAAACCCCAGAAAATCTGACTGAATTGCCAGTCATGTAAAACTTTCTACTTAGGGTAGAAATAGGACCAGGAAGTTGAACCATGGGATCAACATCAAAACAGTGGTATGGTAATGTCGGATTAGCTACATTA
Source organism: Adansonia grandidieri (assembly GCA_038382065.1). Taxonomy (NCBI): domain Eukaryota; kingdom Viridiplantae; phylum Streptophyta; class Magnoliopsida; order Malvales; family Malvaceae; genus Adansonia; species Adansonia grandidieri. The sequence continues at coordinate 8,502,230 of JBBYHK010000004.1, forward strand.
ATTTTGCATGGTAAATGTTCAGGGTTCAGGTGTCTCGTCCTGTTTTCCTATTATTAACCTGATATTTAGTACCCCATCTCAATCTGATGCCTTTCACTGTCTGCCTTTGCAATCACCCTTGCTCTTAGAAAACTTAGTTTATACGCTTGGAACCAAAAAAGGACCACTCTTTAGTCTTCACTATGTGTAAATACAAATTTAATTTAAGCATTAATATTTAAGATTACATAAGATGCTTTCGCATGAACTTTTTTAACTCTGTCTTCTGCAATGACAGGTAGAAAGAACTCAGAAAAAGCTTCAGACCAGAGACAAGAAAGCAACACTTGCCATGTGCCCCATGTGACCAAGTGTGGGGATTGAGCATGCAATCAAGATTACAAAAACATCGAACACACAATAAAATTTCAGCTGCCTATATATACATCCAATTTCCTCGTTTCCGAGCCCAGTTAAACTGTCCCTACAAGAGGGCCAAGAGAAAACCAAAGAGATTAACTCAGTGTGTCATAAATTAAAGACTAATTCCTTTAATTTACTGAGCTTAGGTAGGGCATCAGCAATTAATGTTTTTACCAATTTTGAGGAAAAAAGTTGACTATGTTTTACAGGTTTGCTAAATGTCAAAAGGGAGATCATTTTTTTCCCCAAATGAAGAATGAAGCTGTTCCGTATATATTGGCTTGGCTGGCACTAAATTTAATTATTATCTTTACCTTTATAAAAGATGTTATTTAATGTTAAAGAACTAAGTCTATAAATACATAGTTTCAGGATTGAGTTTTTCTTTAATTTCTTTTAATTATTTGAATCTTTTTGGAACATGTTTATGATACAGCGGTTGATAAGACATTTATATTGTCTGTTATTTAGTAGAAATCAAATGACATCCAATACTCTTTCACTTGGTTGTCAATTTATTCATAAAATAATTTCTTTATAATCATTACATCTATGAATAACTTCTAATGCTATAGAAAGAGAGGGAAAAAGAAAAGCACTACTATAGTACAAAAAAGGAAGTACAGAAATCTTCGTTCATATAATTTGCCACTTTCTCTTTGATGATCACACTGAAATCGATAAATGCAAAAAAAGAAAGAAAAAATCGTACTTTACAAAATATAAAAGATGTTAACTACGCAATCATCCAAATCAAGACTCCCGCACTTTCACGTAGCCTGTTGGTGGCCCTTGGCCCTTGGTTTGTCGAGTGTCGAGCGTAGACTGTCGACTAATAGTCTCCCCTTTGTCAACTAGCTTTTCTTTTCCTTCCCTTTTCTACTCTTTACAGTCACGAGCCGTCCCACCTTTTCCTTTTTGGTTTTTCACTTCCCTACGAACTTTACATCCGAATGTCCCTATCAACTTCCTTAACCATATCCAGAATCTCCACTCGCAAGCAACCTCCGCCCCTTGTGCCCCTCTCTCTCTCACCCTTTCTTTTCAACCAAACAAACTCCTTTACTTCCTAATTTCCTGCTCTGTTACTTTATCACCTTCCATAAATTCTTCATTTTTCTACGTTCTTCTTATTCTATTTCTTTGTTCTTTTCTTCTCTTTGTCTCCTAAGTCCCTTCACTCTTTAAATTTAAAAAAAGAAAGAAAAAAAAAATTAAGAAAGAGAAGGATGACTGGGTTGTTTCGATCCAAATCTTGTGGACTCGTCGGAATCACTGAGTTCAACCATGCTTCTCCAAGCCCATTCTTCCACCAAACCAAAACTGACAATTATGAAGCAAATGGCGAAGAAGAGGAAGGCGAGAAAGAGTTTGAAGAAGACGACGAAGAAGAAAATGGCTATGATGGAAACCCCATCGCGGCGATGCCGTTTATAAGCCCGACGTCGAGATTTGATAGTAGTCAGGGGCAAAACAGTGACTCAACGTCAAAAGACAGTAACCAGAACCAGTTCCCTTTTCTGGATATTTTGGCGGCGTTGTTAAGGAAGTCGCTGGTCACGTGCAGCGTGGATACTGACGACGTGTCTTCCATGGATATTAGCTTGCCAACCGAAGTGAGGCATGTCTCTCACGTGACTTTCGACCGCTTTAATGGTTTCCTCGGCTTGCCTACTGAACTCGAGCCTGATATTCCTAGAAGGGTTCCCAGCGCCAGGTTTGGTTCTTCAACTCTGTTCAATTCGGTTTATTCGCATTGCTAATCTAGAAATTTTTTATTTATTGATTTTATTAAGAAACTTAAATCATCTGATTTGTTGCTTTTGGGATCTTTCGTATGTTATTTTTATGAACAAATTTAATGTCTTGAATGGAGGGAATTGCATTATCATAAACATTAAATGACTAAACTTTTCACTATTGCATATTCGTACAATATTAATTGGCAAAGAAATTATTAATTTTTTCTTTAATTTCAGCCGTTGTTGAAGGTCTATTTGTATGTTTGATTATTATGTCTGACTTAGAGTTGTCCTCTTGTCTGTCAAAAGTGAGTTTGTTTTTGGATGTCTTTGATTAAAGCTGTACAAGAAAGGGACATGCCAACCACTTTTGCCATGTTAATTGAGGAAGCTGTTGTTGATCTCCAATAAATGTTACTACGGTTGCTTTTCTCAGAAAATTTGAGTCTTTGATTATGATGGAAATTCGAGGATAGTGCTTTCATGCATTAGGACGTCTTCTGTTTTCTGCATGCTTAGTTGTTAATATTCACAGTCAAATGGTAGACAGTTTTGATTAAAATGATCCATTAAAATATGGCTTCTGGTTTGGATCGTTCTAACATGCGTAAGCCTTGGCCTTTTTCATGCCTTCGATCGGAAGGATTATTTGATGGAGTAGTGGTTGGCTTGGATCCATAAAAGATCAATTGTTCATTTGCTGTGTTCTGTATGTGGTGTAATCTCCTACGAACTCATTTTTTGGGAATTTATATTGTAACCTTTTTCTTGCATGATTTTGTATCCTTATTTGATATTTCTTTTCATCATATAAGCATACAAGATGCATCTTTTCCATTGTCCAGTGCAAGCGTTTTCGGAGTTTCTGCCAAATCAATGCAGTGTTCTTATGATGACAGAGGGAACAGTGTGCCGACGATTCTTCTTATGATGCAGAAGCGTTTGTATGCAGAAGGAGGCCTTAAGGTTATGTCTAAGCCTATGCTTTGTGTTAATGACTAAACAGAATTTCTAAATGCCTTAAGGTTTTCACAAAGCTTGATTCTGTTGATTGAAGGCGGAAGGGATATTCCGGATTAATGCTGAGAATAGTCAAGAAGAGTATGTCCGCGACAAGTTAAACAATGGTGTAGTACCACGTGGAATTGATGTCCATTGTTTGGCAGGTTTGATAAAGGTATACCTTCTATAGAGTATAGACTAACCGGGTTCTCTTACATTGCTCGTTTTGCAGTTTCTCTTGGTAGGGATGTTTTAAATGTCGAAATATCAAGATTATTTTTTTCTTCCCATGATTTTGACTAGACTTATTACTAAATATTCTTATAGAATTTATTTATTTATTTATTGCATTAAGCTGAGTACACCTACTGGCACATGGATTCAGTTTTGAATTGGGAGGACTTTGGAATCATCAAATATGAATTAAGAATTTTTTTTTTTCATTTCTTTAATTGAGGTGAAGATTTTGGATTTTTGTTGTTCATTTTGTGGGAAAGAATGAGTGTATTAGATTTAACAGAAAAAATAGGACTATAAAAGGAGGCCTGGTTTTGGACCTTCCAAACAGTTGAATTTGTTCCTTGCAAATCCATGCAACCGACGTGCTTTGATTATAATGTCTAGTAACTCGTCTTAAAAAGGCATCGTTTTTTAAATTTACTTCCTACATTCTGCTTTCATGCTTTGACATCTGTACCAGTATTTCTCAGTTCGTGCCTGTACTTGAAATGTTTTGTAGGCATGGCTTAGAGAACTTCCTACTGGAGTACTTGATCCTCTCACACCAGAGCAGGTGATGCACTGCAACACGGAAGATGACTGCACCGAACTGGTGAAGTTAGTTCCTCCAACAGAAGCCGCTCTACTTGACTGGGCTATCAATTTGATGGCAGATGTTGTGCAGCATGAACAATACAACAAAATGAATGGCCGAAACATCGCGATGGTTTTTGCACCAAACATGACTCAGGTCTTTTTTACTTATTATTCCTGAAATTTTATCGTCTCACTAGTCTAATAGATGATAGGTGTCCTGCTCGTTAATAGCACACCCTGCCTGAAATTTGAAGAAATCATAGTTTTGGGGAGAGACACCTGGTGAGATGAGTTCAGTTGTGTGTTTCACGACAGCCCGATTTGGGAAATCAGCGGCTCAGTAAAAATCTGGACGTAGGTTTTCACACAATTGTCCCCTTCCTTGGGGTAATATCTAATAGCAGCATCGTTTTCTAGAGAATTTTTGGCTCAAGTATGGTTGGCCTTCAATGCTGAATTGGGCACAACTCAGGTCATTCCTCTCAAAGATTGTGTTTACTATCATGGCAGAATAGACAGTTAGGACCAGAAAGGCTCCATCAAAAGAGATTTTGCCTTTTTGTTGGATTTTTGAGCCATGAACTTTGCAACTTTAGCTGGTTTTGGAACACTTCACTTGTGTCTTCTCTTTTTAAGCACTAATTTTAGTCAAAATCTAAACAAGTGGCTATCTATATCTGGTCCAGATGGCTGATCCTTTGACAGCATTGATTCATGCCGTGCAAGTAATGAACTTCCTCAAGACACTGATCTTAAAGACATTTCGTGAAAGGGAGGAGTTTGCTACGAAGGACAGGTTGCTGCCATTATGTTCAGGTTCTCCCACTGGCATTACTAACATCCACTCTGCAACCGCAGACGGTGGGGTATACCATGAACAGGTTCTGGATGCATGTACATCTAAGGAACCTGCCACTGCTAAGCTTTTGAGGGCTGCCACACTGAGTAGACTGGAATGCGTCCCCGAAGAGAAACTATGGAGCTTTCGGAGGAGTGATGGAGAAGAAAAATTTGAGTCCATTTCAGGTAACAACACGCCAAATGCATGTGAAACGGGTACTGTTGATAATGAATGTAGAGGTGGATATGATAATAGGGACCGGCTAAGTTTAAGAGAAGGTGTAAGGCGTTTATGCAGGCACCCCGTATTTCAGTTGAGTAAGTCGACTAAGAAGACACGAAATCTTGGGATTGTAAATAATAGAGGGGGTGGAGAAGCTTTTGTGTGATACATCATTATCATATCCCAAAGTATTCATATGTTTCTTCTCGATCATTGAGTTTGATTACTGGTCGTGTATATGCATTATAATGGTATAGTTTTTAGCGTTTGAGTGAAATTTATAGAATTATAATTTGTTGGATTTGTTTGTAGGCTCTAACTGAAGCTATAGATTAATAATTTCCTCTTAGTCTCCCTTGGGCCAGCTTTAACAGTGTTCAAAATTTGACAGTAAACATGTTTGAAAGAATGACAAACGTTTTGACGTATGCCTGTCTGAATCTAAAGCTTCATCTGCCGTAAAACTGGGAAAGTATAAAAAAAAATGGAAAAAAAGAGTAGAATAGTTTTTGTTTTTCATCCTGGGAAAAGGAAAGAAACAAAGAAATTATACTCTGTTCTATTGATTTATTGGATAACACTAATCCTGCCTCTTAATGACGGCAAAACCACCAAAAGCTTATGGTTTTTTGTTTTTGTTCCCCGAGATTATGTTTAACAAAATGAAGGGCAGATCAATGCCTTAAGCTTGAGCGAAAAGGATAGTGATCCAACTTAATATAATTGGGCCAATAGTTTCAAAGGAACCAACATAATGCGCAATATATGGGCCATAGTTGCTGAAGTTCTGATGAAGCTTTCTTCACAAGCAATTAGCTTCAATCCTCATGGTTGGGTGGGCTTGGGCTTTAATATTTTTATTTCATATCAATTCAGTAGGTGTAATGATTTTAAATTAAAATAATATATTTTTATTTAAATTTAATTATAAAATATATAAATATTTATTAAAAATATTTTTTAATGAAGCTTTCTTCACAAGAAATTAGCTTCAATCCTTATGGTTGGGTGGGCTTGGGCTTTAATATTTTTATTTCATATCAATTCAGTCAGGTGTAATGATTTTAAATTAAAATAATATATTTTTATTCAAATTTAATTATAAAATATATAAATATTTATTAAAAATATTTTTTAATGAAGCTTTCTTTACAAGAAATTAGCTTCAATCCTCATGGCTGGGTGGGCTTGGGCTTTAATATTTTTAGTTCATATCAATTCGATCAGGTGTAATGATTTTGAATTAAAATAATATATATTTATTTAAATTTAATTATAAAATATATAAATATTTATTAAAAATATTTTATAATGTGATGAACATTAATATGAACTTAAATAAGTGGGTCTAATCATGTAAAAAAGACCTAAGCTTGAAATTAAAAAAAAAAAAATCAAACAACGATTCAGTCTATGCTCAGATATATTTAATACAAAAAAGAAAAGGCACAAGCTTGCTTGAAAGCTAAAACTTTTTCCTATAAAATAAAATAGGATAAGTGGCTATCACCAACAGTTGGGACATTATTTTTCTAGTTGGATTGGTTGTATTACAATTTATATTTTTGATAAAAGGAGGAAAAAATAAAAGATACTGACAATGCAAATTGGTTTAGGGATTATGAGGTTTCAACTAATATCAAATTAACAACTAACCTTTATTTCATCCACTTTTGATTGAATAATTATTATAGGAAAGATCAAATTTACTTTTAAAAAAATAAAGTATTAATCTAATTGGTGGACAAACACATGAGTAATTAGTAGTAATAACATATTTTAAATTAGATTTTATACAGGACTTCATTTTTACACACCGATCATATAATTTTTAATTCTAAAAGCAAGGTTAAGAGATCATCACATATTTTATTTTTTAAAATTAATTTTTACTTCTAATATGCCGTCTTATGAACTCGGTTATAAAGTTTAAAAGTTGCACTCAAAAAATTTTTATTTATTTATCGATTATAATTAAATAGTCATATATACTTATTATGTTTTGTGATAAATTATGGCCAAAAATTTATCATACACATAATTTATATATATATATAAAATATACTTAAAACGTTTCATCACCTAGATTTATACTAAATGCTCTTTACTTAATTAGGTTGATAAACTATTTAGTAATTAGTAAACATGCACTAGCAATTTCAATAATATATAAGACGTTTTTATTTAATCATCAATGATCTCTATTTATGAATTATACCATTTGAATTTTCTTTCGAAATCTGTAGATTACTATGTAAAGCAATAAAAAGCATTTGAATTCCTTCTAGATACACACTTAATTAATATCATATTTCAAAATAAACCATGACTTGACTGAAGTTATAGCATGTTGATTAAGGATTAATAAATAAGTTTAATGACTTGATTGAACAAAATAAAAAAGCATGATAATCCCACTGTAAATATTGAGAAATTAAGTTAACAATATATCCTTTTAATAAGGGTTATATGTCACACAAATACTTGATTGGTATAATATTTTTGTGCTTAAAAATGTTCCAAGTTTGATGGATGTGCAATTTCATTGTCACCGCTTTTAAGTTAACAATGACAACATGAGGAGTGGAAAACATATTTTTCTTAAAACATTTATGATCGTTTTAAGTCTCTATTGTGAGGTTCTAATTGGAGCTTTTCACTTAGGATGCAAATAATGAAAGTTAAAAGAAGAGTTCTCAACACCTGGTAAAAAAATTGAAGCAAATAGCTAGATCTGAGTATTTGCTTCTTCATATATAGTTTGTATCTTTTTTATATTATAATCATATTTAAAGTATTTTATGTTTCTATTTTCACAAGATTGTGGTTCTATCCACAATGCTTATAAAATTTTTATTTCCAATTTCTTTTTAAGTTTTAAAATCAACTCTGTTTTTTGTTTTCTCAGCCTTTAACATCATTTGTAATTATGAGCATATTCTAGTGTTTTAATTTAAACCAATTACATCGTGGTCCATGATAAAAACTTGCTAGTCTTTCAATTAAATAAGTTATTAGACTAATCTTAACATGTTTATCAAAACCTTGACCGTCCATTAGATATTGACAAAAACAACTTTACCCAATTAACATAAACAAACAAAGATTAAAGAATTAAAAAGCAGTTTAAACAAAATTTGAGGATACTCCCGACCATATTACTGACAAAAAGAATTAAAAGGATAAACCAAAAATTAAGCTAGTTCTGATTAGACAGACAAACAAACAGAAAAAATGGGTTCATTGGAATGCATATTAATTGGAGGAGTTAGCTCAGCAGTTGGAAGTGAATGAGGGGACAGCGTCTCTAAATGAATATGGTGGCGATTTGTAACCAAATACAACTCAGGAGAAAGAAACAAAGAGAGGCAGGGGTTGGGAAGAGTGATGTGGATATCATATGTGTGTATAATATTTTTCTTAATTAGCTATATATTCCAAAATTATTGCGAAGGACAGCCTCGAGAAAACGATCGAATTGAGCTTTTTTTTGAGCCGATAAAATGCAATTTATTGCACACCTTTCGGGAAGAGAGTGAAAGTAGGGGACAGCCATAGGGGACTAGCTTGTCGTATTTTCGTGATAATTCATGAACGTGCATGGGGGTCCATTTTTGTTTGCCTACATCCTTCTTTGCTCCCTATAAAGATTAAAATAACAGAAAAACTCCTAAATTTTTCCATTTTACTTAGATAAGCTCTAATGTTTTTATTATAATAACTAATAAACTGCATGTCAATAATAAACTTTACCCTAATTCTTATGTTTTTTTTATGTAATTGGGTAAAAATAATCTGTACAAGAATTAATGTTTTTATTAAGAATTAAAGTGCATGTCAATCTTTTCAAAATAAATAAAGTCATTAACATGTAAAATTTGTTTTATGTACATAATATATCATATTAACATGAAATTTTCACTTTTAATTAATGTAAACCTTGGGGGAAAAATAATGTTTTTTTATTTGGTAAAAGTCTTTCATTAAAAGTAAATTTATATTTTACGTTACATAAATTTTATTAATATTTATAAAAAAAAAGTTTAAGTGACAATTGAAAAATATAATTGAAATATATCTATTTTCATTAGTTCAAAATATTTTTCTTATCCACACGTAAATATATATTATAGATGGATTATAGATTTATGTTTTGTTTTACGTACATCGTACCGGCTGCTAATCTATTACTAACCTAATAAAAATCAGAGCAAAAACTTTAATTTGAAAACACTTGTAACTCCAAAAAAGAAGCTTTGATATTCAATAGCTCTTCCAGGCTAGTAAATTTGTAATAATCCTTCATTTGATCTCCAAATGGCTTTTCTTCGAGATTATATTGAAACTAATCGGGACAGCATGTCCTGTTTTATGCTCGATCTAGAAGCAGAAGCATTGCTGAATGAACTAATACTATAATAAATTCTGCACCATCATAGAAATGATAGGTTTAAGGAGGGGACCTTGGTTTCTTGATGAACTTTTAATATCATGAGCAAACATCTTCTATATGGCATGTGCTCTTATTTTAATAATAATTTATTTGTCGGTAGTGATGTTGATATAATTTTTTTTTCTTTTTTTGGAAATCTACATTATGGTTCATAACTTTTTCTTTAGTATACGAATTGTTAGATGATTATATATACATGATAAGATTCTAAAATGATCATCAACTAATAATCAGATTAATCAAAAACATGTAATTGCAATTAAGGAATACTTTTGTCCTAATTAAGTCGAAGATATGTACTTTTCGTACTTTTTTTTTTTATAGGCAAAGAAAGAAATATATTGAAAATGATAAGAAGGCAACATTCAGCTTAACAGAACAGAAACAAAAACAGCAACAGTAACACATGGAAACAGGTTCAAAACATATCCCGATTGAAAAAAACCAGAAGGAACTCGTTTAGCAAGCTGCTTTTACCACCAAGCTATGAAGTCAGAAATTCTGTTAACTCCAGCCTTTGCAAGGGAATCTGCCATACCATTTGAGATCGAGGAATCTTAGTGAATTTAACAAGTTTCAAATTACAAAACATAATCAACTATGACATTAAAGATCTTCCAAAACATCCATGGTCTAGATTCAATCTTCAAGCACCAGTTGATACAATAGAAGAGTCAGATTCGATCCATAGAAATATATTTACCGGAGTTTACAGCAATTTCCAGGAGAAGAGAGCAAAAACACTGCTGTCATGATCGCGTAGAACACCGTAACAACCAGCTGGCCCGGGATTGCCACAAGATGAACCATCAACTTTGAATTTTAACCAGCCAGTAATCGGGGAAGCCCAGGAAATAACAGATTGCAGATGTTTTCTTCAGATATGAGAACCACAGCAAATAGGATTTTGCCACCAAACAGTTCCCATAATGTTTGAACCTGAATTTCCAGGTTTAATCCACCATAATGATCTCAGCATAATGTGCTTTTCGTACTAGAAGGAAAAATGAAGGTAACATTATCACACGAGGATGTCTCGTCTCGTATATGGACAAGGTTGCTCAAATTCAAAGTTGCAATGTTAAGGATCAAATCAATTTGCAAATGCCAATAAAATATGGTGATTATGAACCATCAAAATGGATCACATTACAAAATTTTTAAAAAATTGAGGATAATTAATAATTATTTTTAGAAGATAAAAAATTCATCCAAAAAATTTTAAGCATGAAGTCTCTCACAGCTATCTTACCATGTCTCTAAAAAGTTTTAAGATAATATTTATCCTTAATGCTATTAAATTAGATATGATATTCATCCTTAATGAAACTAAAATCAAGATAGAAAATATGTTTCTTTTGATCATTCTCTTATCTTATCTTTAAAAATTTCTTATTTTCTAGTAACGTATAAATATTAACATCATCATAATCCCTTTTTTTTTGGTTCATAACTTTTCATTTACACCCGTCGGGGCAATAAATTCAATTATATATGTTGTCCTAATAGCTATTAATTAAGCTGACAAATTATGGATTTAAATATCAAAGGATGAAATGAAAGTAACAAGTTATTAAGATATTTTCATTGGAAATGCCTCCTCTTATTGGATGCAAAGCTCATCACACGCAAAACTGTCTGGTTGATTAATCAAATCAGCAAGTAAACGCCAAACCTCGTTGTACTTCCTGTTCAACAAACAATCAAGAACTTTAGAGATTTTTGCTGTTTTATTGTTCAACAATAATGTGGTTGGATTCGATTGATAGATATGTATCATCTATGCATTGTGCAACCTCGTTCATAAAAATTCATTCCAAAGAAAATAATTATATATATACATAAATATTTTTATAAGACCAGAAAAGCCTAGTTATTTCCAGAATTTTGTGAATTATTTAAAATGTTGGTAGGGTTGCGACATTATTTGTCTTTCGAGAACAACACAAAAAACCCTTTACCTAAATTAGACTATTAGAGCAATCTTCAATTAATTAACTTTGTGTTAATTATAAAAGAACGAACACAGAAGAAAAACAAAACCGGAAAGAAAACATCAAAATAGGTGTAATATTTTCAGTTTATCAATTGAGAAAATGGAAAAATTATTCCGAAGAAGTTTCTGAGCAACATTGTAATTAAGCTTGATCTCTTTCGATGCAAATCAGACAGAGACAAAATAAATATTATAAGCCATGCATAGGAACGATAATTATTACTCCAAGGGTACGTTTCTTCAAATTGGATGCAAGGAATTAATGTAATGTTTCAGTCTAATTCAATATAGTTTTGTGTATTGAAAAAGGAATTTTAAAATCATGAATGCTTGATTGATTATACAAATTGTTATTTGGAATATTTTTCTTAAATTCCTTGAATAAGACTGCAATATTTACAGTTGAATCCACAATTCCCACATGGGGAGAATTTTTTTTTTTTCTGGTAGTTGATGATTTATCTTTGATAATGAACTCAGAGAGAAACAACTACAAGTTTAAGCATGCACTTAATTAGCCAACTTGATTAAAGGACGTAAATGTGTGGTAAAGGACATCATTATCAAACATTTCATCGACATGTCACCATCAAAGTATGCATGCAAAATTATGGGTTATGTCCTTATGCAATAAAATAATTCAGCTGCCTCCTTGGCCAACTTGATGAAATGATTGTGATGTGCAATAATGGACACCAACATCAACATTGATGGATGTGTCGATCAGTACATAAATATTATATATATATATATATATATATATATTTATATATGCATGCAACGTTAGGTCCTTGTACAATAAAAATCATGCAGCTGGCTGAGAATGAATGAAGAGAATGATTTACCGCACGTTTCTAAATAACCCTAATAAATTTCTAGTTTCACCTATTGCTTCCATGGTACTTTCAATTTTTTTTTTAAAAAAATGTAAAATCAAAGATATATATTCAAATATAATTTTTTTTACAAATAAAATCATAATATAAAAAAATCACAAATATTAATATTTAAATTTAAATTTAAATATTGTATATAGTGAATGTCACTTATTAATAATAAATCAGACTAAACCTAAAAATAATTTTACTACTTTATGCAACCATCTTTTCTTCGTGTCATTTCTTCTATTAACTTTGACATATTCATGGAACTGGTGCACCGGCAGTGGATATTAGTGGGACAAAGTTTTGAATGCGAGCTGGCTCACGAGGTTGACGATTTTAATGGCTGCGGGCGTACATATATACAGAGTAAATCTTTGTGTCGATTATGTAAGCATACTTAATTTTAAAATATCTTTTATTTAACTAAAAAATTACATCTCGTATATATAAAAATATATATTAAATATGAATTTTTACATAAAAAATTTTGAATAACATAATATAAAGCTTTGCAAGTGTTATTTTTCCCCTCATTAGAATATAAAGTCCAAAGTAAGTGATCTTTTTCAATCCACGAATAACTCTCGTGGCCTAAGTGAATGTTTTCAACCGCATCATACAAACGTCATCAAAATTCGAAAACCCATTGTTTATTTGCCTTTGGATTGGCAAATTTCTCTTTAATTTATCGATTCCGCCGTCAAATTTGACTTTGTAATGCACCAACAAATTAGGCCGAGCTGGCCAAGTATAGGTTTTAGGCTAGGAGTTTCCAGTTTGAATCTCATGCAATGCATTTTAATCACGAGGATTAATCAGTATTTAACCATTGATGAGTAGAAAAGCCAAGCAGCCTTTTATCTTTCAAACGGAACCTAATTCCCATTTTTTTTCAAAGTTATTTTTTAGAGATAGGCATGGTATAACTTTTTTTTTTTAACATAAAAGTGACATTAATGTATCATATGACACATGGCTCATTCAAAGTAAATCATTTCGAGCAATATTGATTTAATGCATATGTACCTATTTTTTATTAATTATCTTTTAATAATAATAATAATTTATTCTTTGTGATGTGATGCATGTAACATCGTCATTCTACGCATATTGCAAGCCTTAAATGCTACTTGGCACCACTACGGTGGCGGAGCCGTTTTCTCGTGATAAATACAAAATTATAGAGTATGAGGTTTATGTTTCTATGATAAAATTTATTTTACCTCTGAAAGGAATAACTTTTTGCTATAAAATATCTTTTGGCTATATAAATAATTCGGTAAAGCATTTATGTTTATGATAGCAAATGAATAATTTTGCCACAAAGTTAACTAATTTTAATATTTTTATAGCATTACGTAATAATTTTATTTTTAAATGATAATTTTATTTATTAATATAAAAGAGGTAAACTAGAAGAATAGTCGGCCAACTTAATTTAGTAAGTTACTTTTCTAATAATAAAAACGTACGTTTTAGTCATTATCGTTTGAGTAAGTACTTTTTTTTTTTTCACCCAATTGTTAATGTGTGGCCAAATTTCTGACAGGATAGGCCACACATGATGCAATGACCACATGACAAGTTCACATTATAAAAATGCAACATTATATTTGCATTTGATTGAGAGGAACTAGACGAATCTCTTTTAGAGAGAAAAGAGAAAAAAAATTAGATAGAAAATATAGAAGAAATGAATTAAAAGAAACCCTTTTGCATTTTTTTGGCCACATGAAAAATTTTAATGTAACATTTTTATGACATGGACGTATCGTAAGATATTGACATCATACGTAATGTATTTTGTCAGTATTATGTTAAACATTAATAGTCTTATGATAAAATAAATATTTTTACATCAATGATTAAAATATAAATTTTTTTTATAAATTGATGATCGAAATAAATTTAAACCCCAAAAATCGGTGGTTGTTCTAATTGATTGCCTTGTAAGAATTGTTTAACTTGAACTACACAATGACCTGAAAACCCTTCAAAATAAATATATTTCCTGTTGCCATAGGAGAAAAGAATACGACAGAGGGGGATTCTCCCTCCTTTAATCTCCATACATAACAGTTTGATTCTTGTTGAAATTAACTACATATGTTCCTTTGACATGAAATGCACCTCTATTTATATTTCTACTTGTTTCGCATTATCATTTGGAAATCCTATGGATGTCGATAATTATTTTTGGTGTGGCCAGCACCAAGCAATGAGCTGGGAAGAAATTTTCATGGTGAATCCGTTGATATTGTGATTGGCATGTGAGCTGTTTGAAACAAATTGACATCTTCGAAAAGCTAGGCTGCTTATGTTTTATGCGAAGTTGTTGAATTAGGGGGATCACAGTTTCCATTGAGAGCAGACATTGCCAAATTATGTCCCATAAAGCTCCAGATTCATATATAGAAAAGACAGAATACATTTAAACTTCTTCTACTTTTGGAGAAGCTTGGGATAATTTTGAGACGACAACAAATAGTCCATTTAACATTGCGATAAATGTACGTAAGTAAAATTTTGTCTTTTCTTTTTAAGTGCGGGCCTGTGATTTTGAAAGCGAAAGATAGGAGTTAGGTAGATTAAATTGCACAGCTAACCAGAAAAAGACAAGATTCCGATCTTGGCATAGGCACCGGCAAATGGTGATATGTCTTTAATGCTCGGTTTAGCAAGCAACACATAACTGGTTGCAGTTATGTGATTCTGTTGAGAACATATTGGATAACTAGGTAGTTCTAGTTGCTTAACGCAAGGCACATGCATGATTGGCGTAAAAATCTCTTGTATGCATCAGATGACATTGACAACAAAAGAAACACATTGTTATTTATAGTTATACAATTTAAAGCATTTGTTTATGAATGAATATAAGCCGGAGAAGAGAAGGCGGTGTGATTATATTTATTGGTGTTACCTATCAAACAGCTATGTATCTGTCAAGTACTGTACCTGCAGGGAAGGATGGACCACCCTGGGATGGGGAACTGGAAAATTTTAAAGTTTCTAAAAGG
Source organism: Adansonia grandidieri (assembly GCA_038382065.1). Lineage (NCBI taxonomy): Eukaryota > Viridiplantae > Streptophyta > Magnoliopsida > Malvales > Malvaceae > Adansonia > Adansonia grandidieri. The sequence goes on from JBBYHK010000004.1 coordinate 8,517,608, forward strand.
TTGGGATTCTTAGGAATGGGGGAAAAAATTCATTTAGCTGCGGAACTTTGGGAAAACTTCCATGGATGTCATTCGGGTAATTGGAAAAAATCAGAGAAACTTCATTGGAAATGGATCCGAAAATTTTGCAGCTGTTTATAAGCTGACATAACTCTCGTCTCGTCTATTACTGGAGCTACGAACATGGGAAGCTTTTAAACCGGAAGGAATCCTCGTAATAAAACCAAGGGAGGCGATCATGTCCGATGTGACAAAACTTGCAGCCTTATGTTAATGGTGGCCACGTCCAATATGTGGAGCGAATTCGAGGGACTGATATGAAAGGGGATTGCTCCTCTTGATTACTGAAAATTTTCTTACTTCAAAGTATTTTTTATATAAAAATAGTAAAAATTTATATTTTGATTCACTTTTATTCCAACTTTCAACGCAAAAACAGAAATTTTTTTGCTTCGTCATGTGCACAACTAGGGGTGAGCATAAGTCGGTTCAAACCGACTTAACCGATTTAACCGATGAAATTTGGTTAATTCGGTTCGGTTAAATCGGTTCGATGATTATGTCGGTTTTTTATGTCGGTTTATTTGGTTAATTCGGTCGGTTATCGGTTAGTAAAATTATAACCGAATTAACC
>JBBYHK010000004.1:8534766-8552500 GCA_038382065.1 Adansonia grandidieri
CTCTACTTGATTTATACATAAAATAAAATATCTTGCACACATGATAGCAATGTATACTGGTCTATAGTAACAACACAAGTAATTACAAAACAAAGAAGGCTTTTATAATACTATTCAATGATTGGTCTTCTAACCCAAATATAGACTTCCAAATCTATGAACTTTGCCTTCCAACTGCCGACTAAGCCACAAGCCAACAACTAACAACAAAACAAATAGATTTTAAGTTTCAACCACCATTTTTTAAAACATCCGTCCCTAATTTTTTTTCCTTCTGGTAATATTTGTTTTATTAGTATTAACATTTCAAGAAAATGCCATTATTACACCATCAAATAAAACCCCAAGGCTTGCCTTTCACAATTTTTTTTTTTTTTTTTTTACAATTTACCATTATTGATAAGCCCAAGAAAATTGTCAAATCTGTTTTGCTAAAGCAGTATCAATGACCCAATGTTGACCGTCGGTTTGGATCTTGAGATTATTCATTTGTGCGAACAAATTTACTGCTCTTCTGACCCCACGGTTATCCGCCGCGGTGAAATAATCGTGCCCAAAAATTACTCCACCGGGTCTCAAGATCCGATACCCGCGGTTTATATCTCCCCAAGCGGATATGAAATCGTGACCCGCATCGATCTCTACTAAATCCGCGGTTATTCCCCACTCACATAACTTCTCAAGACCCGATGCCGTTGAGAATGGAACGGGTAAAACCGACCCGGTTGCGTTGAAGTAAACCACATTTTGCATGAACTGTTGAAGCAACACTACATCGCCGTTTACCATGTTCATGCCCTTGATACGGTCTCCGAAAGCTGGCCATCCACGAAAGTCGTCGAGGCAGAGTATCTGAGTTTGGAGGCCGAGCTTACGAGTCACGTTGAGCATGTGGAGAGCTGACGCACCCAAGAAAGTTCCTATTTCGATGATGAGTTTGGGCTTGACTCGGTCGATCAAGTGTTCGAAAACGGCACCATTGGATCCCCAGCCTTTGATTCTTTTCTGCTTGAGGAAGGAGCGAAGGTGGGGTGGCGGGAAATCGGTATAAGGAGAGGAGCCATTGAAGACTCGGTCAAGAATCGTTGGGAAGACGAGGTGGGAAGGCAGAGGCGAGTTGGAACAGTGAGCGGTGATCCGGAAGTTGTCGAGTTGGGTTGGTAAGTTAGCGAGTTGGAAAACTGAAGGAGGAGGAGGAGGAGGCTGAGTTAGTTGGGAAAGCTGAAGTTGTTGCTGTTGCTGGGGAGGAGATGAGTGGGAGAGGTAACCCAAGGTGTAACTGAGCAAGACGAGGATAACACACGCGGTGGTATGAGTGAAGAGTTTGGTGATGGAAAGCTTGTTTCTTTGGTGGTTATGAAGGTGAAGAGGGCGTTGGTCCTCTTTCATGGCGATTCTGGTTAGCTTTTCTTGGTCGGGTCTTGAAGAGAAAAAAACAGAGCAAGGTTTGGTATGCTTTAACGTAGAGGGATTAATGATAATAAAAGGGCAATCGTCGCTTGTTTAAGAAAGAAAGAGAAAAAGATTAACAAATTACCTTTTTATTTTTACCAATATAGAAATGAAATTACTAATATATTCATCCAAGAAAAGAAAAAGAAAAGAAAAAGAAGAAAAAAAGGAAGGAAATCTTCGATCAAATTCTGAGATAAAACAGAGGGTCTTGGATCTTGGTAAAGGATGAGATAAAAAGTTGCGTGTTTACTACACTAATGGAGCACTTGAAAAAGACCGGAAAAAACCGTGCGTTTGAAGGATCGAAGTTTGGGAACGGGACTTCTTCGGATGAGTGGCCTGGGCTTTCCTTTTCGTGCTTTTTCTTTCGTGCCAAACATTGAGAGAGAGTTTGCAATGTTTGTTTTTAAGTAATTTTTTTTATCAACGTTTAATTATTGGAATTGTATTTTTCAACGATTGAAGGGTGACATCTGAAGAATATGTTTAAAAATTTCAAGTTATTTCGTTTTCTTCTTTTTAATTTTAATTCGAATCGTATTGGTTGAAATGACAGCATCCATAACTACGTCATGTACTAGATGTCTAAATCTTTATTTCCATTAGATTGAAGTTGAATTTAAGGAATTAAAAATTCATAATTGATCATGTTATGGTGGTTGGATTCGAATGAGTTCGGATAATCCCCATAGCAGCTAGCTTGCAGATGCAGCATTTTTTAAGGCGAAATGGCGAATTAATCATAATTTTTGTTTAACCTTTTTAGTTTGAAAAAGAGAAGGCAACAAAGATCATGCATCAATCAATCGAATCAATACTTGGATGACGCAATTTTTTTCGTTGAACTCTTCAATAACTAAAACAAGCTCCAGGTTGATCTCAGGAGTTCATAGTTAAAGCACATGTCCTTCATCTTCCCGCAACCATAGCCTTAGCCTCATCTCATGGATCCCTGTTTGTAGATGAGAAGAAAAATGCTTCCACCATCCCGGAACATGACCGGCCTTTTTTCAACATGAAGATCTCTCATGTTAGGTTCCACTTTGACAACCATGACCTTGATTTACAAAGGATTTTACACAAACATTACCGGTAAAAACCAAGGAAACTTCAATCGGATCACGATTTAGATATAGGTTATTACAAAATGTCAGCCTCGAAGGTAGTGATCACATGCTTTAAACCTCTTTTTACAACTAAACCGTGGTTGTTAACAACCTGTTCTTTACTTCACTAGCACGCCGAGAACCTCAACGTAAGTTGTACTACCTAAACTGTAGCAACAGAAAAATTTTAATTCTAATGCCGTCTGTCAGATATCACCGGAGCAATACAACTCCTATTGTAAGAGGCACCTATTATCAGCAGTCACCTTATCCAAACAAAACAACTGATTAGGGCAGTCACTTTGCCTCCTCTGCTCCATCACCACCACCATGCCCACCAGTTGTGCTGCCCTGCCCATTAGCACCAGCTTCAGAGCCCTCCTGCTTGTTTCCACCACGTATATCATTTCGACCCAAAGATGGAGGGCGACCACCACTGCTGCCACCTCCAAGACTAGCCTCAACATGCATGGGATGCATGCCATTATTGGGCCCTCCAGGTCTGATTGCCATTTGACCTTGCATGGCTTGTTGATGCTGCTGGTGCAGCAGCTGCTGTGGATCCTGCATTTGTTGTGGGTTACTGAATTGCAAAGGCACCTTTTGAGGGTAAATACCTGGTTGCTGTGCCATCGTAGCTGCCTGAGGATGTTGCATAAAGTATCCTCCTGCTTGCATTGCGGGATGTGGTGCCATCTGCAAAAGTTGGTAAACATGTGAGGAAGCAGTGTAACAGCAGATATAGACTAGAGGAAACGATTATTTTTAACACTCACCTGGGGAGGCATTGTTGGCGTTGCCTGTGGTTGAGCATCCGCAATTGCAGCTAAATACATCAAATTCTTCTGCAGCTGAGCTTGATACCTAGATCATCAAAATCTTATATGTATGCCACCCAAATTTTGCACATGTAAGCATATGTGAATGCATGAATGGGAAAAACCAAAGACGTATAGGGAGAAAAACTGAGTAATTTTATGTGAATAAAATGAAGCTGCAACAATTCAGTACTAACATTCAAATATTGATATCGTATAAATTTGAAACCTTCATAAGTTGATAAACTCCTCTCTAGCTTCTAAAATTCACCCCCTTCATACAGTCTTAAAGCCACTTCCAACTTAAAGAAAACATATATTTTAAACCTCCGATGACTTAAAATGCTGCATGCACAACTAAGGTAGATAAAAGAGAAAAAAGAAAACAGAAACTTAATTACTTACTGGGCACATTCAGCGAGTTTTCCAAGATTCTGATTTTCCAAAATTGCCAAAATCAACTTCTTGTTCTCATCAAGGTACTGCAGTAAAAATGGGGAAAAAGGAAACACATAAGAACAGCTTAATGCCTCTATTATAATATACTCCATCCTTTAGCATTACGGGACAGATACTGTGAATATAGACAACAGATGGCGAAAGGGGAAGAGATATATACGGTAAACATCTCCTACAATCAAAAACAAAAGAAACAGTAAAGCCACACGTTGATAACAATATCTAGGGTACACACTTTACCCAAAGATTGTTTGTAACCCAAACTCTATGAGAAGTTTTTGGCATTTAGGCACTTCTTAAATACTTCTTGAGTTTGCTCAATTTTGGGTTCCCAAAAGAGGACCTTGACCTAGGAAAGGATAGTCCATTCCATAGGAAGTTGCTGGATAAAAAGGATAGTAAGATTTCAAGTATAGCTTTTAAGCTTTCAGCTTAGTCCACAACAAAAGTAGTCATCATCTATAAGAATTAACCATAAAGCCCACATCTTATGCTTAGTTACTTTCTAAAAATCAGCAAACAGTTTCACTAAATCAACCACTGCTCTTGCATCTCATACCCATTAGACTTTCACGGAACAGAATGCAATATCAATAAATTCTTTAATAAAATTGATGTTCCAGATTTACAACACAACTAATGCTTTTCCTCTGAACGGAATATTATTCTTTCAAAGATAAGAACAAATGATCTAAAGTGAAACAGGAAGATCTCATTTATCACCTTCTCTCCATCTAAAATAAAGAATTTTTATAAACGAGGTAAAAATAAACCATAATTGGATAGGTAAGCATACAAGGACTTTAATTTTTACTTGCTTTTAACAAATTTAACTCAATGAAGGACCTGATGAAGAGCCACTTGGAATGCTTTAGAAATCAGCCTAGTAGACCCTCTATTAGGAAAGCAATATTCAAGCTTCTACTGAAATGAACATACCCTTACTGCTGTTTGCAACCATGTAGAGAGCTTAACCGGTCTTGTTACTCCAATTGGAAGCCATTTCCAAACAAGGTAAATAAAAAGGGAATTTATAATAAATAAGTGATTAGAGATATGCATATGTCCTGAAAATCTATTTAATATCAGAAAGAACACCTTGCTCTATTAATCAGCAAAACCTCAATATGGATCTTACAATATATGCCTTCAAGCAGATCTATCAGTTTTTGTTTTCAAATTAATATAATCAAACAAGATATTTCATGGGATTATTAGAAGTTATATATTATATTTCCCAAGAATATATATACGAGGTCCATGGCGGTGCCCAGCAAAATAATGGCAGCAAATCACCATTTAATTAACAAAAAAAAAGTGCAATTCATTGTAAGCGTGAAAAAAAAAAAAAAGAAAAAAATTTTGAACCCAAAAATAGACACACAGATTACTTTATCTTGACATTATAAGCCTTGAAACTCCAAAAGCAAAGAAAATCCAAGGTCGAGGTGGATATCATAAATTGATTCTAAAAGATGTTGGAAAACTTCAAGAAATTTACAAGCTTCATAAAAGACAGAAGCCAAAAATAGGAATAAACCAAAAAAAAAAATCTAAAGATAAAACACCTAGAATCAAATTGACAAGGGTAATAAGACTGTTGCTTCTTCCCCAACATCAAGCACAACTGCTCGATGCCCGAGATGCGTCTCACCATTGAAGAAGGCGCAAGTCTTTCGCTTTCAACAACAGATACTAAAATGACAGAGAAAAAAAAAATTAATCAACTGCATTCGCATCTAATATGAGGAATAATCAGATCACCTCTGCTTTACCAATAACTTTCATTCATCTCTCTATTTTATCCATCACTCTTATCATAAACCAATATCAACCAACCATTACCTTTTCAGCATCATCATTCTATTCCAAATAACTATCAATACAGACGCAATCAATTCAAAAAAAAAAAAAGCACAACTCTTCCATCTCATACACGTGATGTGTGTAAACTTCCATGAAAAGGGCTTCTTTTCTTTTTTTTTTTTTCCGGAACGAAAAAAATGGGCTTCTTCTATCTCATTAAAATGACCAAAAAAAAGTGGTTTCAGCTATACCATAAAAGTTCCAGGTCAGCATCTCCCTCTAAATAACGCCATAACTAAAAACAACGAGCATTGAACACGATATATACAGAAAATAATCGAAAAATAAAGGAAGAAAATATAATATATATATATATATATACCTTCTGAATCTGTTCAGTAGTGATATTAGTAGGTGGAATCGAAGGCATCATAGGAATCATTTGCGGTGGCTGCGGCATCATGTGTAAGCCTTTTTTTTTCCCTTACTTTACTCCAAGAAGAAACCCTAGCCCTAATCACCCTGAAAATTTTTCTCCAAAAAACCAAAGAAAAAAACAAAACCCTAATCGAACATCGCCAAATATTAAACAATATGAAAAGAAAAAAAAGGTAATGTACTATTTTTACCTTGTTTGAGAAGTTGAGTTTGGAGGAATTTTTTTTTTCTTTCTATTTTCTTTAATTCTTGAAGTGGGGCCTTTTAGATAGTGACGATGATTCTGGAATTTAAGACGAGAGAAGTAAACATAATAAACTGAAAAAAAAAAAAAAATTAAAGATTTAACCGAAGGAAAGAGTATAGATTTGGTCTTGTCCTGTTCTGTTTGCCAAAGACAAAACTAGCGCCAAATAAGATACTAGTTTGATAGTTTATTGGTTGTTTGCACGGCTGCTTACGTGTTACGTCGGTTGCGGTTTTGCTCATCTGTTTGGGCTTTGCTTTGGATTAGCATCTCTTGAGCGGTGAGTGACATTGACATATTTTTTTAAAACTAAAAATGTTGTATTTAACATGATTTCAATAGGAACTAATTCACTTGAATCACTTAAATACATTAATTTCAAAAAATATATAAATATATAAAAGAGACAATATATGATTAAAGATAAGATGGAGAGTGGAAGCAACATATAGCCTAAACTCTAAAATGTGTGATTCAGGGAGTGTGAAATGGCGATTATAATTTGCAAAATTTAACAAAAGAAAGAAGAAACTATGAAACATAAAAATTCCTCGTTTTGGGAAACCCGTGAATCATTGTGATGAGACCTAAAAGCCCAGCTGCTTTGATTGGGCTCAAGGATGCAACGATGACCCAGTTAGGCCCTACTAAGATATTCATTTACCTCGATTCGGGCTTTTATAATCCATGGACGAAAGTTGGACCACTTGTTAATTTGAAGATGATGTAATAAAAAATATATATTAATTTTATTTAAATATAATACTTAAAATATGAGTATGATAATAAAAAAAATAATATTGCAGGGTATAAATATGTGGAGAGACAGGTACAATTTCATTTTATTAGTTTTTAATTCATCAATGAACAGCGGATCAGTACCCCATATACGTTGATTGAAACGTACAAAAATAAACCCCCAAAGAAGATATATATATATATATATATATATATATATAGTAGCGACCTCCATTAAAACACTCAACTTCATGTTTGTTGTTTTTGAGTGTTCTCGATTATTTATCAATTTCGATTTTTTTGGTATAATGAATGTGGATATTTGCACCCTATATGTCCTTATTTATTGTCCAGTTACTACGCTACCCTTTCAATATTAAAGTCCCCTTCACATTTTCCATCTGCTTTACATTACTTTCCTTAATTAAACCCATAAAATTACAACTCCAGCGCTAAACTTTACTCATATAATATGAGAACAGGTAGACACTTCACAATTTTAACTATACGATTATCTATGTATGATATTATAAAGTATTACATATTAAATATGATGTGACTTAAATATATATTTTAAAATTTATATAATATAAATTATTAATATATTTAAATTTATATAAATATAAAATATTTTAAATATAATAAAATATTTAAATATAATACAAATATAAGATTTACGAACTGGATATATTTTTGGGTCCACATCTTCATTTTGTGGATCCCATCCCGACAATCCCTTATAATATATACTACATAGGGAGCATATCATTCCATTGAAAGTGCTTCCTCTTTGTGCGTTTCCCTTGCCACTCTCCTATTTCTTTTCTCTTCCTCTCTTTTCTTCCCCTACTTTTCCCTCCTCGTTTTTCTCTCGTCAGTTCTGATCACAACTGAAATTTGAATGTACTTCCAACAACAGGAAAAACCCGGAGTCAAAACCAAGAAAAAAAAAATCAAAATCTGGCAATCTGTTCGGACGTTCGAAGGCGGGAGAATGAGCACGAAGAAGAAGACGACGCCGCTGGTTCTGACGACGAGGACACTTGTAGGGAAGTACGAACTGGGAAGAACCTTGGGTGAGGGAACTTTTGCAAAGGTTAAATTCGCGAAGAATGTTGAGACCGGCGAGTGTGTGGCGATTAAAATCCTGGACCGTAACCAACTTCTCCGTCACCGAATGGTCGAACAGGTAAAAACTTCTATGCATGTACACAAACATTAAAAGACTGCATTGAAAGAGATCTCGACCGTCAATGAACGTAGGACCAGCGCTGAAATGTCGGGTCCACTCGTCAAACGTTGGGAATGGGATTAATAATATCTGTGTTATATATATAACTTATCTTTTTATTTTATTGCAAAGTCTTTGGTTAATTTGTTTTGACCGTTTAATGAACTATATTCAAGCGTTTACATTTTTGGGTTTCTCTTCAATGGTGATTTTATTTGCGCAGATAAAAAGAGAAATATCAACAATGAAGCTTATCAAGCATCCCAATGTCATTAAAATATTTGAGGTAAATTAATAAACTAATCCCTGAAATTATGATGAAAGGTTCATACCCTTTAGCATGCTGCTGTAATTGCTGATAAAATTATTTAATTTTCTTTTCCGTGATTTGAATGCATAGGTTGTGGCAAGCAAGACAAAGATTTATATCGTGATTGAGTTTGTCGATGGAGGGGAGCTTTTCGACAAAATTGTAAGCAATTGTCGTTAATTTCGTTACAGATATTTATATTTAAATGAACATGTCTAAAAAAAATTATAACAGGTAATGGACTTTATGGTTTATGGTGCTAAAAATCTTTGATATTTGTAGGCCAAGCGTGGAAGACTCAAAGAGGATGAAGCTAGAAGCTATTTCCAGCAGCTTATCAATGCTGTTGATTACTGCCATAGTACAGGTGTCTACCATAGAGATTTGAAGGTTCGAAACTTTCCATCGATGAGTGTGGTTTAAAGCTTTTGAGTTGGGAAAATTAGGCCAGTTTCTTTAATGTGGGTTCGACTTCATAATTCATATGTCGTCATCCATTTTCCATTTTTGCAGCCTGAGAACCTTCTTCTTGACTCATATGGAGTTCTTAAAATTTCAGATTTTGGATTGAGTGCTTTATCACGGCAAGTTCGGGTAAGCATGGTTTTTATGAAATATTTTATTCGTTTTTTTGGCCAAGATGGTTTATGAAATTGAAATCCGAACTCATAATAGTTTTTTTTTTTTTATACCGAAATTTATAAACGTGATACCATGCATATAATGCACCTTCTAAGGATGGCTACGAAATAAGAAGGGCTTTGGGGGATGCTTGAAACAGTTGGTTAAGGCTTTTAGTTGGCATTTGAGATTCTATAAATGCTAACTATCAATAATAGCAGAAAAGAAAAAGGAAAAAGTACTCCATTTCTGGTGGTGTAATCTTTCTTTTCCTTTAATATGTATGCAAACCTTACAAATATTCTTCCAAATGTAGGAAGATGGGTTGCTTCATACGGCATGTGGGACTCCGAATTATGTTGCTCCAGAGGTATTGACTCATGCATTTATTGACTGACCTGCAATGCTGCAATTTCTTCTTCACTCTTGTAATCTAACATTTTCCTTATCAGGTGCTCAAAAATCAAGGTTATGATGGTAGATCATCAGATATTTGGTCATGCGGAGTTATTCTCTTTGTACTTATGGCTGGTTATTTGCCCTTTGATGAACCAAACCTTATAGCCTTGTATAAAAAAGTAAGTACCTCCCACATTTGGCTTCTCATTTAGATGAGAACTTCATTAAAATACTGTTTGTATACATCTTGATAAAATTCAGATCTCGAAGGCTGATTTCGCTTTTCCATCATGGTTTTCATCTGGTGCAAGGAAATTGATAAAGCGTATTCTCGATCCAAACCCTCTTACTGTATGTTCCAAAACCCATTAATGCTTTGAAACTTTCTGATTACTTGCTATCTTTGATCTCGGCATTGATCATATTCTTAAATTATATAATAAGCATATTTAACATTCAACTTCTTATAGTGACACATGTATTTCTGTTGAAATTCTGCATGTTCTTTGTGGCAGCGCATAACTGTTACTGAAATTTTACAAGATGAATGGTTCAAGAAAGGATACAAGCTACCCCAATTTGAGCAGGAAGAGGATGTAAATCTTGATGACATAGATGCTGCTTTTAATGACTCAATGGTAGGACATTTTATATTAAGCATAATCCATTACAAGCGCTTTACAACTTGGGCTTCTGCCCTGTAAAATTGTGCTTTTGGTTTGTTTCCGTTGCTTTGCAGACCATCTACCTGAAATGAAAGAATAATATGAGAATAATTTATCGTACACCAATTATATTGTTATTTTATTTTGCAGGAACACCTTGTAACAGAAAGGAAAGAGAAACCCGTATCCATGAATGCTTTCGAGCTTATCTCTAGGTCGCAAAGCTTTAGTCTCGATAATTTGTTTGAGAAGCAGATGGTATTTAATTAAGATCCCTTTAGCCTTCCCTATTACTAAATGTTGTGTCAGTTGAAGAATTTGAACAATTCCCCGTTTTAAATGTTTTTAGCCTGGATCTCCACTTTCTATCTTATAAATTATAAGAGAAATTCTCTCTTTGCTGAGTGTATCTTTTTTTTCTTTGTTGGTCTGAATTGAAACTATAGGGTCTTGCGAAGCGAGAAACCAGTTTTGCTTCCCAATGTCCACCTAATGTAATTATCTCCAAAATTGAGGAAGCTGCAAAGCCTCTAGGCTTTACTGTTGACAAACGGAACTACAAGGTTCGGTTTTATCTTCATCTATCTTGCAAAAGCTGATTTGCTTGCTCTGATTTTCTGCGGTATGATATGTCTTTATTTATTTATTTTTTTGCTTATGCCAAAATGCTTGTTCGTATGTTAACAAATTCTGTTTCTAACTCTCATGTATATGTTATATTATTCGAGTCGTCACAGATGAAGTTGAAAGGTGACAAAAGTGGGAGAAAGGGCCAACTTTCTGTAGCGACCGAGGTACTTAATTTTTTCCTAACCAGTCAAGCAACACCTGTTTAAGTAGTCTTGAATACGATGAAAATTTATTCTTGATGCTGAATTGAAGGCACATTAGTTACATAAGTTACATATATTTGATTTATTAAGAGGCCTACATCATTTTGAATGATGTAATCGAAGGACTGGCAATACCGGATTATGATTACCAATTATGTTTTGAGTCTCAGTCCTGGTCTTGAACCAGGTTTGGGCGTAACTAGCATTTTCTAAACTTCTTTTCAAAGGATTTAAGTAAGATTAAAACTCATGAACTGATCCCTCGAATGTATATATTAGCATATATTTTTTATTCTTCAATATTATTCCCTCTGCCCGGAAAGTTACCTATCGAAGAGCTCAAAATCAAGCAATGCAAAAACCTTTCCATTTGTCTCAGCATCCATTCTTAGATTATTCCTTATCAGAGAAACATGGAAAACTTATTGCTCTTTGATCTCAGGTGTTCGAGGTTGCTCCCTCCTTACATATTGTGGAGTTCCGAAAAACTGGAGGAGACACATTGGAGTTTCACAAGGTATAACTTGCATAGTAGTTGCATCTTATTCTAGCTTTGTTGGTGAGAAAACGCTTTAAGCCAAATATTCATTTAAATTTGTCCTTTTTTTTTCCTTTTTGTGTTTAATAAGATGTCCAATTGTTTCTTTTTCCCTTCCCTATCTTGTTCGAATATATAGATATATGGTTCAATGTTTTCTTATCAGATATAAATTTATTTTGAAGCCTATGTATGTTAATTTCATGTATCGATTCTTCTGTTCATATTACAGTTCTACAAAAATTTCAAGTCTCGATTGAAAGATATCGTATGGAAATCTGAAGCAACTGCTGAAGAGTAAAGGTAATCTCTTTTGCCTCCCACCCCACTTCATGTAACTATTACGATGAGTAAATTTTATTGACTTCGAACCTAACGCTTAATTCAGTTAATTTATAGAGTTATTCTAAAAAAATTGACATTCAATAAATTTTTATATGAATTTCAGCCTTCGTAACCTTTCTTCTCTATTGCTAAGCTACATTTTTTTTTATAACATATATTCATGTTGACTTTGTAAATTTGCTTGTGTAGGCCATAACAGAAGCTAATTTTTTTTTTTTTATCTTTGCTTTAGGCTGCTGCACATATTTCTTAGAGTTTTCGTGTATAATGTTGGATTTTGAATTTCAGAGGTGAGGTTTAATTTTTGATAACATTAATTATAAAAAAAAAAAAGACTATTATCTTTCTTATCAAGACAGTAGTTTATGGTCAAATTTGTATTTCAAATTCTAGAGAAGAAAATTCTAATCCAATCTAAAAGTTTGGATTTTGATTTGATTATTGACAATGAAAACTTGGATCATGGAAGAAAAGCCAATAGTTGAATTTGTAGAAATAAGAATTGCCGTAAGACACATATTCACTAGGTTTTGACCAACTTAAAATTAACTCAAAACCATTAAAAAATATTGAAAAGAAAATTCAATCATTTATATATTCATATCATATTTATATATTTTATTATATCATAATTATGTTTGGAGTATTTTATATTTATATAAAGTTTGAGAAATTAATATTTTGTATTATATAAATTTTAAGAATATATTTAATCATGTCGTGTTACACCTTAATTATTTTATATGCATTATATTTATACAATCATGTCTGAAATTATCAAATTTATTAAAATGATTTGTCGACAATCTGAAATACGAAAAAGAATATTCCTATTGAATATAAATTTTAATGCCAAAAAAGAAAAAAAAAAGCTGACAACAGTTAAAATTAGGCATCAAATTAATGCCAAAAAGAAAATTTAAGTTTCGACTTTCCACTACTAAATCAAAAATATCTATAAATTGGCTCTATCTTAGCTAAAGCCAAGGTTTGCTTTGCTGCATGCGGAAATTAATTAATTAAAAACGCACATCTTTTCTTTTTGTTAATTAATATATTAGTTAAATTGAAAACAAAATGATACATTTTAAAGATTAAGACAATTTTTTTTTTGAAAAAAAAAATTATGTACGCACATTTAACACATTCACTTATTACAGACCATAAAATTTAATATTCTTCGTTTAAATCCTTAGAATAAAAAAGGGAGTGTATATTATAAATGCGTTAGATGAATAGGTCCGTCACTATTTTTTTAAGATAAAATATATATAATTATTATTAAGTTATTTACCAGCAATCATACTCTTTTTAATCAAAGACATGGGAAACCATAATTAAATACATCGATTAAATCTTGCACATTCTTCTGTTCTTGAAATAATCGCAGTCGCCTCTCCAATATTGTGGATACTTCTGCATCCATATCAAGCTATTTGTTTTCAAATAGGTTAATGTTGGCCATTGGATTTTATAAACTTTTAGTTTTAAAATATGATATGTGATATTTATGTTAATTTTTTTTTTTTGTGTGTATATCCAATATTTGGAATTAACATGATTAAATAAAGCAAATAATGTTGTTGAAATTCAATCACATGTACGATGACACATGACATATTTTGCCATGCTATTCAGTCGCATGATCATTCAAAATCATATTAAAATACACACATTTGATCTTTATGCAATTAATGTGGCACTGATCGGCAGCCAACCAACTATATGCTTGTCAGGAGTCATTAATTTTGAAATTACGAAAACGTTAGATTTCGACGACACAAGGAAATCTGCCGTAGGATTTTCTGGCTCTGAGAGTGGAAGCAGACGGCGAAGGGGGTAGCTCACGGAGGAGGGAATGCGCGTCTAAATACAAATTTCTTCTTGTCATTATTTTCGCAGGTGCAAGTCTTTTCTTTCTTACCCAATGGATTTTTAAAAGGAAAATGAATTAATTAATTAATGACACGTCGCACATCCGTCATTTGTCAAGGGTAAAGATGAAGGACCAATATCGACTGTTTGTTTCCATACGGGACTTTGGAAAGGTTAGCGGCAACCTTCTTTGACCCCTCTCAATTTAGTGTTCCCTCATTGCTAGTCACCTAACATTCAACCCGCCAATTTCCCTACTGCTTTCCCCTTACTACCGTCCTCCTCTTTCTTTTGACCTTTTTATGTTTCTTCCATTGCCAAGCTTTGAAGGCCACTTGGGCGACGTTTTAATTGATTTCCTGCCAATAACCGAAACTCCATGCATGGCAAAACGAGAAGGCCTCGAAGACTCTTTGAGCTTTCTTGAAAGAAACCTCGCAATCTCAAATGGTGGCAATGTGGCGTAGGCATTAGCCTCCCACTCCCCCTCCCCCACACCTTTCTTCCCATCTCTACCGTGAGTTTGAACTTTTTGACTCAAAGAGATGGGGTCTTAATCCCCATTTCTTATATATATGTATATATATATATATTTGATATCTGAATAGTCAGTAGTATCCCATACTATATACTGCTACGGTGGTTGAACTATCTATCCTTTCTCGGAACTACCCACCATTAATTCAAGACTCTCCTTCCAGCTTTCGTTTCTTTTCTTGTAGTTATTGTCATATTTAATTCTAGTGGTCTACCTTCCCCATTCCTCAGGTTTCAGACCTGATTTTCTCTAGCTTTCTTCCAATCTTTTTCGTACTGAACTCAAACCAACTATTTCTAGCTAGGCCTTTTGCTTTTATGTAAGCAAATTTCTTTGTAGGTGATTTTAGTTCAGCTTCTTATATATATACACAAGAAAACAAACCCATATTCCTTTAAGAGCCCAAAAAATTGAGAGTAGTTAGGAAGACAATATGGATAGAGATAGGGATAGCATCGAGATGGATAAAGAGAGGCTGACGGCAGAAATGGAATTCAAAGACTCGTCCTCCGTCGTCATCAAAATCCGGCAAAGATTGCCTGATTTCCTGAAATCTGTAAAGCTTAAATATGTAAAGTTAGGGTATGGTTATTCATGTAACCCCGCCACCACACTCATGTTTGCTTTAATCCTATCACTCTTTGTTGTCACTTTGGTTCAGTTCACTGGTCTAAAATTGGACCTGGTTTCCGACTTAATGACCAACCAAGCCCGTCAACTTGAAAGCATTGATGCTGCGACAAGACTTGCCGGTTCACTAATCGTATTCTTCCTCTTTGGTCTCTACTATGCGAAACGGTCCAGGCCGGTTTATCTCGTCGACTTCGCTTGTTACAAACCTGAAGATGATCGTAAAATGTCAGTTGACTCGTTCCTGAAGATGACTGATGATAGCGGCGCTTTTACGGAGGACATGCTTCAATATCAGAGACGGATATCAACCCGGTCTGGGCTAGGCGATGACACGTATTTCCCAAGAGGGATAACATCCAGACCACCAAACCTGTGCATGGAAGAGGCTCGATCTGAAGGTGAAGCTGTCATGTACGGAGCACTCGACTCACTTTTTGAGAAAACCGGGGTCAAACCAAAGGACGTTGGCATCCTTATCGTGAATTGCAGCTTATTTAATCCAACACCATCTTTCTCAGCCATGATAGTCAATCATTACAAGCTACGCACCAATATCAACAGCTACAATCTCGGAGGAATGGGTTGCAGCGCTGGTCTTATATCAATCGAGCTCGCTAAAAACCTCCTTCAATCGAATCCTAACACGTATGCCTTGGTGGTAAGCACTGAAAACATTACTCTGAATTGGTATTTCGGCAATGACAAGTCCATGTTGCTATGCAATTGCATATTCCGCATGGGTGGAGCCGCTGTGCTCTTGTCAAACAAGGCACAAGATAGGGATCGTTCCAAGTACCAGCTAGCTCAAGTCGTTCGAACCCACAAAGGCGCGGATGATAAACATTACAAATGCGTTTACCAAAGAGAGGATGACAAAGGAACTATTGGGGTTTCATTGGCTCGTGAGTTAATGGCTGTGGCTGGAGAAGCATTGAAAACCAATATCACCATTCTGGGTCCTCTTGTTTTACCATTCTCAGAGCAGCTCATGTTCCTCGTTACTCTTGTTCGAAAGAAGATTTTTAAAGCCAATGTCAAACCTTATATACCTGATTTCAAGCTTGCTTTTGAGCATTTCTGCATCCATGCTGGTGGAAGGGCGGTTTTGGATGAATTACAGAAGAATCTGCAGCTAACAGATTGGCATATGGAGCCTTCAAGGATGACTCTACATAGATTTGGAAACACTTCAAGTAGCTCACTATGGTATGAATTGGCTTACACGGAGGCCAAGGGTCGGGTCTCGGGTGGTGACCGGGTGTGGCAGATTGCATTCGGCTCGGGCTTCAAGTGTAATAGTGCTGTTTGGAGGGCTCTTAGGTCGACTCCCATGACTGAGTCGAAGGGTAACCCGTGGAAGGATGAAATTGACAAGTATCCGGTCAAGGTTCCTCTTGCATAATGTGTCGAAGTGCAAGTGGTGTGGTGTCATCAATTAATTGGATTCCAAGCATATGAATGGTGAGTTTGCTGTACTAAGAAGTAGGCGTTAGGCAGTAGGGTTCTTTCTTAACTATCTCCTTCTAAATATTTCCCTCCTTGTAATCTCATTATTTTAAGTCAAACGATAATATAATTATATTGTTATTTACTTTATTCTAATGAACAAAAATAATTAGAAAAATATGAGAATATAATTCATTGAATCAAATAAGAAAAATAATTACAAATATTAAAATTTAAAATTTAAATTTATTAAATATTATATTTTAAAGATGATCATCTAATATAATTGATGAGGTCTCTTTGAAGTTAGACATGAATAATTTGTTTAACGAAAGAGATGAATATTCCATAATAGCCTAACCTCATACACATAACAAAAAGTAATTTCTTTGAATATGATAATTTAATGAATGCAAAGCAGGTACATTATTTTACGGTTGTCGTAAAAAATGATGATCGATTTTTGAGTGGGGATATGCAATTTGCAATATGTACACTGATGATAAAGACATTTGATTCGATTTGGTTGGAAGTTAAGGAATTCTTTATTCATTTAACCTGCATGCATGGATCAAATAAAGTAATTTCCCCACCCGACCCAAAGTCTGTCAGGCACTATTATGTATTTTTCGAATTAGTATATATCATTGGTACAAAAGAATTCGAAGATTAAGAACGGTGCCGGAGATATTAAGATTAAAATTTTAATTTATTAAATATTATTTTTTAAAAATATTTATGTTAAATAAAAAATTATGTAAAAAGATAAAATAAATAATGAATCTCGAGTTTGAATCCAACTATAATCTAAAAATAAAAAATATCCAAGTTAAAAGTGTTGACGGGCTATATTTGGTCTTTGGGGCAAAAATAACGCGAAATAAAAGTGACGTACTAATGTTAGGAAACCATCTTCCTTTCACACATCATTTCTTCCAATTAGTCGGATATCATGCAGGTGATTGAAAACAATCACTTTCGATCTCTTTTTTTTTTTTTTTTCTCCCTCCAGACGTTCAAAATTAAATGCAAATAGAAACGACATTTCATATAGAAGTAAGGAGAGGAAGAATCAAAAGCAAAATAAATAACTCATAGAAACACCCCACATATCAATCTATATGAAATGTAAAAAAGGAAAAAACCAAAGGAAGAGGAGGGGAAAAGAGTAAGCGGGGCCAAACGTGCTTTGGGGTTTGTAGAGAGCGGCTGCGCAGAAGAAACAAAGCGAAC
>JBBYHK010000004.1:8578876-8601507 GCA_038382065.1 Adansonia grandidieri
GGAATTTTCTTTTCATTTATAGTCTCGATATTATTGTAAATCTTTATATGGATTGGGTTTTAATTGCTTTATTTATTTGTTTATTTTAATATTAGTAGTTGAACAATGTCGTCGGTTGGCGAAGCTGCTTGCTCTTACGCTGCTTTGATTCTCTATGATGATGGCATCCCCATCACCGTATCCTTTATGCATTTTAGGATTTTATGATTTATAAATTGAATTTTGTTTTCAATTTCTCTGATACGATTATGGAATGAAGGGAAAAAAAAAGAAGAAAATTTGGTTGTTTTTATTGAAAGAATGATAGATTCCTCATATTTATGGGAATATGGATTTGTTTGTTTGTTTCTTTGACTGTCGCTAATAGGCTGAGAAGATTGCAACACTAGTTAAAGCTGCAAATGTCTCTGTTGAATCTTATTGGCCAAGCTTGTTTGCTAAGCTTTTTGAGAAGTGCGATATTGAGAATCTCATAACCAATGTTGGAGCTGCTGGTGGTGGTGCTCCGGTTGCTGCGGCTGCACCCGTTGCAGCTGCTGGTGGTGCTGCTGCTCCACCTCCTGCTGAGGAAAAGAAGAAGGTGGGACTAAAAATTACAAATAAATAAGTTAATCTGACATCCTTGTCTTTTGTAATCATCACACCATTTATTCTGATATGTGATCCATTTGTAATTTTGCAGGAAGAGCCGGAAGAAGAGAGTGACGATGATATGGGATTCAGTTTGTTTGATTAGGAGCTACTTTCAGTTTATGATTTGGTCGATTACTAGTCTGGTGCATTAAGCTATGAAATTAGTTACCATTTTGAGTTTTGTTGGTATTATTTGCCCGTTAAATTGAAGTGTATGCCTTTCTGAATCTAGTGGCACTAATTACTTCTTCCCTTTTGAGTTCTATGTGTGAACCTTCCTATTCTAGAGCAATTTTTGCCATTTGTCATCGAGTGTTGTATTAGTGCTTTCCTACATTGCAATGCATGCACTGGTGTCAAATTGGCTTTTCGGTCAGTAGTTCATTATGCCATTAATGCCATCTTTTGATCCGATCCAACGCAACTGACACAATGGTTGTTTATACATGCTATCAGACTGTTGCACCTTTCACATTTGTGTCGTTGCTCATTGGTTCAGAGCTCTACTCTTCCTTATTTTTAACTTTTGCTGAATGTTGGTCCTTTAATCTCTTTGCTTTGCCTATGTTTTGCCATTTTTCTTGGACTACCAGTTTTCCTTTGCAATTTGCCAAATGTACTGGCTGGTGAATTTAGCTGTTTAGTACAAAGAACAATCGAATCTCCTATTGTATCTGTTCTTGTGAGTATGATACCGGTGATCCTGGGCTGGGTTGCTTTACCTTTGATTGTTTTAGTCACACTTTCTGGATATCTTTTTTTAATACTTATTCAACTCATCTCCAGTTTGCTTATAACCTCATAATTCCTTTACTAGAAAACCCTGTGTACTTCGGATTGTTTAGTCTGTTTATGATTGATTTCTTCATCACATGAAAACTGCGTTGAGAATACCTTCATTTTTTTTTTTTTTTCTAACATTGACAACTGATCATCATAGAAGTAATTTGGTATGAGATATCAAGTTTTCTAGCATAATTCAGCTCGCTGGTTATAACTTGTAGCCACGACCAACATAGTTACTACGGATTCGCTGATGACTCAGCAGTGCCGAGTTAAAATTTTCGTTGAATTCAGTTATCTAAAATTGCTACTTTCGTGTACTTGATTCTTTCATGATAAAGCTTTCATGCAAAAGAAGATGAGGTTCCATCTCCTCATGATCCTATACGGATCATCTAACATAGGATTAAACGACTCTTCTCCTTAACTGGTTCTTCGATGTTTAAATACCAAAGAACAATTCTATATGCGAAAGTCTTCTGATCAAATTTAGAGGTGTAATACTTGTGCAAGTAAAAACTGGAGCTGTATTATTCAAATAAATAAATAAATAAATAATTGGAGCAGTAGCTTCTTTCATGGAGTTGCAACGTTTTCCTTGGCTAGAGGAGCTATCTCCACACCATCAAGCCCAGGTTCACTGCCAGGGACTCCTAGACTCAGCAGCACCTCCTCCCACTTCTTAGCCGGCCCCTGTGCCAGTGGCATTGAGAAATAAATTACTATCAGTCGAGGCAAGTTATTATTTAGATCTTTGGGAGTCAGGCCAGCAGTACATTCTTCATAGAATATGTTATAATTCATGCATTAGGCTTTGAAAGTGTAATTACCTTCCATGAAAGATCTTGAGCCATGCAATTTTTTATCATTTCTGCCAGAGGTAAGGTACCATAAGTTGCAAGAGCCCTTCTAACCGTTGTTGCCACTGCGGTCACATCTGCAGGATCAACAGCATCGCACTGCCAGATCCAATATGGTTGGTGAAATTTCAAGATTCTCAAGCCTTGATATGTCAGAAAATAGTTAAAGCTTGTGATGTTATTACCTCAACGTTGAAGGCTCCCATTTGAAATCCGGTGAAACCCTCTTTGACTGTGTCGACCAACCCCCCAGTTGAGGCAACGATGGGTATCTATTATAAAAAAGAAGAGACAATTAGTTCGAACATATTTAACAGGAGTTAATGTATCAAACAACTTTTTGGGTGCGGATCATACAGTTCCATAGCGCATAGCGTGCAGCTGAATAAGACCGCAAGGTTCAAATCTGCTCGGAACCAAAATAAAGTCTGATCCTGCTGTAATCATATGAGCCAAGGGAATATTGAATTTTGCTACACCTCGGGCCTTGTCAGGGTACAACGTTTCCAATTGTTCAAGCTGCTTCTCCATTCGTTTTTTGCCGGTCCCCTGACATAAATTTGGTAAAAATTCATTGTAGGAAAAGCCATGCTCGTCGTTATCATCTATGACAAAGACAAGTTGCCGTTTGGACACTTACGAGGACGATTATCTGAACATTTTCTCTGATGAATTGAGGAATGGCTTCTACAAGAATGTCTGAACCTTTCTGCTCTTCTAGCCTACCTATGAAACCTATGACAGGGATGTTTCGATCCACCGGCAAACCTACTTCAGCTTGGAGGGCTTCTTTCAAAAGAGGCTTTGCAGCCATAACCTGAGAAGGTGTCATATTTGAGTAATCCTGATGCAATGCTAGTTATGATTGTCCAAGTCAAGTTTTGTAAGTTCTTACTGTTGAAACGTCATATTTGACGGGTATGTACTTGTCCGTTAAAGGGTTCCATTCTTGGACATCCATGCCATTCACAATTCCAGTGATCCCCTTCTTCTGAAGAATGTTATTTAATTCTACTCCTTTGTCTACGTCAGAAACAAGTTCTTCGGCATAGTAAGGGCTAACAGTTAAGACCTTGTCTGACTCTATTATGCCAGCTTTCATCCAATTGATTTTCCTTCCCTTGACAGGTTTATCATACCTGCAGAGTAGATTGATCAAACTTCAGCTTTAACTCCAACGAATCCCATTATAATCTGTGAAAGCTTATTGAGTCTCATACCCATCAACAAAA
Organism: Adansonia grandidieri; assembly: GCA_038382065.1. Lineage (NCBI taxonomy): Eukaryota > Viridiplantae > Streptophyta > Magnoliopsida > Malvales > Malvaceae > Adansonia > Adansonia grandidieri. The sequence goes on from JBBYHK010000004.1 coordinate 8,582,385, forward strand.
TCAAAAGAGCTTTTGAATTCATCTGGGAGACTGAGAAGTGAGAAGTCGGCAAATGCGAATCTTCCTTGGTAAGCGATGTTGTGGATGCAAAAAGCGACCTAGCCATACCAAAAAACACAATACAAGTTCTGTGTTAGGGACTATACTAGATTAGCTTCATTTCATACCATCATTTATAAAGATTTGGAGAATAACATAGTTTTAGTAATCTATGAACAACTAAATATATTATATTTTATTCTATGCTACACTGAGATGAGTTGAAAACAGAGACAAAATTGTTATACCTAGGTGTCTGAACCTTATATATACACATTTTTGGTTTATATACGATTGTGAGCTCCTCTTCTATTGTTCTTATCGTGATTAGAACTCTTAATCTTAGATAATTATAGGCATGCAATCACCTTACCTTGGCACTTTTGTATATTCCTCTTGGTTTATACATGGTTTTCAGGTAGCATGGAATTAGGGAAGTGTGCCAATCATTGGCAATGAAAACAACATCTTCACCTGCATGCAAGAAGATCAGATACCAGCAAGTTTTATGCAATTCAGCAGAACCTTTGATGGTAAGTATAACGTAGAAGTCCTTAGTCCTTACCATATGGCCCTGAAAAATATTTACTGCTGCTAAGGTTCAGAACCCTTGGTGCTTCCAGAGCTGCCTAAAAACCATAAATTTGCAAAATTTGAGTACAAGCACCAGGTAGTGGCAACAGAGAAAGCAATGAACTGGTTGACAAAATTATAGATACAAGTCTTTTGAATAATTTCTGAATGAAAGAGATACATTGCTAGAATATTATAACCTTGCATAACAAGCTGAACCTAAGTTGGTTGTCTTCATAGTCCTCTCCAGCAATTGGGCCATAGATTTTGGATCCAGTTTTTCCCCATACCTTGAAATTCATTTATATTATGAGACTACCTCAGTTCTGGGTTCTGACTGATCAGATTATATTATCTGTGATGAAGGAAAAGATTATGATTTGCAAGAACCAACCTTTTCAAGAAACATAGGGTTATCCACGAACACGTGATCAACTCCTCGTTTGTAGCAGTGGAAGAAGCGGACTGTCTCGGTTCTATATCCAACTCCAACCTACAGCATTTCAAAGGGTCTGTCTGCAATTATCTAAGGAATTACGGGAACATTGCTGAAATAATACATCCTCGGCGGGGATAATATTTTATGTTTCCCCAGGAAAGAAAGTAAAAGAAACAAGTACCTCAATGGTAACCCCTGTATCCCAAGCATCCTTGTACTGATCATAACGTGGAGCGATAGTCATGACACGATGGCCATTGGCCTAGAGGAAGAAAAACTTTGGTGACTATGCTAACCTCAAACTCTACATACAACAATCGGCAAATAATCAAATACTAGATTTTAAGGGACATTATTTATGAACTAACCGCCATTGCAGGTGGTAGACCTCCAAGAACATCTCCGAGCCCACCAGTCTTGCTCCATGGACCTACCTCCATTCCAATAAAAACCATAGTCATCCCATGTCCACAGATAATAGTTCTTGAAGACCTGGCTTCCTCAGTTTTGAATTTTCTCTGCTGGGTTGTTGCTTTTGCGATTCTTCTTATATGCAATTCATCCCCCGAGTTCAAAGCTTTTAATCCATTTTGAGTACTGCACAGTTTCAAATTCAGTGACTTGATTTTTGTCAGTGTTGCTTTGAGTTCATATCTAGATGCCACTCCATCGTTAACATGCATGGATTTCGATGCTAAGCTAGAAGCTGAAATTGTTGCAGTCATTTCTCTGACAGTTTGTTCTGCAAAGATCAGTGCCAGAACATCATGATAATTAGTCAAACAAGTTTAGCATAATGGTCGACAACAAACCTGAACAGACTTTGAAACAGGAATGAATCAATCCAGCACATTCATACTAAGAAACCAAGAGAAGGTTCAATCGCCCTAAGCCTTGAACCTTGTTCATTCCTTAAACATGGCCATCAATTGTTGCACTCTTCCTGAATTTATGGACTCTCAGACTTGGCTTTCTAAACTATTTGATTTTGTTTTTTATTTTTTATTTTTTCCTTATGATCAGGACACCTAAGTTCAACATCTGCTGTATGCATGTCACCACGTAAATGAAGCTCTACACATGTTAGAGGAGAGCATTAAAGAAAATACTGCAAAATGCATTAGAAAACATGAGAGATTGAACGGAGAAATGGTAAGAAACATGTCAGATATACCAGTCTGCTTAAGTACCAATACAAAAGAGAACTATTCGCACTAACTTGCTTTATTACTGTTTAAAACTTCCAAGTATTCGCTGATACTCAGAATGTTGAGCACAATAAGAACATAAGCTTTAGTACTCTCAAGAAGGGTAAAAATACACTCAGTAACGAAGAGCTCACAACACAACTTGCATCAAAAGGATGATTTTATTGGGTCCAATAATCAGCCTTATATAGGCCTACAAACAAGCTAAAAAACAGCTAAAACCACTAACATCTAGAAAACAAAGTAGCAACCGAAAAACAATTCATGGCTAAAGAATAGCAACAAACTCTACGAACATAACAAATAAATAAAAAAAAAAGAAGAATAAAAAGAGCTAAATCTGCAACTGACTTGGTCAACCTGCATTGGGCTGGTGTTTGTAAACTTTAACACAGAATCCTGAAAGGAACCTTCTGTTCAAACTGCAGTGAAGTTTCGTGGGTACTGAAAGTACAGGTCCCCTGCACTGCACTCTCTCGTTTCTACCGTTAAAAGAGTTGGTGGCCTCATATAATCCCCAACAATCCACATGACAAGTACATGATGGATGAGTCCTCGTCTTACGTTGGGTTGGGACATCACAACAAGGTTTTGCCTGCATGCATGGCCTCACAAAATTTTGAGAAGTTGAGAGTCGGTTTTGGTTTTGGACCAGGCAATAGCGACAGCATTAACCAACGGATAATTGGAATTATACCAAAAGGGTCTTTGTTTTTCTTTTATGACTGTTCCTATTTATTAGAAGGAATTTTAAAACAGTAAAAAAAAAAGTTAAATGCTAAAAAAAAATCTCCTAATCATTTCATATTTATTGAATAAGTTTTTATATCTTTTTATATTTAAATAAATCTTCGTCTTTTTATTTATGCCTAAATAGATTTTTATTTTAAATAAGATGTTAAAGTATGTTAAGAATTTAAGTGCTTAATTTGTATAAATTAAAAATTGTTTTGAGTTTGAGTGTAAATTAAAGGTGAAAGATTTTTATTGTTTGGTTTGGTAAGAGTAGCTGTTATTAATCACTTATTATTATTAATGAAATTTTGAGAAAAATATCGAACGCTAGGCTTCAACCTATTTACCAACTACAACTTGCAAGACATGGAACATGTATATAAAAAGCTGTCCAAAAACACATACTAGACCAATCCATAACCTTCTCTAACCAATGCTAACTTTTTACCCTATTTGTTACTTTGATCGATTATTCAAGTGAACTAATTTGGATCTTAGTTTATTAATACATTTTATTGAGAGCCATTGCCAAAAAAATATGGAACTTTGAAGATTACCAAACGACACAGTTTGAGAAGATGGACTGAGGCATCACCTAGTGGCATAATTGAATTGACAGAAACAAAGGCAAATTCACACACATTCCCTAGTCCCAACCGTCAAAACCCTCCCAAAAAAGCAAAATGGAAAGCAGCAACAAGAATCACAAATTTAAATTCCAACTGCAAACCCCCAAAAAGTCGTTAATTTTGGTGGCTTTCCCTTCTTTTTTTTTTTTTTCCAACTTCATCAAATCCTTCCAAAGGGGCGATAATTCCCACACCTTTCCCCTCGTTTCCTCCGCCTCCCCGCCCCCCTTCCCTCGCTTCGTCTCTTTTATATTTCTCTCCCCTTCTTTCTTTCTCTTCCTGCTTTAATTCCCATTTCCTCTCCTTTCCTCCGCCCCTGCCAACGCTCCCTTTTAGAAATAAACCAAAAGAAAAAAAACAAATGTCTAGTGCTTTCTCTGCAACCAAGTTCGCTACCCAACCTTTCCCTCTCAGCACCACTTCCACAAGATCCCACGACAAGCCCTTGTTCGACCCTCTCAATTTCCCCAATGCCACCTCCCCATTTCTCGGATCTACCCGCAAACTCCATCTCACTTCTTCCTCCAAATTTAATCTCCACCGTCGATCTGGGACCGTCGTCGCCGTCTCCGATGTCGTTAAGGAAAAGAAATCCAAATCCATCCCCAGTCTGGTAATCCCATTTATTTCCTGTTACAGTCAAATTAAGTTTTAGTTATATCTGTTTCCTAAGAAGTCAGTTTTTTGTTCAATTTTGATTTTTTTTCCAGTTAGTTACGAAAGAGGAAGGATTGGAATTATACGAAGATATGATATTAGGAAGAGCATTTGAAGATATGTGTGCTCAGATGTATTACAGAGGCAAAATGTTTGGTTTTGTTCATCTTTACAACGGCCAAGAAGCAGTTTCAACTGGTTTTATTAAACTCTTAAAGCAACAAGATTCTGTCGTAAGCACATACCGTGATCACGTGCACGCATTAAGCAAAGGAGTCCCTGCACGTGCTGTCATGAGCGAACTCTTCGGTAAGACCACCGGCTGCTGCCGCGGCCAAGGTGGGTCGATGCATATGTTTTCCAGTGAACACAATCTGCTTGGTGGGTTTGCTTTTATTGGTGAAGGGATTCCCGTTGCCACGGGGGCCGCTTTTACTTCCAAATATAGGAGGGAGGTTTTAAAAGAAGCGGACTGTGATCATGTCACCTTGGCGTTTTTCGGGGATGGGACTTGTAATAATGGACAGTTCTTTGAGTGTTTGAATATGGCGGCGTTGTGGAAATTGCCCATTGTGTTTGTTGTTGAGAATAATTTGTGGGCTATTGGGATGTCTCATTTGAGGGCTACTTCTGATCCTCAGATTTATAAGAAAGGACCTGCTTTTGGGATGCCTGGCATCCATGTCGATGGGATGGATGTTTTGAAGGTGAGGGAAGTGGCTCAGGAGGCAATTGGCCGGGCTAGGAGAGGGGAAGGTCCAACATTGGTGGAATGCGAGACATATAGGTTTAGAGGACACTCATTGGCTGACCCTGACGAGCTTCGTGACCCTGGTAAACAGTTGATTGCTTTCGCTTATACATATGTATCTATTATGATTTCAATTGCAAAATCTAGTTATTGGCTTTTCCTTTATGATTCTGTTTCCTGATTTTTTTTTCTTTTTATCTTGATTGAGCCATTAAATTGCAGCTTTTAATGATAAAACAAGGAAAATCTTCATGCGTTGTGTTGTACTGATCCTGTAATAATATTGTCTTAAAGTTGAAATGATTACTTTGTTTTCTAAACTCTGTATGTTCCATAAAAATTGGTTTGTTATGTTATGGTTAAAGCATGGTGGTTGAAGATAAATGATTGAGTTTTTGAATTGAGTTTTTGGATTCCTAGCGATGAAGTTTTGGGTTTTGAAGTGAATTACCGCACTAGAGGGACATTGTAGTACATAACTCTGTTCTTAATTTGGATCCTTAAGAGTTTAGAAATGTATTCTTTTTCAATTTCTTGGTTCTTTGTTGGCAGCTGAGAAAGCTCACTATGCTGCAAGAGATCCTATCACAGCCCTGAAGAAGTACCTCATTGAGAACAGTCTCGCCAGTGAAGCAGAGTTAAAGGCCATAGAAAAGAAGATCGATGAGGTGGTAGAAGAAGCTGTTGAGTTTGCAGATGAAAGCCCCCTTCCTTCTCGAAGTCAGCTGCTCGAAAATGTCTTTGCAGATCCAAAAGGTTTTGGAATCGGACCTGATGGTCGATATAGATGTGAGGATCCAAAGTTCACCGAAGGCACTGCTCATGTCTAAGCTTCCAAAGTAGGACAGTGATCGATCTATTTATGCTTACTTTTTGTTATTGCATGATCTCATGTATTTAGTCTGTGCTAGCCCTCTCTTGTTCACTTCTTTTTAGCGTTTCTTATGTAACAAGGAAGTGTTCTTTAGGATATCTGTCTGGTTAAATTTTTTGGTTACATAATTTAATTTCCATTTGTAACTTGGGGAAATGCTTTGAATGGCAACCACCCCACCCCCCCGCCAAAAAAAAAAAAGGGGGCTGGGTGGGCCTATTTCCTGCCGTACTTAAAATTTGATCGTTTTCATTTTTTGCTTTTTTCTATTAAAAGTTTCTTTCATAAACTGCCTTTTGCAGCCACTTACACTCTTCCTGGGCTTAATTTACCTGTCAGCTAATGCACGGTGCTCCCCTTTATCGAATCCCGGGCATTTGCCTAGGAATTATTGTGGATAGCACTTTTACATGCATAAGGAGTAGTTTCATAGTCCTAGTAATATACAATTATACGTGGAGAAATGATAAATTATTCAAAATTAAAAAAGAAAAAAGAGTTATGAATATGATGGTTTCGTTTGTAATAAAAGCAAATTGTGCGTCCTTATCTTATCAGTATTATTTACAATTAGTAGAAGGGGGTAAGTTTTTCATACCATAGTTACTATCTCTTTCCTTGTGGATAGGCCTTGCTAGCTGTTTTGTTGTTTACCTAAAGCGCTGGCTGGCCAGTTAAGCCATCATGTGCGATGCGAGACTCTTTTCAACATAGTCGGCTTCTTTATGGCCGCTTTCACTTTTGATTAATGGCCCAAAATTACAGTTGTGCCTCTGCGTATGCAGGCCGGAGCAGCTGATATCAGGTTTCAGTAATTGGCTTCGGCTGTCTCTTCGTTTAATTCTTCACTCCATCGAAACAAATAAATCGCTACGCCTGCACATTTCATCAATGTTTGCTTAATATTCAAGCTATGAGAAGAAAATATACCTATATCCCACTTTCTTTTTAAAAATTTTGCAAGTTAGAACCATTTTCCTTAGTAACACCAGGAATTAGGCCCAATTGGTAAATTGCAAATAGGTAATGGTCGTTTCGTTTCACTGAATTTGTAATTGAATACTGAAATAAAAATATTATGCATAAAAATCATGAACATTTGATACAATTTTACTCGCGTTTTATTTTATTCATTTACTAAGGTAACATTTTTAAAAAAATCAAATCGAAATAAATTTCACTAATTCAGATCAATTTGATTTATCAAATTTTAATTAAAAATTTATATACAATTTTATATTTTTTTAAAAAAAATAATCTTATTTTATAAAAAATTAAAATTAATTAAAAAATAAAATTTGATTCGAGACGAATAATGACTATTTCAATTTATGACCTAAAAGTCAACTTAAATCGATAAACTGAATTCAATAAAAGCAAACCAAACACTCAAAATTGAAATCGATTTTCAATTTTTTTTCTCAACCCCATTTCCCTATTTCCATAACGTGTTAGCCTTTATATGGGAAAAAAAATTAAAGTTACAATGAGAAGGACGGCGGCATTGGGAGGTGGGGCACCGACTAGTACTAATGCTAACAAGAATTGATTGCTTGGAATTGGCTGACTACGTATTAGAATTTCGAAATATTTGACTTTTTTTTTATTGCAGAGAAAAAATATAAAAAAAAAAGTTTACATCGACCAAGATATGAAATGGGCGGTCCATAAATTTTGCAGCCATTCTTTTTGCCATTATGTTCATCCAAAATACTTGTTAATATCTTTCACCTTTCTTCTGCTTATTATCATCCACAAACTTAGTTCAACCTATTAGCTGGATTTCAAGTCCTTATCCCTTACCCAGTAATTATTGGCATGGCATGGATAACGTTTTTATTATGCTAATAATTACAAGCAGAAAATCTTAAATTCAGTTCAGTTGATAGGTAGGTAAGGTCTATTAATAAAATAATTTTAATCATTACCAATTATATAAAATAATAAAAAAATATTATAATAATGACATTAAATTTTAAGTTATGTTTTTATCTTGCAGTGAATTTTACCCTCAAACAAATTTTTATTGATTTAAACATAAAAATAGATCTTTGAAATCTAAACTTTGATACTTCTTTTTACTACGATTTCACAATTTGACTTTACTTTCAAACACCCTCAACAAATTTTACGAGCCATTTAACGACTGATCCCATATATGCCAAGTGTTCTTTTATTTTTTATTTTTTGGTTATTTCTTTAATTAAACAAAATTGCTGCTTTTGAGCAAGGGAGGGGAGATAATATGAAACGTAAATTGTGCTTTTTAGTTTTTCGTATAACGCTGGCTCAGGCTTGCGTGGTTTAGCGATTGAAAAAAAAAAAAGGCCTTCGTTAAAACCGGTGGATCATCATCATTAATCGTTATCAGCCAGTTAAAGGTGGGTCCAGTTATCTGGCAAGCAAAAGTCATGGCGTTCACATCTGCAGTAGGATCCTTTCATATTATTGGTCCTCAGTTTCTTACTCTTTTCGTTCTATTCTGTTTATTATTAAATTAGATGGATGGCTAATCTGTCGGTTAATATTATGGTTGGACATCAAATTAATAAATTTAGAATAGAGGATTGTGCGCTTAAATTTCAATCCCAACTTTGCTAAGAGCCATAAATATTTTAAGTTTTTAACTCCTTTTTTTTTTTTCAAAAATTATACATATATATCTTTTCTTTCTCAACTATTTTTGCCATTTTTTTGGAAGAATTCTAAACAATATAATATAAAGTTTTAAAATGGTGTATCTGTATACATTAATAATTAACAATGATAAAATTTATTTATAAAATATTTAATTTTATTTTAAATAATTAAAATTTAATTTTAAACAACCTTAAATGAAACATATATATATATATAATTGTTGAATTGTTTGGATTTGTATAATATAAAATTTAAAAATTATAATATATTTTTCATATATTAATTTTTTAAATTAATATTTTAATGATATATTTTTTAATAATAATATAATAACAATTTTATAAAAAATCTAAATTGATATGAGTGACTATTAGGGCGTAATAAGAGCAACAGGTTCCCTGCATCTAATCAACTATAGTTCTCTGATTAGACCCAACACCAAATATTTATGTAAGGCTAGTCTGAAAGCCATTTAAAGGATGGGCTTCAACGAATTGTTACTTTTCTGCTTTTAATTTTACATCTTGCTGTTATATATTTTTATATTAATTGCTAACCAAGAAAGACAGGCCCACGTGTCCACGTGTCACCTTTCTTAACCATGAATTCAAGTATGACCATGAGTGCCACGTGCCAGCCGTCTGACATAATATCTTGCAGCCAACACACCACACCTGCCCGAAACGTGTCCCTGCCCTGGCGGCCCCCACCCCACAGCGTGGACGATTTAGCGCAGTTTGGGTTAAAAGAACAGTGGCCCCTGTTGCGCCACATCAGCTTCACCAACCGGAGGCCAATGGCGGCCCACCTTTTGATCTTATTCCTTCCCTCCAATTTTTTTTTAAACGAGAAAGTCTTCGGTTCTTCTTGTCATTCAAGAAAACCAAGGTATTTTATGCGGTATTCGCGGTCCTAAACGAAAGTCGGATTTCTAAAACATATAAGCGTTTTTTTTTTGCTTCTCTGAAACTTTTCAGATATTTCTACATTTTAATTGGATAATTTTCATTGAAGACAAGAATTTCCTTCTTTCCATTTCGGCTTACTCTGCTTTTTTTTCCTCTCGTGGTGATTAGTGTTTTTTTTTTTTTTTGGTGTTATTGAATAGGGTATTGGAAAATGGGTGAAGTTGGGATGGAAGTAAACGTGGTAGTTGGGACGGCTGAGGAGAGGAGGAAGAAGAAGAAGAAGAAGGAGGAAGAAAATGGATCCTTGAGGCTGCGCGGTGGGAAAGCTTCCTACCTCGGATGGTACTTAGAGTCCTTTTAGTCGAAGCCGATCATTGCACTCGTCAGATTATCGCCGCTTTTCTTCGTAAATGCAGTTACATAGGTTTCTTATTTACCTTTCTTTTGGTCATTTTGTTGAATCATTATTATTCTACTTCTCTAGATCTACCAATCAATAGTATTACTAGTTTAATTCCCCCTGTTTTCATTATACCTAATTTTTTATTTTTTTCCAGTAGTTGGGGCTGTTCCGGATGGTTTAATGGCGTGGGAGACTTTAACTGATAGACCGCATAACGTTGATCTTATACTGACTGAAGTAGATTTGCCTTCCATATCTGGATTCGCGCTTCTGACTCTGGTCATGGAACATGATATTTGTAAAAATATTCCTGTTATAAGTATGTTATTTCAACTAAAAAATTTGTTGATGCTCTGCCATCTTTAATTTTATATTTTAAATTTTATTAACCGTTCTTGATTTGAAAAGAAGCTAATATGTTAATATATATATATTTTTTTAATAATTAAACCAGTGATGTCATCGCATGATTCAATTAGCATGGTTTTGAAGTGCATGTTAAAAGGTGCAGCTGACTTTCTTATCAGGCCGGTTCAGAGGAATGAGTTGAAGAATCTCTGGCAGCATGTTTGGAGAAGACAAATGGTATGCACTATGCACACATTTCGTTCTATTTTTTTTCTTGGTCAAAATCAAGCATTTGTCTTGGATTGATCTGTTTTTTATTTGCTTTACTTTTTATCAGCTAGCTGGTGGATGTGTTCCTCGTAATCTGCTTGCTACAGAACATAAAATTGAAGCCATGGCTGAAAACAGTGCTGAGAGCAACCAATCCAGTGATTGTGGATCGGATACACGGAAAACCGAAGACGGAAGTGACATCCAAGTGAGCATTTTCTTATCTTTTGATATTAGAATTTAATAAGGGCTTGTAGATACTTCTATCAGGCCACCGTTTATATGCTATCAGCGCACTTGAGTTGCAATCTAATAGTTTAGTTGTTTTGATGATTTTTCAAAACTTTGGTAGCATTCATGTCCATCAGATGTAGTGCTCTTTGAATGTCCCACAGCCAAGGGAATGTATAATTAGTTAGCTGTTTTGACAAGCTAAGTATCAGTTGAGATTTGTTCTTTTTATGTGGGGTTATGTTGACATCACAATCTACATAATAAATTGCGGGCCTTTGAGGCTATGCCAATGTGAGGAAAATTTCTTTTCCTCATTAGGTTGGCTTCATGAAGTTTCACATAGAGACTGCATATTTTGCCCTCTCTTATTCTGCGGAGCTCTTGTACAACACTTTACTTGGAAGCTGAGAGTACATACATGCGAAATATGCAGGGCCTTTCACTGCAGAAGTGTATGAAGGCAAATCTTAGCGATACAGGCAGAAAGCAGCAAGGAAATATTGTCAAACTGGGTCAAGAGTCACTTCAAAATGAGGTTCAAGATGAAGGTATGTTATCATATCTTTTTACCCTGTTTTACAACATTTTTCGTTTTCGTTTTCCTTTTCTGATTTCAGCTAAAAGTAAAAAAAAAAAAAAAAACTCTTTTCCTCTATATGAGCAAGGATATCTGAGAAGCTGTTTGTTTCTGAAAATTCAAAGAGATTTGAAATGAGGTTGCTCATTGCAGTGACACTTGTGAATCCATTGCGTCAAAATTGGAAGAAAACCTTGCTTTCGTTAAAGGGATGACAAAAGATGATGCTGTTGGGCTTCAAAGTGATAGCGGAACTGCATATGTTATTATTAGAGTTGGCTGCAATGATGAATTAACTGAATCTTCCACTGAAGCTATTGACTTAATTGCTTCATTTGATAATCGGCCTAAGGGCACCTTTGCACTTTCTAGTTTAAGTGATGGCGCAAACAAGTTTGAATTTTCTCCACAGTTGGAGCTTTGTTTGAGAAGATCTTGTTTAAGTAGCACCGAGATCAAGGTATCAGAGAAAGGCCTACACTAAACCATTCTGATGCCTCGGCTTTTGCATGGTAAACATTTTGTTTCCTTTCTTTTATTTTCTGTGTAATTGAGCTTGAGATCTATAGATGTTTAGGCAAGAATACGATGCCATAATGTTCTTTTCTTGCTTTTTGTTGGAGAAGCAACAAGAGTTATTTGGTCTTACAATTTAATAAATATCTGTTATTTTCTCCATATTTTACCATTTTTAGCCGAGGATTTCTTTGGTTATTCTTGAAAATCTTTGTTTCTTGAACAACTATTTAATGAAACATTTCCTGGAGAGTTAGGGATTAAGTGAAGGTGAATCCTTGTACAATGCTTTTGAGGGAGGTGGAGACAATGTTAGGGGAGGCTACAGTGATATAGGTTAGCGAACACTCCCTGAAATTTCCTATTTAAGGGGCCATAATAATAATAATAATAATAATAATAATAATAATAATAATAATGTATCAAGTACTTCAGCATGATATTGTTTAGATAGCATCAATTACCATTACCAAGCTGCATTTTAAACTGAGTGATATACGCACTTACTTGATCATATTTCAATGTAAATCTGCTGACTCCTTTTCTAGCATTGGGATATAATCCAAGGTGAGGTATATATAAATTTTGGGGGACTGACTTAACCTTCATGATCTGGAGTGAGCGTTTTTTTAATTTGCCTGTGCCAAGTATCTGACTCAGTGGACCAGAATAAAATAATTGGTTTACTTGTTTTATTTCATGTGAAGGTCCAACTAATTTCAAGATAAAGTAAACCGTTGGATCTAATATATGCAATGGATTATCTCTGTACAAAATTCATCCAAATTTGAAAGAAAGATGGCTGTGTGGTTAATCTCTATTTCTTAAATGCAGATATAACAATACCAAGTCAGTACAGCCCATTTTCCTTAAACTGGCAACCGAGCTGCATTGAAGGAGGATGACAGTAAATCCAGACAAGACCTGGAAAGCAACAGCGGTACTTCTCAACCTCATGTTGTTACACTGAGTGATAGTTCGCAGAATCTACCTATTCTAGTCAAGGGTCAATCTGAAATAACATTTTCAAATGCCCAACTCGGGCTTTTTCCTGTTCCAGGGGTGAGGATTGATGATGTGTATGCTGCATGTAATAATGTTTTCCCACTCGTTGATTATGGGCAATCAGGTTTACCCCCTGCATGGATTCCCAAACAAGCTGGAAAGCAAGAATATTCTCCCCTTCCTATGAGCACCTCAGTGCACTCTAATCCTGATGTTAATGATTCAGAACAAGGTTACCACAGGTCTGATGAAGCTACCAATTCTTCTATTGATCAAACCGTTCGAGAGCAGAACAAGCAGGAGCCTGCTGGGGAACTAAGGTGCAGTTCTGTTATTGATGATCAGAGTGCTTGCAGTAGTTTATGTAATGATGTTGCAGATCATGAAAAGAGCTGCGTGGATGGAGGTGTTTCGAGTAAGGAGCAATGCACGTCGTAGTGCTACTTTTGCGGCAGCAATTGATAACGGCACAACCACGGAGGCTTTCAATGATAGCAATTGCTTTCTGCACGATACTTGAAGGGATGCATACTCATCGCTCCAGCCAAAGAGAAGCCGCTTTGACAAAGTTCCGACTTGAGCGCATAGATCGATGCTTTGAGAAAAACGTATTATTAGTACTATTATTATTCTAATTGGTTGAGGAGAGACACAAGCTTTGCGTATGAGACTTATGGTTGTATGCATGCAACAGTGTACTTTTTTTCCACCTCAAAACGTGGGTTGGTGTAGCTTTACCACGTCCACTCTCTGTGCCCAATCTTTATCAAATGGGGTAACATCTAAACCATCAGTTATGTTTGTCAAGTATTGTCATTCCAATAATAGTAGATGCGATGCATTGGCTACTAGTTTTTTTCTTTTTTTTTTTTTTTTTAATTTTTTGAGCGTGTCTCAGCAGCTAATTTCTTATTTGCATTAAAATCCAAGCAATCTATATTCAGAAACTTATCCTTTAAACCTCCTAGAATGAGATAACATCCTATTTGGCTCTGTGGTGAGAAAAGAAAACTGGTAACTAACCATTCCTTTGAGGCATGTCCAATTCTTTAATAAGTAACTTCTTTGTGTACAGGTTCGATATCAGAAGCGGAAGAGACTAGCAGAGCAGCGTCCCCGAATGAGAGGACATTTTGTCGGTCAAGTAAAAAATGACACCGCATAGATGATGACGGTGATATCCGCAAAATATGAGGATACGAACTTGTCTTCCCTGCTGACATGTAACTTAATTCTTGTTGAAAACATGAAACCATTTAATTTTTTTGTTGCAAGCATCTTCAAGAAGTTATTTTTTGGAAGAAAAAGTAGATCGTGTGATAGCCGAATTTTTTGCAAGCTCCATAAGTATTTGGCTCATTGCATTCGACTCAAAGAGGTGGCATTGTTATTAGGTTATAATATGGATTGGTCATGTCTGACTAATTTTCTGTGTTCTTTTCTGCCGAATGATTTCTCTGTTAGATTCTCAAACTAACAGTGCTCTCAGAGATTGATGTTTCATGAGATATGTCCCACCTTCGTCCGATGTAAAACGGTGCAGAAAGTGACTAATATGGTGAAGATGGTGGACTGTGATGCGAAAAGCAGGAGTTTTAACCTGGAGGGAGAAAGAAAAGCATGGAAACTCTGAACTGTATACATAATGCAATTCGATGGCACCCTGGGATATCCTTGTATCTGGTGAATGACGTGGCTTCAATCAACCAACGACGGCCAAGCAAGCAGTAGAAAATTTTAAAATTTTTTATTAATTTCTCAATGATTCATATTTTTCTATCTTATATTATTTTCAAACATTTTAATTCCTTATAATTTTTTTTCACTGACAACAGCCATGTAAAACTAAACCTAGCAAAGTACCGAGAACTGAAACGTTTATATCAGGTAAAGGCAACAAATTGCAAAGACGGGACAAATCAGAACAAATTTAAACAGTAGGCCGAGTTTAATTACCATATTAACACTCTTTAAGCTTGTTTATGTCAACGTTTAAATTAAAAAATTAATATTTTTTTATTAAAGTTTATTTATATTTATAAAAAAATAATTTAAGTTTGTTTAAATTAGTTTATTTTATATTTTTAAATATTTTTAATTTAATTTTTAATAATTAAATATATTTTTATAAAATTTTTATTAATATATATTTTTTAAAAAAATACATAATTTAACTTTTATTATAAAAATATTTTAACAAATTAATAATTAATAATATAAAATTATTATTATTATTATTATTATAAAATATAAATTTTATAATATAAAATTATTTAAATTTGGTTGGATAATCTTAAAATTTTTTAATTAAAATTATTTTTTTATTTAAATTTATTTTATAATATTTTTATTTAAATTCTTTTAAACATCAAATGAATTTTTGGACGTGGAGAAATAGACTTAAAAGAAGGCAGAGAAAAATCACAATCATTATGACGTGTTTTAGTATGAGATAGCTCTTAACTTTAACTGATAGATCAGTCCCCGAAAGCTTCAACTG
Source organism: Adansonia grandidieri (assembly GCA_038382065.1). Lineage (NCBI taxonomy): Eukaryota > Viridiplantae > Streptophyta > Magnoliopsida > Malvales > Malvaceae > Adansonia > Adansonia grandidieri. The sequence continues at coordinate 8,597,691 of JBBYHK010000004.1, forward strand.
CTGTCATCATATAATGTCCTACTAGAGTCGCCGAAGGGCTAAAGCTACGACTCAAGCTTCGCAGCTCAATCAAACTTTGACTAACCTAATGTAAGATGTTTATGTTTCGCTGAAATGGTTTTTTTTTTTTTATTGGTAAAAGAAACTTGGAGTAAATTTTGAATACTTAAATTAATTACTCTTATGAACAAAATTAACTTAGCCATTACTTTATTAGAGATTCAAATCAATTGGGAAAAAATAAAATTAAAAAACCTTGTAAAATTGTAAAATGGATCATTAATTAATAATGGGTATGAAGGGGGCCATACTCCTCCCTGAAGTAAAATCAAAGGACCGCCTAACTAACCGGACGCAAAGGGGTCTTAGATTCGAGAGTCCACCGTCTAAATAGTTAAATTGAACTTCGAATTGTTAATTTGTTACACGCATTACAGATTGCTTTATGAATCATGGTAGTGCTTTTCCCAATTTGTTTATGTTTCTATTCTTTTTCAATAGATGGCATATAGTGCTCCAATTCTTCAAATAAGTTAGAAGACAAAAAAGCAATGGGAAAAAAAATGAGGTTAAAGAGGAAGAAATTCAAAAGAAACAAGGAAAAGAAAAAAAGCACCCATCCACATTGTTCATTTGTTCTAATCAAAACACAAGGGAAAGAAAAAAAAAAAGGCCCACTTTAGCTACCATCGAGGCATCGATGATCGACCCAACCTTCCATTTTTCGGCCCGCTTTTGTTCGCTTTGTCACACTTGTTCTTCTCCTTTATTTATTTATTTTCAACATTGTCATTCGGCCCGCCATCATCCCCACCAAGGAAGCCTCCTCCCTCTTTCGGTTTCTATCCATTTTGGAGTACAAATACCTTTAGTTTTCTGTGACAGAGCAAGAACCATCCAAAGACAAAATGACCAAAGAAAAGCAAGTTTCCTCTAACTCTGGCAAATCCAAGTCACCAACATATAGCCAAGGACGAGCAGGCCGCTCATGTTGCTTTTGTATTTTCATTTTCCTCCTCTTAGCAGGGGTTGCAGCACTGACCGTTTGGCTCATCTACCGCCCCCACAAACCTCGTTTCACTGTTGTAGGTGCTGCTATCTACGAACTCAATGCCACCTCACAACCCTTCATTTCCACTTCCATGCAGTTCACCATCGTCACAAGAAACCCCAACAGGAGGGTCTCCATCTTTTATGACAAGTTGCAAGCTTATGTTTCGTATAGAAACCAACAGATTACTCCCCCGGTGGACTTGCCACCACTGTACCATGAAACAAAGAGCACGGTGGCTCTTTCTCCGGTGCTTGGCAGCGAGACGGTGCCAGTGTCGGCGGAGGTGGTGAACGGACTGATGATGGATGAGGCTTACGGAGTGGTGGCACTGAGGGTGGTGTTGTTGGGGAGGTTAAGATGGAAGGCTGGTGCTATAAAGACAGTAAAGTACGGAGTTTATGTGAAATGTGATGTTTGGGTTGGTTTGAAGAAGGGTGTGGTAGGGCAGTTGCCTTTGCTTGGAGCTCCTCCATGTAAAGTTGATATATGAAGCGTGTAGAAATGCATATGTAAAAGGCTTTTATGGTAAAAGCCTTCTCTGGGTTCTTTCTTTCTCTTTTTGGTCCATGAATTTTAGGGTAGCTTTGGTGCTTGACTTTTTCTTGGTTTTGTAAACTTCATTATGTTTTATTAGTACTAATTATCAGCGCAAAAGCAGAAAAAAAAATCCTAAATCTAAGTTCAGGCAGAGCCACAAAGAGGAACATGTACTCCTAAGCAATGTGGTCAGAAAAATTAATGGAAAGGGCTTCTTCTTCCATTTCTTCCTCTTCTTCTTCTTCTTCTTTATCATTTTGTTTCAGTTTCACTGCAGGGTGTAAAATAGCAGTAGTGTACTGAAATTGGAGCTTTGTCGGTTTACAGTTTTGGAATTGCCACAAGGCGTCAAAATTTAGACGTACGGCTCTGCATGCAGCTAAAGTTGGCCACCACCCAGTGCAGCATCTGTTTTCTTTCTTTTTTAATCTTTTGTGGTGTCGGCTTCTTATCGCCCAGCCTTGCCCCTACGGCCTGCGCCCAGTAACGCACTTGTTTTACCTTCTTGACGGTGCGGTGTCTTACATACCTTGTTTACCTGCCTTCCACTTTTCACGGTTGGAAGCGATCGTTTCTGAAATTAAGGAATTTTGTTACATGGAAACATTATTACTCTTCTAAAAGAAACTTCCCGATCCTTAAAATCCTTTTTTTTCCTTTGATAAAATTATATTTAATTTGATGAACATTGCAATGGCAATGGCTATAGAGTGTAGACTCCTTTAAAAAAAAAGGGAAAAACTATGCTGTAGACTATTGCGTGTAGGAGAAAAAAAATTTAAGTGCTGTTTTACATTGGTATAATATTGATTATACATTCCTCACTTGAAAACTGGGACAAAGTATTCCACCGAGAAAGACACAAAGTTAGGGTTCTTTAGTTAATTAGGTGCCGATATACGCTTTCATTTTCTGTTCCTTTTTAATATTCGCTTCATACCGCCCGCCATTATTAGCAGCACTAATTAATTGCCTTAAAACTCATAACTAAGGCTGCCCAAAGTATCTATTCTATTTTCCATAGCATCTATGAAATTGGTTCACTGTTCTCGAATATATTCTCCAAATATATGTCAAGTGGTGAAAGTGGGTATCGGATTCATGGTATATATGCTTTTAAATTTTGGAAAATGCTGAAGACGAGTTTCATTGTCTCGGATATCAAATGAGTAACCAAATAAATATCATGGGAATAATTGAACTGTTAATTAACCTTGTGTGAATGATCAATAATAATAAATCTTGGAAGGACCTTTAAACTTTGTTGGTGTGGGGGGCTGGGGGGTTTCTTTCAAGATCAAAGCTAGAAGAAAGAAAAAGTGCCCCCCCCCCCCCAAAAAAAAAAGCTAACGCCATGCATTTCTAGAAGATTAATGGGCACAAAATGATATATATATATATATATATATATATATATATAACAAAGTTAAGACGAGACCGAAAAGTGAAAAACAACCCATTAAAAAAATAAAATCAAATTGGCTCTACGTTCATAATTAGATTTATCTGCATATGTAATATTATATTACTGCAGTCATCTATTATTTAAAGAAGAAAGTTGTTTTTCAATCACATTTCATAATCATATAAAAAATCCATTGCCTATAAATATGGGTTTAATACACATAATCTTAAATTGTGATTGATTATTTGTAATGAAATAATTATAAGTAAAATTTTCTCATCATTTACTCTCAGTAAAATAATAATAATAATAATAACAGGTTCGATTCAATTTAATCTATCAAGCACTTAAGGTTATTGATTTGTTAATTCCTTACCTCAAACATCATTTATTTTAGTATTGATACAGTGAAGATGAAAAAAAAAAAAACGATTTCAATTTTATTTAATTGGGTAGATTTTAATTAATAGTTCAATTTTTATAAATTTTTTAAGTTCTTAATCAGATTATGAGATTATCATAATTTATTTTTAATTAATTATTGTTTTTTTATTTGTAATATACATTAATGAAAATGTATCATCTTACTCTCCAATGGTGGAGTTTAAAAATAACTTAATAGAGGATGTTAAAAGAAACTTCAATGTCAACTTTAAGCCCCTAAACCTCACAAAAAAAAATCACTCTATTTATATCTATCATCATTTATTATAATTAAAATCAATTCAAACTATAACTAAAATTATGTTAAACATCTTTCAATTTGTTTTTAGTAGGTATTATTGTGAAAATTGTTAATTGTTGATGCTCTTCTTGCAAAA
>JBBYHK010000004.1:8601607-8680008 GCA_038382065.1 Adansonia grandidieri
TTATGTCGGGAGCATGGTTTGTATGGTGCTCTGGTGTATCTTTTCAACAAAGGATTAGATGATTTCAGGGCACCTTTAGAGGAGTTGTTGGTGGTTTTGCGAAATAGTCAAAGAGAATGTGTTTCTGGCCTTGGGTAAGTTAAGATGGACAGGAATGTTGATCAAAAGGGTGCAGGGTTTGGGTTTTTTCCCCTTGCTTGATGTGATTCGAGATGATACGTGTTCAGTTCCCGGATAAATTCTATTTTATTCTGGAAATATATAAGCTATACAACTTAGCTACCTTTTGTTTTTTTACTCCTTGGATATTGGACCATTCTTGTGTCTCAAGTACAATTATATGTTTATTAGCTGAAACTAGCACGTGTAGATACACTTGTAATCACTTTTATATTTAATCTTATAACATGTGGAGGACCTGAAATGATACGAAGTGAAGGTAGTGGTGTAGACCATGAGGTTTAGTCTGTTATAGTGCTTTGTCTTGCTTCTTCACTTACCTCAATAAAACAGAAGGAACAAGTTATATTGGAGTAACTTATCACACTCTACAAGTTTATAAAATATTCTCCTGATGGTATTCTATATTTTATTATTAGAAAGTGAGGCCTTCTTACAAGATTTTTTTTTTTTTTTTTTTTTTTTTTGGGGTTCATTCTACTTACAAGATTTGGTGAACAAAAACTTGCATTGTTTACCGGCAATATTTCTTTTCCACTTTATTTAGATTACTGATTTTATAACAGTGTGGTATTTTAAATTCATTATATATTTAATATTGTATTTCTTTTGGTCTTCATATATTAGCTTTCTATCATTGCTTAAACATGTTGATCTTAGCAGGTACCGAATTCTTGTTTACTTGAAGTACTGTTTTACAGGTCTTGCTTTTCCACCAGGTATGAGTATTGTTTTATTGAATTAGTGGAAAGATGCATTCTGTTGGTGATGATCATGATGATGATAGTAAACACACTAAATGAAATCAGGAAAAACTGCTCTGTTCATTGAGTTTTCCATCATTGGGCTGAAGAGATTCAATCTGTTAATTCAACTTATCTTTTGACAACTAAGATAAAAAGAAGTAATAATAATAACTTTCTTTTCCTGGCTATGTGGATCTGAAAGTGGGTTGATCTATAGAGAGTTATGTCCTGTACTTTACGTTACAGTGACATCTTATATTAACTTTTATGTTTCAGTGACATTAAACTTGTATTTGCAGGGGTTTTGCATGTCTGAACTAGTAGATGTAGGGCCTGACCTATTTTGAATACGTTAATGTTTAGTCCTTGGTTTGGAAATGATTTGAGGCTGATCAGTTGCACAATGTTATACTAAGAAATGTTGGCACCATCAAATCTGTTAGTTATCACTGAAATATCACATTTCTGTATCCTCAGGACAAGGTACTCTTCCAACGTCACGTTTGTTGTCTCTTAGGACAGAACTTCTGCAGTTTTTTTTAGAGGTTTCTGATAGTCAGGATCGAAAATCAGCTCTGGCGTTTGAAGGGCCATACCTTAATCTGTATTATCTCTTAGAGTTGGATACTGAAGCTACTTTAGATGTTCTCAAATGCGCTTTCATAGAAGACAAATCCCCTGAACCAAACTCCTCTTTTTCTGAGTCTGGTGATGCAAGCGTGGAAGCTAAAAAGGAAAAGGATTTGATGGCTGAATCTGAAACTATGCTGGTTCAGAATACCATTGATGCTCTGGTTTATGTTCTTGATAAGAATGTCTCTGGAACAGATGGCCTTGCAAGCAATGAGGACACTGAATCTATAGAAGCATGGCCTTCAAAAAAAGACATGGGATATATGTTTGAGTTTATTGCATACCATGTTGCCCGTGGAAGAGCTAGAATACCAAAAACTGTTCTAAATCGGATTTTGGAGTACTTGACCTCGGAAAATAATAGTTCACAAAGTGTTTCCACCTGTAGTACTGAAACATCCAAAAGAAGAGAGAAGCAATTACTGGCACTTCTGGAGGTAGTGCCAGAAACTGATTGGGATCAATCTTATGTGTTACAACTATGTGAGAATGCACGCTTTTACCAGGTATCTTTACCATGTTAATTTCTCAAGTTCCTTACTGTGAGCATAATGTGAGGGTTTATATTTCTCTCTTCATGTCTTCCTTAGGGTTTATATTTCTCTCTGCATGTCTTCCTTAAGCTTTGTATTGAAATGTTCAGGTTTCTGGCTTAATTCATGCCATCAGACATCAGTATCTTGCTGCTCTTGATAGCTATATGAATGATGTGGAGGAGCCCATTCATGCCTTCACTTTTATCAACAGTACGTTAATGCAGCTGAGCAATGAAGATTATACTACTTTCCGATCAGCAGTCATCTCTCGAATTCCACAACTGGTCAATTTAAGCAGGTAATAGTTGTTATGAATTTCTGAATTGCTTCTGTTTTCTGTTTTCATCTTTAACAACATTGTTTCTGCTGTTCTAGAAATTATTTCTTCCCTTATCAACCTTATGCTTTTGTGATCTTTTGCAGAGAGGGGACGTTCTTCTTAGTTATTGACCATTTTAATGATGAAAGTTCACATATCCTATCTGAACTTAACTCTTATCCAAAAAGCCTTTTCCTTTACTTAAAGACAGTCATTGAGGTTCACTTATCAGGCACTTTCAATTTCTCCTATTCAAGAGAAGAAGAGATTGTAGATGTCTTGAATGGAAGGGGGAAAGGTCCGTCTAAAGAACTTGAAGCTTACATGGAAAGAATTTCTAATTTCTCTAAATTCGTGCAAAGTAATCCCCTTCAAGTAACCGATGATATGATTGAGCTTTACCTGGAGGTAAGTGCCTATGTATTCACTAATTATTTAATAGTATACAACTGCTCACCTCTGCTTACTGTCTAATAGAAATGCGCAGCTTTAAGTCTCGTGTTGTGGCATTTCTTATTTGTCATTTCATTCAGTGTTCATTTTATATTATCCTTTTGTTTTTCAAAATATGTTTTTCAGTTGAAATAACTGGAAAGGGAATTGAGTACTGAGTTAAGATAATACTTCTTATGATTTATGTTGACCACTTTCTATGATCCTGCCTCTTCTGATTTTCCTTTTGCAGTTATTATGTCAGTTTGAACGGGATTCGGTTCTCAAGTTCTTGGAAACTTTTGATAGCTATCGAGTTGAACACTGTCTACTCCTGTGCCAGGAATATGGAATAATAGATGCAGCTGCATTTTTATTAGAAAGGGTTGGTGATGTTGGTAGTGCTCTTTTGCTTACACTTTCTAGCCTTACCGATAAATTTACAGAGCTTGATACTGCTGTTGGAAGTCTGGTCTCTAAGGTGTCTTTAGGTAGATCTGCTAGCATGGAACATTTCAACTCTCTTTTAAAAATGGAGGTTTGTGCTATATATCTCTTGGATTAGGAAACAAGGTTAAGATTTTTAATTTCATTATCTTATGGATGACTGGAAAACTTGATGTTATTTCTAATATTTATTAAACAGGTAAATGCCATACTCAATATATTGCATGCCTGTATTTTATTGTGCCAACGGAATACCCCTCGTTTGAATCCAGAAGAGTCTGAGATGCTTTGGTTTAGATTACTTGACTCGTAAGTTCAACGTATTCATTGATACACCTTTCTCCAAAATTTAAGCCTTCTATTCTATGTTCTGATGCTGTTTAAGTATTTATGAATGAGTTGTATAGAACTGGTGATCTACTTTAGGCAACTAAAAATGCCCCATTCTTTTCCCATTTTCCTTATATAAACTTGAAACTCATTATTTTAGACACAAAACATAATAGCAGAATAGATACAGTTAACCAATAATTTTTTTTGGCCAGAAGTTAACCAGTTAATCAGAGATTCCATTATTTGTGATATAAAGAGTACATCACTAGTGAAATACCTTCAAATGATGAAGGATGAAGAGTGAAAAAGTTAGAAATTTATAATAAACAAGAAAAATAGAGTAAGTTAGCGAGGAATTGGAGGGAAAGGAAGGGTGAAAACTGCTATCATCTCCAAATGCGCAGGCGTGTTTACTTTTTCCATTGCTTAGCATCCTCTGAATTTCAATGCAGATTTTGTGGACCTTTGATTGGTTCATACTGTGATGAAATGGTATCCGAGAAGGAAAATCCTGCAGAAATGCCGGTTGAATCATTAGGATCTCCAGAGGAAGAGGAAAGCGTAATCAAGTGGAGGATCCCAAAATCTCACAAAGGCGGTCATGTTTTGAGGAAATTTTTCTCTCAGTTCATCAAAGAGATTGTTGAGGGAATGATAGGATATGTTCGTCTTCTGACTATTATGTCAAAACTCCTATCTGACAATGGTAGCCAGGAATTTGGGGATTTTAAGCTTACCATATTGGGTATGCTGGGAGCTTATGGCTTTGAAAGAAGAATTCTGGTATGTTCGTTTACTTTGAATATAAAGATAGATCATATACATGTAACTGAATTTATTTGAAGCTTTATTTTATCATTTTTTTTCTTTAAAAGGTAAACAAATCTGCATACCAAGAAGCATGAGCCTGCCTTTAACTTGCACCACATGCTATAATCTGTCACTGTAAATAGGGTGGTGCATTAGCGAGCCATACAAAGAGTCCATGATGACTATAGATTTTCTTACATATCTGTGTATTTCAATTTGTGAATGTAATCCTCCTGATTGTTTTCCGGTGTCACCAGAACTCAGTAACCTTTATCCCACAGTACACATCTCAATGCTTCGAATTTATTCTTAAGGCTGATGCTATAAATCTAGAATTGGGCGCATCAAAAGGAAACAAAAACAGAGATTCTGTTGGCATGTTGTATGTGCTAAATATGCAGAAGGCTACTAAAATGTCATTTGATTTCAGTGTAATAACTAACTGTTCCCAATCCTTCTGTTTAAGTTGGATTTGATAGCAACTTAGTATGCTCATCTTTCTGTAATAATTCGCTGTGAGTAATTTTAATGTTGAAATTTTGTGTGAATTTTTTTAGGTTAATTTTAATTGTTAATTATATATATATATATATATATTTCAGGATACTGCTAAATCTTTGATTGAGTATGACACATTTTACACCTTGAGCTTATTGAAGAAGGGAGCTTCTCATGGATATGCCCCTCGAAGTTTACTATGTTGTATATGCAACAGCCTACTGACCAAGTATTCTTCTAGCCTTCATATTCGAGTTTTCAGCTGTGGTCACGCAACTCATCTTCAATGTGAGCTTCAGGAAAATGAGGGATCGACTAGAGGTTTCTTATCTGGATGCCCTGTTTGTTTGCCTAAGAAGAATACTCAGAAGTCTAGAAATAAATCTTCTCTCACAGAGAATGGTTTAATTAGTTCATTGCCCTCCAGACCCCTACCAGCGCCAGGATCAACATACCCGCATGAAAATGATGCAATAGATAATTCTTATGGCCTTCAGCAACTCTCACGGGTAAATTTATACTTTTTCAATTATATTTGATTTCTGCTTTTATCAGGCACTTAGATATAACCATACTAATTTTTTTTTTTCCAGTTTGAAATGTTAAATAACCTTCAAAAAGATCAGAGATTGGCCCAGATAGAAAATTTGCCGCAGTTGAGGCTTGCACCTCCAGCTATTTACCATGAAAAAGTGAAGAAAGGGAAAGAAGTTTTAGTAGGAGAAAACGGCAGACATTGGGGTGCAATAGAAAAACCAAGTAAAAGTAGGCAACTCAGGGAGCTAAAGTTAAGGGGCTCATCTCTGGGATTCCCACTAAAATCAAGCATATTCGGTGAGTTCAGTTATTACATAACAATTTGTTGAAAATATTATCCATCTTTTTAACCTATGGAGAATTTTTTCCCAGGGAAGGAGAAAACAAGCAAACGTTAGCATGGGCATGTATAAATCAACGATACTAGAGTTGAACCCTCCTCTTGAGGCCTTTCAATAGCCGTTGAAAAAATGCGGTAACTAAGTCCATTATGATTTTGAGGTTTAGGTTTTTATTTGACAAATTCGTTGCCCTGTTTCATTCCCCACTGTAACACCCCCCTCTTTGATTTGTTGTAATCGCTAATTATAATGTAAATATGATGAAATTTTGTACATGAACAATAGAAAGGTCAGGGAAGACTGTAAGAGCCCATCGGGGTTTGAACTGGTGAGTGGTTACGTTTCCATCTGCAATCAAATGTTCTGTTAGCCACTGAGCCATGGAGTCTTCGGATTTTAAACAGTAATGTCTCTTATCTCGGAAAATTAGAAATTAATCTTGATGTATTTGTTAATTTTATCATATTTTAATTATTTTAATAATATTTTATATTTATATAAATTTTAAATAATTAATATTATATTTAATTGTTTTATAATAATGTGCGTAATAATCTTGATTGAAAAAGACGTTGACCTCATCCACTGCCTTAATTGCCACGTTGGAGGTTGAAATTCAACGCTGAGTACACGTTGCGTTATCAAGTTGAAGCCCATAGCCAAAACATAAAACCTGTCATTGATCCATGGGAGCAAGCTTTATGCTTGATATAGACCACCTCAATTTGGATTCTATCACACTTGAGTCCTCTATCCTTGTTTAAATCCAAACTCAAACTTAACTCCTTTTATTTGTTTTTGGATGTATGGGTAAATAGCCACTAGTACTACTGTTACCACTATAAGCAATTCTTGCATCTTTAAATGCGATGACCCAAAATCATAAGCCATCAAAACCTACTCTTCAACCTATTTACTAACGACTTTGCAATGGCACATGTATTAAACGTTGTCATGAAATTTAAAACATACCAAACCAACCCAAAGCCTTATTTAACATATTCAAACTTAAAAATATGGCTCAATGTCAATTTGCCTAATTGTTTAATTTGATAAACTCAATCATAAATTCAACTGAACTAATTTCAATCTTATTAGTCGAAGAATGTACTTTGTTGTAGAGAAGTTCCAATTACCGAAGGAAAAAAATGATGGTACTTGAAAGATAGTAATCCACAGTGTTTTGAGAAGATGGATTTGGGCATCATCGGATAATTGTCTAACCATCCCAAGTTTCAGCCGTCAAAGCCCCCAAAATTAAGGGGCAAGAAATGACAAGAATCATAAATAAATATAACTGACAAACCCCCCTCGAAGTCGTGAAGTTTATTTATGTGTCGTTAAGTTCGGTGGCTTTCCTCCTCTTTTCCACTTCATCAAATCCTTCCCAGGCGATTATTCCCACGCTTGTCCCTCGTTTCCTCCGCCCCCCTAACTTCCCTCTGCCTCGTTCCTTCCTCTCTTTTATATCGCTCCCCCTTTTTCTTTCCCTTTGCCCTTCGCCTGCCATTTTTTCTCCTTTCCTTCCATCCTGAGAGAAATTAAAAAAAATGGCTTTCTCCACTGCTACTGCCAAGTTCGCTATTCAACCTTTCCCTCTCAATACCACTTCCCCCAGATCTCACGACAAGCCCCTCTTTGACCCTTTCAAAATCCCCACCGCCACCTCACCTTTCCTCGGATCCGCCCGCAAACTCCGCGTCAGTTCTTCCTCCAAATTGAATCTCCAACGTCGGTCTGGCTCCGTCTTCGCCGTCTCTGATGTCGTCAAGGAAAAGAAATCCAAAGCCACGCCCAATCTGGTAACCATATTTTTTTGCCTTTTTTATCTGTTAAAATCAATTAAGTTTTAGTTTAATCTGTTTCATAACAAATCTAGGATTCTTTTTTTTTTTGTTTCAGTTAGTTACGAAAGAGGAAGGGTTGGAATTGTACGAAGATATGGTATTAGGAAGATCATTTGAAGATATGTGTGCTCAGATGTATTACAGAGGCAAAATGTTTGGTTTCGTTCATCTTTACAACGGCCAAGAAGCTGTTTCAACTGGTTTTATTAAGCTCTTAAAGCAACAAGATTCAGTCGTAAGCACGTACCGTGATCACGTGCACGCCTTGAGCAAAGGCGTCCCTGCACGTGCCGTCATGAGCGAACTCTTCGGTAAGACCACCGGCTGCTGCCGCGGCCAAGGTGGATCGATGCATATGTTTTCCAGTGAACACAATTTGCTCGGTGGGTTTGCTTTTATTGGTGAAGGAATTCCCGTGGCGACGGGGGCGGCTTTTACCTCTAAGTATAAGAGGGAGGTTTTGAAAGAAGCGGATTGTGATCATGTCACCTTGGCGTTTTTCGGGGATGGGACTTGCAATAATGGTCAGTTCTTCGAGTGTTTGAATATGGCGGCGTTGTGGAAATTGCCCATTGTGTTTGTTGTTGAGAATAATTTGTGGGCTATTGGGATGTCTCATTTGAGGGCTACTTCTGATCCTCAAATTTATAAGAAAGGACCGGCTTTCGGGATGCCTGGCATTCACGTCGATGGGATGGACGTTTTGAAGGTGAGGGAAGTGGCTATGGAAGCAATTGCTCGGGCTAGGAGAGGAGACGGTCCAACATTGGTGGAATGCGAGACATACAGGTTTAGAGGACACTCATTGGCTGACCCTGACGAGCTTCGTGACCCTGGTTAGCTATTATCTTTTTGCTTATTTATGATAGTGTTATTTTTTATGTTTTAAATAGCTAATTCTACTTTCATTTTCTGAATTTGTTTGTTTTGATTGAGCTATTATTACATGGCAATGATAAAACAAAAATAAAAGCGACCTGTATGCATGTGTTGTACTTGTTCTGTAATATTGTCTTATACTTGAAATGATTACTTTGTTTTCTAAACTCTGTTTTATCCTTTTCTCCATGAGAAGCTGTTATGTTATTGTAAAAAAGCACGCCGATTGAAGTTAAATGGTTGAGTATATTGGTATCTAACTGAATTAGTAATGTAGAAGGAGACTGTATAATTAACATCTGTTCTTAGTTTGGATCTTTAAAGAGTTCATAAATGTACTGTTTTTCAATTTCTTGGTTCTTCTTTGGCAGCTGAGAAGGCTCGCTACGCCGCTAGAGATCCCATCACTGCCCTGAAGAAGTACCTCATTGAGAACAATCTGGCCAGTGAAGCGGAGTTAAAGGCCATAGATAAGAAGATAGACGAGGTGGTCGAGGATGCTGTTGAGTTTGCAGATGAAAGCCCCCTTCCTCCTCATAGTCAACTACTTGAAAACGTCTTTGCAGATCCAAAAGGTTTTGGAATCGGACCTGATGGTCGATATAGATGCGAGGACCCTAAGTTCACCGAAGGAACTGCTCACGTGTAAGCTATCAAAGTAAGGATGGCGATCGATCTATTTATTTTCACTTCTTATTACTCCATGATCTCCATATATTTCGTTCGTGCCTAGCAATCTCTTCTTCATTTCTTCTTAGTATTCCTTGCTTAAGAAGTACGTCTTCTTTAGGTTGTCTCTCAATTTAAAATTTTTGGGTTCGTAATTTAATGTCCATTAGTAACTTGGACAAATGCTTTGAACGGCAAACCCAAAAGGTTGGTTGGCTTGATTTCTTGCCATGTTCACAAGTGTGATGATTTTCATAGGTTGCTTTTTCCGTTGAAGTTACTTCTATAAATTAAGTTGCCATTGCAGCCACTTAACTATTCCTGTAGCTCATTGCTGAGTATCCTTTTGTGATCCCTGGCTTTTGCCCAGGAATTGTAGTTGGAATGCATTATACGCCTATTTTGCGGAGTAGTCTTATAGTCCTAGTAATATACATCATGGTTATGTTGATGCAGAGATCTTTCAAATACATTAAAAGACTTTAAAAAAATATTAAACAAATTCATGAAAAACCTTTTAAAAAGTAAATATATTTGTGTTAAACAAGTACTAGATCTAGCAATTTGTGTATTTGTGTCATATTCGTATATTTTATCCTGTCATAATTGTGTTTAATTTTTTTATATTTATTTCAATTTTGATACATCTATAATTCATATTATATAAATTTTGAGAATGTATCCGTGTTGTGTTATTTTTTTGATCTTATACGCATTATATTCATATAATTGTATCAAATATTATCAAGTTATATTTGATTCTTACATGTGATTTGATATACCATAGAACAGAGGAATTCAAATACAAAGGAGTGATAAATATGATGTAGTAGTATGTCTTATTGTTAAAGATTGTACACTCTTAACTCACGACTGTATTCATAAATTATAATCAATGAAAGTTGGTAATTTTTTCATTCCTTGGTCATTGTCTATTTAGTATGGTCTTTCGTTGTTCACCTAAAACTGTGTATTGTGTTGGTTATATTTTTTTGTCACGTTATTTGTATAAATGTATACATAATATACATTATTAAATGTGTAAAATTTTAAACACGAATATAATATAAATTAATTATATTTAAACACGAAATATCATATTTAATACATTATTTTTATATCTATTAATTATAATTAAACACATAATATCATATTTGTTATATTATTTATATATTTGTTAAATAAGTTGTATTATAATCTTTTCTTGTATTTAAAAATTGTCGGAGGTTGTCTCATTTCAACAAAATCGGCTTCATTATATTTATGGACACTGTCACGTTTTTCATCCATGACCCAAAATTATAGTTGGGCCTCCACGAATCTAATGGAGGATATCAAGCTTTCCATGTTTAAATATATATAACTCCACAATTTGCACATGTAATTATCTTTTGGTTCCTTTTTTTTTTTTTTCAAAATTAAAAAAAAAAAACTTTTGGAATCGCATTTTCAAAATTAAAAATCCGCAATTTGTTACTTATTGACTCTTTGTTCAATTTCTCGCTCCATCGAAACAGGTAAATGGCTACAGATTTCATGAATATTGGGTTTCATTCAAGCTCCGACGAGAAAACTAATCCTAATTTCTTGTAAACATTTTGAAAGGTTTGGAACGCCAGCAATTAGGAGAATTGGTAATTGCAAATGGGTAGGCAAGGATAGTTACAAAAATTGCGTCAAGAAACTTTCCCAACAGTTACCAACCGTCTGACTTTAATATTGGAGCTTCAAAGAGCCGTTATACCGGCCAAAGATTTGGTGGGCGATGGAAAGGCGGCGTAAAAAATGCCATAAAGTGCACATTTTTATTGAATCAAACCGCCTGCCATTAAAGCTTCTGTCGATGGCTTTCCTGAGCATCCAACATCATTGAGCCAATGGTATCATTGCATCAGATTCTAGAGCAGCAATATCAAGCGACTGGAAGCAATAATATGACTTGTAATTACGACTGCCAACATTCTTTTTTTTTTATTTGTTTTAACGAGTCGGTCCAAAACAATAACCAAAAATATTTAACTAGGCTGGAAAAGTATTGAATCCCTATAAATCTTGGTCTGGTTCAGCGCTAATGTTTCCATCACTGCCACATATCGGACATATAGTTTATAGATACACGTAAGCATATAGTTAAATGGATCGTGGAAGTGATGATTTAAAGTCATAAGGAAGCTCTCAAGTGGTCACCAACCAATTTAAAATAGGTTTTATAGCAGTATCCTCAAACCAAATTCTTTCTCAACCAAAATAGCCATTCATCTCAAAAATTTGTGAACCACAATGGATTCTCCATACCTTTGTTAGGAAAATGACGTATATAGAGGTAGTGAGCCAGCAGATTGATCGAGCTGGTTTAAGAATTGAGCCCAGAGGGCCTGTCAATACCTTACTAGTTTTATTGCTCGCAGCAGGGAATCTGATGATTACCTCCAACTGGGTCAGACAATTAAGTGTTGATATTTCACTTCCAGCTTGGCCCAGGAAAGAAACCAGAAGCAATTTGAATTTAAGAACAATCTCTCTTTAGCAGAAAGCTTTACTTGTAACTGGGCTAGGGTGTAAATACTTGAAAGTATATTAGAACATCATTGCTCCTAGGGTGATTCCAAGGCATCCTCAATCAACCTCCATCCACAGAAGCAAGGATATAGCTCTCTCTTCTCGACGAAAAATCCCATTGTAATGCACAATATCAGGATTTAGGATTGCACCGTTTGACTTTCATTACACAAAGAAGTTTATGATCTTCCCTAAGCTTCTTCGATCTATTCAACAAAGAAGTATGGCTCAACGATTCTGGTAGAACAGTTTATTTCAACACATCCTCCACCAATCTACAGCTTTATTCACCTGACTCTTCCTACAAATAACCCTTGCATTAGTATCCTATATGACTCGACATATATCAAGCACTGTTCTCGAGTTTTGAGTAATTCCTTGCTCCAAATGGCATTAATCTTTTATTTCCAAAGTGCATGATTTTCACAATTTGGATACGAAAGTCTAGCTCATGATGGCAGCAACAAACTGACAAAGACACTGCGAAAATTTGGTGGTATAAAAATCAAGAAACGCTTCACAGCTCACAATCATAACAAATAGAACCTCGGCCACGTTTTCCCTCAACTCGTTTGCTTTCTTTTCACTGACACACACACACACACACACACACACAAAAAAAGGTCATCTTATCGTCTCTGGTTTGATATTGACATAATCTGCGTCTCACTTAAAATGCCAATAAGGCCTACTCTTTTTTCCATATGAACATTCAAGATTTCAAGTGTTCGGTTCCTTTCAAATTTCACATGCATTGGACATCCATATGAGATAATTGAAGTGAGGTTTTATTAGATTTTAATGATAATCTAGAATTTATGAATTTGAAATTTTTTTAAAAAAATTATGTATCTAAAAATTGAGTCTTAAATAACAAGTATGAAAATAAAATGTTTTACAAATAATTATATTCAACACAATTTTCGCCCACATTTTAT
Source organism: Adansonia grandidieri (assembly GCA_038382065.1). Taxonomy (NCBI): domain Eukaryota; kingdom Viridiplantae; phylum Streptophyta; class Magnoliopsida; order Malvales; family Malvaceae; genus Adansonia; species Adansonia grandidieri. The sequence goes on from JBBYHK010000004.1 coordinate 8,614,312, forward strand.
TTTAAAAAACTACTCCCATAGCATTTTTCTGATGATTATGTAAAGAATATAAAAAAATAATTAAATTTTTTCATAAATCGAAATAGTTTAAATCAAATTTAAGTTTCACACTTGTAAAAATTATATCTATCCGAAACAAAATTTCATGTATAAAAATATTATTTAAATTTATATAAGTCCTACCAAAACATTAAACCAACACCTTTATAAAAGATCTAAAAAAATAATTCAATTCAATAGTAATTTAATTGGAAAAAAGAAACTTTCCCTCTTTTCATCATTCACAACTGGATTTCCTATTTGTGTCATTGTGTTAGACTTTTATTCGAAAAAAGTGGATTTGTAATGGAAAATACAGGCATTGGCTGTGGGACTGGATAAATTTTGAAAGCCAAACAAATTACTCCTTCGAGTAGCCTAGCGTGGCTAAGTACTAGGATTTGGAAAAACATTTCTAACTTGTTTTTCTAACATGGAAAAAGACAGTTCATCGCGGTATTAAATGAGTTTATATCTTCCCACGATACGGAAAAATGAAATGGACGGTCCATATGTTTTGCCCATGCCTTTTGCTAATGCTCATCCAAACTCTCATTGTTACCATCCACAATTAGTTGAACCTATCACGTAGAATAAACGCTACTCTCCCAAGTCTTGATCATACAACCACGACAATATAATAATTAAAAAAAAGAATCTTAATCTGTCGGATCTAAATATTTAAAAGGCAATTTCGATGTCTGATCCAAAATATGCAACGTGGCCTATGCACATGATAATCAACCACGTGTTGGTGTTTCTCTTTTTATCACTTTTAATTACACAATAATAATTGCTGCTTTTGCTTTTTGACAAGTCAAGCGAAGATAATATGAAACATAAATTCTGCTTTTTAGTTGGTCAGTTGGCGTGTTTCTAGTGGTGGAGAGACACGCGCGAAAGAAAAATGGAAGTCGAATGTTGAAAAAGTTAAAACGAATGGATAGCATAAGATGGATAGCAGCATTGGCTCAGTTGCGCTCACCACACGTGCCATGGCCCATGAATCATCACCTTCATCCACTTAATAGAGAGAGAGAGGCTCCAGATGTCACAACTCAAAAAACTCAAGGAGTCGTTGCCCTTCTTATTTATTCAATTAGAAGGTTACCGGTAACATAATATAAAATATTATATAATAAAAAATTATAAATATTAATGTAAATAAATAAATATATCAAAATTTATATAATATAAATTATTAATATATTAAAATTTATATAAATATAAAATATTTTTAATATTATTATAATATAATAAAATATAAAAATATGATACAAATATTGTAATTGTTCTCATTCCTTAATTAATATTAAGTAGATGCCAAATTTGTTAGTTTTTCCGATAATATTATGTTTGGACACCAAATTAGGAAATGAAGAGAAGAGGGCTCAATTTAAATTTAAAATCCCATGTTTGCCAAATAACCATAGATATTTAAATTTTTTAACTTTTTTTCCAATAATAAAATACTAACATTTTGTGCATAACTGGTTTTTATTCCTCAATTATTTGGCCTTTTTTGGGAAGAATCTTAGTCAATTAGAATATGTAAGTAACAAAATGGTGGCATAGAATATTAGTGTTAGTAATATGAAGCATTATTTCATATGCATTCATATCATTAATAGTGTTTTTAATTTTATAAACGATATTAAAATATTATATATTTTTATTTTTAAAGTATAAAATTTTAATGGATATTATATATAAATTTTCATTATTATATCAATAAATTTTGAATATTCTATTAACATAAATTAAACAACGTATATCCTTAATAATAATTCTGTAAAAGTTCAAGTGATATTAGGGAGTAATTATGGCACGAGATAAACTTTTTCACCTATAAAATTGTTTTTTTTTTTATCTCTGCGAGATATATTTATTAATTTTAGAAATAATATAAAAATAATATGTTTAATAACAATAAATAATATAATAAATATAACACAATAGATTAATATAAGAAATAATGAAATGTATTATACTCACTTTATGAGTATTGTTTAAAAAAATTAATATACGGGTAATTTTTATTAGATATAATTAATTTTTTGAAAAAGTTAAATTTAAAAAAATAAATTAAAAGATCAAAATATTCATTATTTGATTTTAGTTTTAGGTGATTTTTAACCGAACAGAATTATTTGACCCATAATACTAATTTAATTATATGTTTTATATATAATATAACATAATTAATATAAACATAATATTTATATAACTAATGTAAAAGTATAATTAAAACTTAAAATTATGAATAGTATCATAAACGAGCTAAGTGCTAAGCAAGAGAAGAGGGTCCACTCCTCCCCGGCCTTTTCAATAACCGACGTATAGTTAGCAATTAAGGTCTCCAACAGAAGACAATAAATCAAGGCAAAACACAATTAAAAACAAAATAAATGGGTAGGACCTTTCCCCTCACCAAGCAAACGTAAGATCAAAGATCAAAGCCACAAGTCCCGGATTCTCTGAAACCAATCCACGTGTCACACTCTCAACCATGGGATCCCAAGTCTTGTCATAGGATGCCAACGTGGCGGTCGTCTCATAAAAATAACTTTACCATGAACATCCTGCTCCTGCGGACCACGTGTCCCTTCCATCCCTAAATATCTAAAATAGTGGCCCGTGTGGCGCCACGTCAGCTACCAACAGAAGCCAATGGCGGCCCACCTTTTGATCTGCAGTTCTTTAAAATAGAAAATCAGAACCAAAAGAAAGTCTTCTATTCTCATTTCCTTCGTTATCGAAGAGAAAGATATTTTATGCAGTTTTGCTCGTCCTGAAAGAAAGCTACATTTATATATCAAAACGTTTTCAGATATTTTTAATTTTCTACACTTTTTTTGGTTAGGGATGAGGTTACTGGAGAATTTCACTGCAAAAAAAGAATAATTTTCTTTCTTTCTTTTCCCTTCAGCTTAGTCTGCCTTCCTTTTTCGTTTTCTTTTTTAACTAGGAAATTAGGGTTTTTCGTTTTTGTCTTACCCAATACGGTGTTTGAAAATGGGTGTCGTTGGGATGGAAGTCGACGTGGAGATAGGGACGGCGGAGGAGGAGGAGGAGAAGAAGAAGAAGAAGAAGAAGAAGAACGAGGATAAAGATGGATCCTTGGAGGTTGTTTGGTGGGAAAGTTTCTTACCTCGTATGGTTCTCAGAGTTCTTTTAGTTGAAGCCGATGATTCCACTCGTCAGATTATCGCCGCTCTTCTTCGAAAATGCAGTTACAGAGGTTTCTTTTTCTTTTTTCTTTTTAACGTTTCCTCTTGACTTTTCATTATTTTTGTCATCGAATTTCTTTATATCTACCACTTAAAGAGTATTAGCTTAATTTCACTTGTTTTTATTATACCCAATTTTCAATTTCTTTTGTTCAATAGTTGCTGCTGTTCCTGATGGTTTAATTGCATGGGAGACATTAAAGGATCGACCGCATAACATTGATCTTATATTGACTGAAGTGGAGTTGCCTTCAATATCTGGATTCGCGCTTCTTACTTTGGTCATGGAACATGATATTTGCAAAAATATTCCTGTTATAAGTACGTAAATTTCAACTAAAACTTTGTTGTTGCTCTGCCATACTAAGTATCATCTTTTTTAAATTTTAATAATTATCCTTGATTAGATATGAAGCTGACATGTAATTTTTTTTTCGGGGTGATCAAAAACAGTGATGTCATCACATGATTCAATTAACACGGTTTTGAAGTGCATGTTAAAAGGTGCAGCTGAATTTCTTATCAAGCCGGTTCGGAGGAATGAGTTGAGGAACCTCTGGCAGCATGTCTGGAGAAGAAACATGGTGTGCAGTCACTAAGCTTAACCTTTTGCTCTGTATTTCTTGGTTGAAATAAAGCATTAACTTGCATTGACCTTTTTTTTTTTTTTTTTGGCATTTGCTTTACTTTTTTATCAGCTAGGTGGTGGAGGCGTCCCTCATAATTTACCTGCTACAGAACATAAATTTGAAGACACTGATGAGAGCAACCAATCGAGAGACTGTGGATCATCTATACAGAAAAATAAAGAAGGAAGTGATACCCAAGTGAGCATTTTCTTATCTTTTGATGTAGGTTTAATTAGGGCTTGCATATACCTATGTTACTGTTTATATGCTGTCAACCCCCTGGAGTTGTAATCTAATAGTTTAGCATTTTTGATAATTTTGCAAAACTTTGATACCATCCATATTCACCATTTAGTGTTCTTTGAATGTTCCACAGCCAAGAGATGTATAATTTGTTAGGTGTTTGCATTATGACAAGCTACATATTGGTTGAGATTTCTTCATTTTTTATATGGAGCCGTAGTGTCACAATCTATGTTAAAAGTCTCAGCTCCATGATGCAAGTCATTTTTGAGGAAAATTGCTTTTCCAGATTGGTTGGCTTCATGAAGTTTCATATAGAGACTGCATGTTTTGCCAACTCTTGTGCAGAGCTATTGTATAACCCTTTACTCGAAAGCTGAGAGTACCTACATGCAAAATGTACAGTGTCTTTCACAGCTAAAGTGTATAAGTGGCAATCTTAGCGGTTCAGACAGAGAGCAGCAAGGAAATGTTGTCAAACCAGGTCAAGAATCGCTTCAAAATGAGGGTCAAGCTGAAGGTATATTATAACCTTTTTTTACCCTGTTCTACAATATTTTTAGCTTTCCTTTTAGGATTTCAGCTGAAAGAAAGGAAGTTCTGTAAATTTTCAGAATTTTCGTTCGGATTTCAGCTTAAAGAAAGAAAATTCTGACAAGCCATTTGTTTCAGAAAATTCTAATAGATTAGTAAAGGTAAAGGAGGTTGCTCATTGCAGTGAAGCTTGTGAACTAAATGCATTAAAATTGGAAGAAAACCCTTCTTTTGTTAAAGGGATGACTCAGAATTATGCTGTTGGACTTCAAAGTAATAGAGGAAACGTCAATGTTATGATTAGAGTTGACTGCAATGATGAATTAGATGAACCTTCCAGTGGGCCTATTGACTTAATTGGTTCATTTGATAATCAGCCAAAGGGCACCTTTGCACTTTCTAGTTTAAGTGATGGTGCAAACAAGTTTGAATTTTCCCCACAGTTGGAGCTTTCTCTGAGAAGATCTTGTTTAAGTAGCGCAAAGAACCAAGGTACCACTGAAAGGCATAGACTAAACCATTCTGAGACATCGGCTTTTTCATGGTAAACTTTCTAGTTCTTTTCTTTTATTTAGTGTACAGTTGAGCTTGAGGTCTATAGATGTTTTTGGAAAAAATAAGATGTCATTTTCTTATTTACTTGATCTCTATTATGGAGAAACAAAAAGAGTTGCCTGATCTTCCGTTTCAGTTCTTTTTTATTTTTTTCTCCTTATTGCACTTTTTCAGCTAAGTATTTCTTAGGCTTTTCTTGAAAACCTATTTAGTAGACACATTTTCTGGAGAACTAGTGATTAGGTAAAGGTGACTCCTTGTACAGTGCTATTGAGGGCGGTGGAGGCAATGTTAGAGTTGGCTACAGTGATATAGGTTGGTCAATTGAATACTCCCTGAAATTTGCAATAAAAGGGCCATAATTAAAAAGGTATTAAGTACTACTGCGTCATTTTTTTTTTTTGATAGCATCAATTACCAAACTGTATTTTGAACTCAGGGATATATCAGTCATTATGTCATATTTGAGACAACCTGTCCTTTTCCGGTATCAGGAAATAATCCCAAGTGAGTTTTACATAAATTTTGAAGGACCCGACCAACATAACCATCGATTTGGAGTGAGCATTTGTTTATTTTTACTTTGCATCTAACTTGGTGGACCATAACAAAATGAATTGATTTGCTTATTTTATTTAATGTGAATGACCAACTGAATTAAAGATAATTAAAATTTAATCTCTTTAGACAATTCATTGAAATTTGAAGGCTATATGCTTAATCTCTATTTCTTGGAATGTTATTTAGCTTGCAGGTTTCTGAGGATTAGTAGTTTCCTTTTTCAGGTATAACCATAGCAAGTCATTGCAGCCTATTTTCCCTACAGTAGCTGGCAATCAAGCTGCACTGAAAGAGGGTGACAGTAAATCTGAAGAACGCCTGAAAAGTAACAACGATACTTTAACCTCATATTGTTACACTGAGTGATAGTAGGGAGGATTTGCCTACTCCAGTCATGGGTCAATCTAAACTAAAATTTCCAAGCACCCAACTTGGGCTTATTCCTGTTCCAAGGGATAGGATGGATGATATGCATGCTGAATGTAATAATATTTTCCCACACATTTGTTTTAGGCAATCATGTTTCCCCCCTATATGGAGTCCGAAACCAACTGGACAGAGAGAACACTCTCCCTTTCCTGTGAGCACCTCAGTGCACTCTAATCCTGATTTTCATGACTCAGAACAAGGTTACCACCGGCATGATGAAGCTATTACCTGTTCTATTGACCAAACTGTTTGAGAGCCGAATGAGAAGGAGGCTGTTGGAGAACTAAGGTGCAGTTCGCCTATTGCTAATCAGAATGCTTGCAGTAGGTTATGTAATGATGTTGGAAATCATGAAAAAAACAGTGCTCATGGAGGTGTTTCAATTAGGGGCGATGAAAGTGCTAGCGCTTCTTTTGCTGCAGTAATTGATAAGGGCACAACCACAGACAAGTTCAGTGATAGCAATTTCTTTAGTCATGATGGATTGAAAGGGATGGATACTAATCGCTGCAGACAACGAGAAGCTGCTTTGACAAAGTTCCGACTTAAGCAGAAAGATCGATGCTTTGAGAAAAAGGTATATTATGACAACTACTATTATAATTGTAGTTTATTGAAGATAGACTAAAACTTTGCATATGGGGCCTATTGTTGTAAGCAGACAACAGTGCACTTTTTTTCACCCAAACGCGTGTCGGTTTCACTTAACCACAGCTATATTAATGTGCCCAAGCTTATCAAATGGTGTCATCTAAACCATCATTTATGTGATAGTTAAGTGTTGTTATTCTAGTAGGGATCCCTGCTATAGCTACTAGTATTTTGAGCTTGATTCAAAAGCTAATTTTTAATTTGCGCTAAATTCCTAATTGTCTTGATTTAGAGAATTATCATGTAAACCTCCCAAGAGGGATAACATCCTATCTCTGTGGAGAGAAAAGAAAATCGGTTTCATAGAGGCATTTCCATTCTTTAACGAGTAGCTTCTTTGCACAGGTTCGATATCAGAGCAGGCAAAGACTAGCAGAACAGTGTCCACAGGTGAGAGGACAGTTTGTCCGTCAAGTACAAAATGATGCCCCTATTGCTGATGATGATGGCCCTTAAAGACGATGATACAAACTTGTCCTCCCCATTGACATGGAAATTAATTCTTGCTGAAAACATGAAACTAATTAATTTTTCTGTTGCAAGCATATTCAATAAGCTTTTTGAAAGAAAAAGTAGGATCATATGATAAGCTGAAACATTTTGCTAGCTCCTTTGGTATTTTTCTATGGGTGATAACTCTAGATATTTGCATCCAAGTCAAAGAGGATGTATTATAATTGTATAGTGAGGTAGTCTTGGTTCGTTTTCCCCCCTAGACTATATGTGTGATTGTAAGCACGTTAGACAACTGATTGATTGTAGTTAAGCAGGTTAGTTGTATAATGTGAGTTGCTTGAAGAGGTTAGAATACGGGTTGTTCATTTTTTTTTCTTTTTTCTTTTTTCTTTTTTTTCAGTAAACCTTGGTACTCTACCGAATGATTTGTCTGTTAAGTCTATAGGATCTTTTATTCTATTTAGTTTGTATCAAATAGAGGTGACTACAATTGGCAACCTCTCCGATTTAGTAACTTCTCTTGATGCATGCCCAGCATATATCGCACAAACCGTTGATTGCTCCTCCTCCTCGTCAATTGTTTTGCAATTTTGATTTGCTTAATTCAACTATTGGAAGTTTGGTTGGCAATTTCGAGACCATGGCTCATGGAGGTCAATCAGAGCCGCTGCTCTGTAAGCCAAAGAATATAAGTTTCCACTTTCCAGGGTGCTTTTCTTCATGTAGTGGGGGATGGGGATTCCATTCAAGGTATTAAGAGTGAAGATTGGAGGGGCAATCAATCCAGAAAGCAGACGCTTCCATGGTCTCAGACATGTCATTGAATATATCTATAGGGAGTACAATGTCAGTCATGTTACCATGCAGATCAAGCGTTGATGGAAGGGAAGAATTTAGAACATCTTTTGGTGCCTCATTATCCTCTCTTCTGAAACCGTTTCATATCCTAAGTACTAAACTTTATGCGTATATGTGGAATATAGCTGATATTTTACCTTGATTAGCACATTATTTTCAGCTCGGTAGTCCATATCCAAGATCTAATCAGTAGATATTTAGAAAATTTCGTTCGTGGAATCATCTCTTTCGGCCTATTTCATATTCATTGCCATTTTAGTTCCATAGATGCAATGCATGACGCATTCTCTTCTTAAGGAAAAAGTTTTCATCATGCTGTGAAAGAAAATTAGCAATATTTACCAACACTGGTGCATATCACCTGTCTCCAACAATTGGGGTCTACAACCATTTTTTTTTCGTCACAGGGATCATATGAAGATGAGGTGAGCACCAGGTCCGTGAACACATATTCAGTTACTATGAACAAGATTGACATGTGATGTCGGCTGGTGGGGGCACCGGCATTGTCTCGCTCACTCTGCAAATAACTTCCCTTTTACCCTTTGCAAACTTCCCCCCCCTCTTAAATGCTTCCGAGTGCCTTTCACATCTAAAACCAGTCTTGGTTACAGGCTGAATGAAGATGAAATTCAACTTGAAGAAGGGGATAAGGTTCTTTCCAATTCTGGGGCTTTGGTTTAACAATGAAGATATACTAAAAAATAGTGTTGGATGAGGTTAATGCCAGCTCGGTAGGCAATGGTAAAATTTAAAAATATTTTTTTAGACTTATCCTTATGTGTAGGCAAAATCTACGAGCTAGAGGACAAAGACCAAAAGAGAATGAATGCCTCTGGTTGTGTGGCTAAAGACTTGCAGAATAGTTTTATAGGTGGTAAATGGATAATACTCACAGGTTCAAATGGATAAGATCCTTAAGATATTACCAAATGAAATTTCGTGTTCTCAATCTCAGGCTTCGATTTTATGAGATTAAGTTTTGTCTCATATTGTAAGTCTTGTCTAGCACTTATCTCAGGCCTTAGCTACCAAGCCAAGCTGTGAATATGAATACATTAAGATTAGTCACACATGCATCTCTTTGCTACTCATCATCCATTGAAGGACGTGTAAGCTGTTCAATCGCTTCCTACTATGTAGAAAGATGGGAGTAAACCACATGCAAAGATGATCATTCAGAAAGAATTTTTATTTTTTATGCAAGTTGATTGAATGTGAAAGGGAATCCGAAATCGCCTTATAAGACAGGGTTGACGTTTATAAAACAGGTGACAGCTTCGGTGTTCTGATAGCAACCCGAAAAATTATTACTACGAGGTCTGGCAGTCAACATTGTTGTCTTTGTTACACCTTCTGAAAGATTTGAACCAGAGTTAAGCCTTGATCATCAGGCAAATGCTGGGAGCTTCTATTTTCTTAAATTATAGGCATATATATGTATATATTTAAGGTTCTATGGGATTACCAACCTTTAAGCAACTATCACAGAGATAGTGGAGGCAAAGGGATTTAGGACTGCTAAAAATAGATAAAGCAAGAACATTATTTCCATACAGTATTCTACAAAGAAGGGCCTTCTAATGGGGTAACTGACTTAAAAAATAGGAGCAATGTTAAAGCCATAGAGACTGTAAATTTTATTAGTGGGAGTATTTACCTTGACAAGATTGATGAACAAACTTTGACAAAATATGCGATGGCCCCATGAAATCATTAACGCTCATTTGGTACATTTGAATCTTAACCATACTCAAGATGGACTCTTCTTGACTAGTTTTGAGCTTCGAAGCAAAAGACAGATCTAAAATTCAATTTCCTTCTGCTCCCCTTTGAAGACAAATTTCCTGTCCTTGAGACAATTATTAGATTAAGCTCCACCAGCTTGTGGCTAAGGAGGTTAGGCCCCCCGTCATGGCTGTTTTTTTACAACTTTTGACAATGTGAAAATGGCTACACCCCCCCGACATGATTTTGGGACACGGAGGACGCTCGTCCTTCATTGAAAATGATGAGCTTGGAAGATGCGGATCTTGTTGTTACTCAACTATATGGATATGACCAAGTTCACCCTTATTAAAAGTTAAATCTCTTTCTACCGTCGTGTCTTAGTCTCACCGCCTAATTCTTTTAACCCAAATTAGATAGTAATAAGTACTGAATTTGAAGGGCAAATCAGTTTAATCATTTAATCATTTGAGCTAGGAATCTAAATAGATCGGAATTAGAAAAATCTTCATTTGTCTTGGTAACCAGAACCAGAAGGATTTGTGGAATAAATTTGAAGGGTCACTATTACCACCGTGGAGGCAAAGGAAGTCTTAACTGTACTATTGGACCCCCATGTGCAACGGAAAATGAAGGTTATATGCGTTGCAGACTAGCAGTAAAATGTGGAAATATGGGAATTCCTTGATGCGTTTTTTACAGAACGAAAGATAAAAATGGAGAATGGTGGAGATGCGCTATAAGGAAACGACCCATCATCAGACGAGTGACACAATCCATCGGATGACTTTCCAGTTTCCAAAGCCTTTTTTTTTTCTTTGGTGTACACTTGAAAAGGTTGTCCCCACAAATGTCTGTCCCCGCTGCTGGCCAAAACCTGCCACAGCGCCAATAATGCTTGGGACCTTGTAAACAAGACAACCCCTCTCTCTCTCTCTCTCTCTCTGTCTCTGTCTCTCTCTCTCTCTCTAGCTCTGCCAAGTCTCACCAACTCTGCGAGTCCCAAATGCATCACTGTATATCTTCTCACAGTCGCACTTGGGTATTTCACCCCCCCGTCTTTTCTCACATCATCTGTTCTTTGTTTCCATACCATTTTCAGATTTTCTTAACCTTTGTTTAACCCCAAAGCTTCGAGTTGCATTTTCTCTTTCTTTCTGTGAGAGTTTTTCAAAGCATTTAATGTTATTCCCAGAAAGCTAAGGAATTAAATCGTGTGTTCGGTCATGGGGTCTTAGTTGGCTTCTTGGGGGTTACATTTATTGCTTCTATAGTTTCGTTAGCACCATTATATGGAATGTTGGGTAACTGAGAGAGAGAGAGAGAGAGAGAGATACAGAACGAGAAAGAGAAAGAATTTAAGAGCATTTACTTCAAACTACTTAATAGTATTAAGCTGTTATGGAGAAGCTCCAAGAACCAATTAATCCTTGTGTATGTTACTTTGCTTACTTTGGTACTTTTATTTCTTTTCAGACTTGCTCTTTTTCTTGAATCCCGTTTCTAGAATCAAGATATAGACTTGCATTTACTCCTTTGAAAATTGCTTGCATTCAATGCAGCGTGTTTTTTCAGCTGGAAATTACTAACATCTGCTACTGCCCCTATTGCTGTTTCTTGCTTTTTTAACATTCTATTTTCATTCTGTTTTCACTCTCTCTTTATCTTCTGAGACTGAACCCTTAACCCTCCGCTCCTTTAGTAACAAGTTTTTTTTTTTTTAATATATATTATGTAACAAGAAGTTAAGAAATTTTCTGATTTTCTTATTCATTGGCATTGCAGTTCTTAGGAGATCATTTGGAGGTGGAATGCTTAGGACAAGGCTATGGTAACTCAGAGAGCTTAAGGTTCGGGGAAGAAGAAGAGGGAGAAGCACACTTTTTAGAAGAAAAAATGCCATTCCTTCATATGCTCCAAAGCGTTGAATCCCCTCAACTTTTTGGGTTCAAAGAACCCAACTTTCAGACACTTTTGAGACTGCAACACTTGAAAAAGCCTTGGGAGATAAACAACAATAACAACAACAACCCTTTCATCCCGGAAATGGAAACTCAAATTCAAGCCCTAGAGCTTGAAAGCTGTGTCACCCGTGAAATACTCGACTTACATTCACCAGTCAAATCTGAGACCAATGACCTCGAAAAGTACCCACGTTTTTCGAGTTCATGTTTTAAAGTTGTCAGCTCTGAGTCCAACCAAGGCCAACCGAAGTCAGCAACAGCCGACAATTGTAGTAAAGAAGGTAACCCTGGCTTCTCACCTCAGAAAAACTTCACCAAGGCCCCTCCCATCACTAGAGAACGAAGAAAGCGAAAACGAACGAAGCCAGTCAAGAACAAAGAAGAAGTTGAGAGCCAACGCATGACCCACATTGCCGTTGAACGCAACCGTAGACGTCAAATGAACGATTATCTAAATTCTCTACGCTCTCTCATGCCTCCATCTTATATCCAAAGAGTATATCAATCTAATCCCAGCAAAATTTTAATCCCACACTTGGATTGTTTAGCTCTCCACTGTCTTTAACAGAACTCATGTTATTTGCTTATTATTTTTTACAGGGTGATCAAGCGTCTATTATAGGGGGTGCAATTGACTTCGTTAAGGAACTAGAGCAACTTCTTCAATCCATGGAAGCGCAAAAGAGAATGAGAAGAATTGAAGAAAGCAACAATAGTAGTAATAATTCGGTGTCAAAGTCCGCAATGGAGATTTCACAGCCGGAATCTGGAATTGGATCTGAAGATGGGATATACGGAGAGGAAGTAAAGGAAGAAAGCAAGTCAGGTGCAGCCGAAATAGAGGTTCATGTAATACACAATCATGTCAACTTAAAGATTCAGTGTTCAAGAAGACCTGCCCAGTTATTACAAGGCATTGTCGCCCTGGAAAGTCTTAGATTAACAGTTTTGCATCTCAACATTACTTCTTCGCAAGCTTCTGTTCTTTACTCATTCAATCTCAAGGTAACATATTATTATTATTATTATTATTTTGGAAGTTTTGTTTCGTTTTTAAACTTGGTCTTCGACTCTTGAACAAGTCCTGGCTCAAAACCCTAGTTCCAAGATTTCTCAAACATTTGTCTTGTTTCCTTTTTTTTTTGGTTATGTTTTGTTCATTTGTGGAGTGTGTATTGGAAATGGTAATGGCAGATGGAGGACGATTGCAAGCTAAGATCAGCAGATGAAATATCAGCAGCAGTTCATCAAATATTCAGCTAAATTCAATCGGTAAAAAATGGTCATTAGGCAGCCGACTTGATTCCCTGAAGAGAATAGTAGGGGGTAGAAAAAGAAGGAAAAAAAAAGCCAGAGAAAAAAGTTAGAAAAGGGGGTGGCTTTTAGGAATACAGAAGAAAGGATCTTCCACTGTCCATTCCAAGCAATGTTTTGCACGAGAAAGACAATTCAGGACAGAGCTGAGAGCCCTTGATGTCTACAGCTTAACTTAAGAAATTTGCCATGTTTATCACTAATTATTTCTTTTCTTACTTGTTAAAATGATGAATATTATTTCGTAATAATATTTAATTTTTGTTTAGCTCTTTCCAAGTTTTTTTTTCTTGTTTTAGTAAAATATTATTGGGTGTGGGGGCCAACTGAGAGGCAACATGTCCCGGAGTAGGGGAGCTAACAGCTAAGCTAAGCTATGGCTTTCCATCAAGTTCGAAAATTTGGGTGTATAATCAGCTAAATCTAAATCTCATGATTACACACCTGTGAATGATGCACCCGTTTTATATTGACTTTGGAGGAAAAGGGGGTCCGTATACTTGGACATGGATGTTTCATCACTCTCCACTCGCAACCCTTCAACACCTATGACTCTGCAGTGCAAACTCATGACCATGTCGTAAATTCTTAATGGCTATTTCTGCATTTTTTTAATATTTAAAATCTTTTCTAATACTTTACCTAGATTTGATGATAGTTGGTGATAAAAAAAAATTAATCAGTTAAGATAAGAGTTTGATCTCCCCTCACTCTCATGCTATTGCATTTGCCATTTTAAAATGATGGGTGGATTCTAAATTTTAATGAAAAAAAAAAGTAGTCTTCAACATCCATTTTTGGGTAGTATACAAATTTTTGTGTTATTATATGAAAATTTAATGTTTATCATTTGTAAATCTAAAATTTATAAGTATCATAATTGTGTAATATTAATAGACATGGAAAGAAAACAATCATTTGAAATACGAAAACTTTCATGGTTCAAAGAAATTATGAAAGATTTGACCCTGACTTACAGTTACAAACCTTGTTAACTAAACATATAAATGTCCAAATAAATCGAAACATGTTATGACTAATGGAGTGGAAAATGGTTATTAAGAAAAAGCAGATTTACCTGACGTGGTATATATTAATGATGGATACAGTACAGGGAAAAAGATACAAAATACAAAGGCAAGAAGACGACGAAGAAGGGCCCCGCGGAGGGTTTTGACGGAAATAAGCGAAGTCAAAGGGTTATAGTTTGATGAAAGAGCAAGCCCACGTTGCACACCGAAAATTGTGATGTGGGGTTGCAGAGAGGCTGAGAACGGAGAGCAGCAATGCAACCTGCAAATACCAAAAAGTGTGCAGGAGCGGCAGCTGCTCAAAAGCACACATCCCCATGTGAAAAAAACAGAATCAAAAGGAAATCCGTGCCAGGGACAAATCACCCTCCCCCTTGTAGAAGTCAGTCAGCGGGTTGCTTCTTTTTTCACTGCCTTTTCCGTTTCCGTTTTCCCCAGGGTCCATCGGTCAGCCCCAATCCAAAAACATCACCCGGTTTTTTATATCCCCTACCCAAAGCTACATCAAACAGCTAATAGATCTCCATTAGTTTTATTACTACTACCCTCCTTCTATGTTATGAGGTTCCTTCGTTGGCTGTTTCAGGATTAATGTGACACTTAAGTATGCTTCAATTAGAAGTTCAAATCTGACAGCTAATTAATTGAACAGTGCTAAACTAAAAGTTACAAAAAAAAATTAGAAAAAAAAAAGTTAAAAGAAATTAATTTCAAAGTTGTAGAGTTTGCATGCTCTTAGAAAGTAGAGAATGCTGGAACAACCCATAAAAGAAACTTTTCTTCTATTCAACACGTAAAACCTCTTTTCTTTACTGGCTCCATAAACCCAAACTAAGCTCACACTCTAAGAACATAGTAACTAGCAATGTAGAATGGGATTCAAACATAGTGCATTGGAGCTACAGCATCGGGCAACTCCAACCATGTTAAAAACAAATTAATATATAATAATAGATCCAAAGGGAACATTGGTCTCAGATTTTGGAATAAGTGAATGTTTCATTGGTAAGGACGACGAACCAGCATATTCAACCTTAAGCCGATTAATCTCGCACCTCCATTTATTATCATTGGCATTAGCTTATTTTAGTCACGCTTTCCCAGATTATCATTGGCATTATCTTACGATTTGTTTTACCAAGTGCTACCATATATTAACATTAGTAACGTTATTCACATCCTTTGGGAAAATTGCTTGACAGGAATCACAGAATTTTTAAGGATAATAGAAATAGAGATGATATCAGCGAAGAAAGTTTGGAAAAAGGCAAGGAATTTTTGCTATGATTTATAGAGACATTAGAAACTACCTTCTTTCTTTAGTTCTTGTAAAATGGAACCTTCAAATAGAGGATTGGTACAAGCTCAATACGATCGATCCTTTATTTAAAAAAAAAAAAAAATCATGGAAAAGATAGCTACTGGGTTTATCATCAGGGATCATGAAGAGAAATAGATTATTGGATCTTCAAAGTTTATAGGAAAAGGTACTGATGCCTTAGATGAAATTCGAGAACTTAGGGATGGGTTAATGCTTGATAAACAACTAAATGTTAAAACCTGGAAATTGAGTTAGATGCTGCGGCCATTATCTCTATGATTAAGAGTTAATTCTATCATAATATGCTCATTGCAACCTAAGTTCTGGATTGCAATATGCACCTGATGGAGTTTAACTACCGAAGAGTATTATTAATGTTACTCAAATTTGGTTAATTTTTATTAAAATTAATTGCGAGGTTGAAAGTCTTCATGTAGGTTAAAATAATTTTAGACATTACATAAATAAGATAAAAAAATAATTATTATTAATATATTAAAGTTTATATAAAATATATAATTATTTAAATAAAACTATAATATATAAAAATAGTACGAAGATAGTACTATTATACATTCGAGTCCACCCCACTTTGATGGCCAGGTGACATGGGAATGCAACTGACTACGTCCCCTCAGGAAACCAAGCTTTCAAATTCCTATTCATCCTTATATTCGTTTTCCTCCCATTGTTTTTCTAAATCTTTTTCATTTTTATTTTATAAATCACGTTATTCACTTAATATGTTCAATTCAAATTAGCTCAGTTTTGCAATAAATTTTTTTTTACTTTAATCATTATTTAATTAATAAATAACATATGAAAACTCGTGCAACATGATATTTTTGATGGTTTTTTTTTATTGGAGCTATATTATGACTTTGGGTTTGTGTGGATTAAAGTCCACTTTTAATTAATCCTTGAAACTAGAGTTTTTCATTTTAAATAGGATTTTTTTTTTGGTTCAAATGTTAAATAGCAATTTTGATGAATAAAATTTATAACTAAGAAACCCTTCTTCAACAATGTTCAATGATCTGAAAATATATTTTTTTTAATTTTATTATTAAATCTTCAATTACGTATAGAATTCTTAAAAGAACATAGTTACTGTATTAATGGATAACAAGTGAAATTGATTTTCCATGCTTAAAAGTAGATTTAATAATATTTGATATCATTACACGATTATGACACGCATAAAATCATAAAAATATGACACAACATGAATACATTTTTAAAATCTATCTAATCTGAATTATAAACGTATTAAAATTGATATAAATATAAAAAACTTTAAATATAATTATAATACGATAAAATATACAAATATAATAAGAATACACGAATGCTAAGTCTACTTAAAGGTATAAACATTAACAATCCACTTTTACATTGAAAGGGAATTATTGATTAGCATGAACTGATAAAATGATATTTAAGTAAAGGAATTTACAATTAACATATTATTCTTTTAATTGAATTTGATAAAATTAATACATAAAATATAAATAATTTTTTTAAAAAATAATATTTTAACCAGGTTTTAATCAGAAACACTCATTAAGTGAATCTCACCTGTTGTATATGGCTCTTATAATTTTATATACAGAGGTAAGTGGGTTGATGCTAGGGCGGAGTAACGGCATCTATCTTTTATAGGGTCCACAGATAGATAGGTTGAGTGTGCAGGGGCAATGCTCCCACGGTACAGTATATGGGCAATTTTGTAAAATTATACTAAGTAGGGTTAGTATAAATATATAGTTGATATAACCATAAATTAAGTAGTGAATAAAAACATCGTGTAGACACATTACCGAACCTCGTTAAATTTCTGTATTGTTTTTCTCTTCTTTTTTTTTTTTTGTGTTTTCGTGATTCTTTGGTTCTTAGATTCAACGTCACCGTTCTTCAAATTCCTATGAAGAAAATGGAGGGTCGATCATGCATTACAATTGTAATATATATGCAGAGTCTTTCACTACAAATTCCAACCAAAAAAAAGAACCTGACCACCTCTTTTTCTTTATCTAAAATATCAATCAAATATAGAGGAAAAAAAATTCGACCTCTAAAAGGAGAATAAAAATTCAAACTAATTCAACTGTTCCGTATGTTTGAATTGGGCATAGAAGAGGAGTTTGATCCAAAAGATATATAAAAACCAATTTGTTTGAAATCAAAACAAATACGGATTGAATTGAATAAAAATATAAAATTAAACCAATTTTAAATTCGTTTTTTAAAAGAGTGAGATCTGATTATTTAACTTTTTTATTAAATATTTATTTATATTGAATCACATATTAAATCGATAGTTGGAATTCATCGGTTTAACATCCGATTTTTTTTTTACTCATTACCTCTAATCTTCTTACAAAAATACTACAAAAAAATAATTTTCTGGGTTTGGTAGGAGAGTACTTAAATGGTTAAGGCTTAAAACCTGGGTTTATTCAGATGTCCCTAAAGCAGAGGGAGGGTGAAGTGGGGTCACAATCAGAGTTTGAATCGTTTTCAGAGAGTATGGCATCCCGTATATTTAACAGAGAGATCTCCTCATAAAACCTGTGTTTTTGTAAAATCCTAACTTAAAGAATTTCATCTTCTTGGGCCCCCCCATGGCTCTACATTACCTCACCTTCTTCTTCATATACTTCCTTCCATGTCATCGTACAATCGATCAAAGCAAAGCAGATATATCCCCATCTTTGACCAGTAGTCATCCATTCCCCCTCCCCCTTGGCTCTTGGTCAACAACATCATCATCATCATCTTCATTGATAAAAAAGAAAGTACTTACAAAGTCAATTGAAAAAAAAAGATTGTTGATGACGTGAAGAGTTTGTCTACTCAATCACTGAGCGCACGTGTGGTGGTCTCAACAGCAAACTGCACTTTCCCTTCGTGCATGTTTTCCGGGAAAAAAAATGGAAAATAATATGAAAAAAACGTCGAAAATCATGGGATGTGTATATCTTTCATTTTCTACTATGGTCATGAAAGGGTTTGGATTTGGGTTTGGTTAGCGTTCGGTGGATGATGTGCTTTTTAAACGTAGAGTTTAATCTGGAGAGGTACATTTACTAGAGACGTCATGGATTCCACAGATAGGTCTCGATTCTCGACTCGAGTTTTTTTTTTTTTTTTAAATTCACTGTTATCACTATGGAGTTTTGAGTGGCTTGGGCAGCCAAAAAGTGATGCATGCAAATATAAAGTTCCAGTTATCGACGGGCTGCAGCCTGTGGTAGAAGTAAAAGCATCTGCTGGGAGAAAAACCTGCTCTAAGCCTGCTAGTTGCTTCTAAGACAGCCCAAATAATTAGGTGATTATAAGATTTTTTCCTTGACCAAAAAAAAAAAAAAAAAACTCTTAATTATATTGTTGAATGTTGACTAGAGGCTAAAGCTAAGGTAATAGTTGGCAGCTAGTAGTTGACACCAGTCACCAGGTGCGGAGGCGGTTGACATGTGTTTCCTAGGCCAGTATGCCTCAAAGACTTGGACTGTGTCCCAACTTACGAGCCCAATGGATTGGTTTTAGATTGAGAGATGTTTCCAATCCAAACCTTTACTTTTTCCATTTTTTTTTTTTTTGAGAAATATCAAAACCCAAGTTAGCTCTGACCTAAGTTAACAAACCCATTCTGGAAACTTCTAAAAGAGTACTAAGAAAAATATCAGATTTTGGATAATTTCGTGGAATTTTTCGAGTTAAAAATAATGGGTAACACTTAACTCAATGTTATTTTAAGATTTATGCTTTTTTTTTTTTTAAGGATAGTGGATATATTTTCTGTTATGTCCCACAAACAATTAATTTTTGTTTGCTTACTCAAATGAGGCAAAATGTTAAGGGGAGGGGGAAGATATTTTGGGGTCCGGAAGCTTTGGTTCTTTTTGAGAGTTAAAAAAGAAAGATAACGGAATCGAGGGTTTTATCACAGTAGAGCATCCTATCTAATAGAAACACCATAAATTGTCTATCCAACCGCCATGTCAGCACTATCTAGAGGAACTGAATGAGTGGTTACCATGGCTGCAAATGCGGAAGACAAACCATCTCCACATCCCTCGTTCAAAATTATCAGATTATTTATTTCTAACTTATTAAAATCAGAATTAATTTTTTATTTAAAAAAAAAGAAAAGAAAAGGAAGGCAACAAAAACATGAGGTAAATAAAAATCCAACCAAATTGCATCATTTCTCCATTTTCCATTGGCCTTAGAATCTCTCTTAGGACTAGAGAGTTAATTACATCTGTTGGGTTTGACTAGCCATGGCTTCAGCTTCTTCCACTGCACTATCAATCTCTTCCTCATCTACCCTTGTGGATGCCAAGGCTTCAGCTCGGCAAACAACTGTTGCATCATCGCCACGATGTGTGACTCTTCCTACTCTTCCTCCCCCACCCCCTCAGTCCCAGAGTCGTCCGTCGAAGACCAACACTTACTGTCAGTTCAATGAAATATGTGCTAATATGTCATTTCATAGATATATCAATCACACACTTGATCAAGCTTCAAGTACTATATAAAATGGTGTTTAACCTCTTTTGTTTTCCAGGTCACAAAATCGCTCGAAATGTGATGGTTACGGCCACAGGTGAGGCTCCGGCGGAAGTTGCAACAACTGAGCCGCCAGAGATTGTCAAGACAGTTCAAGATGCTGTAAGAATTTTACCTCACGTTTCTTTGTAATCTTTGTTCGTTTTTCCCGTTATTATACTGGATTTTGTATTTATTACTCGCATATGTTATTGGTCAGTGGGATAAAGTTGAGGACAAGTATGCTGTGAGTTCAATTGCTTTAGCAGCTGTAGTTGCCCTATGGGGCTTTACTGGAGTGATCTCGGTGAGATTCTTAAGAGGCCAAATTATCTTTAAGTCTTAACTGATTTAAACATGAAACATTACTAGTTATACTTCCAAAGATCAAACATGACAATTAAATTGGTGAAATGGGTGTTTTCTCCAAACAGGCAATTGACAGGCTTCCTTTGATTCCTGGCGTTCTGGAGCTCGTGGGTATTGGTTACAGTGGGGTGAGCTGGATTTTAATTCACATTTGTTTCATGTGAAAGTTCTATAGAAATAAGAGCCCCATAAATAAGTCATCATCTTCTTTATTAGAAATCAGGATTATTTGTCATATGCATATATTTAGTTTAAATCCATTTCTTTTAAGTTTCGAGTTATCAACTAACAAACATATTTGTGTTAGTTTCAGTCTAATTGAGTAGGATTTTAGATAGACTGAAAGGCAAACATATTCCTGTTAATTCCCAATGGGATGAATTTTCTGATATCAGATACATCCATAAATAAAATCATCATCAAAGCATTGCATCTGGGAATTGAATTCCAAATTTTCTTATGAAATTTTTATTGTCTATCCTTTGTTTGCAGTGGTTTTTATACAGGAACCTTGTTTTCAAGCCAGACAGGCCAGTCTCCTAATGCATGCTATCTCGATTAAATCTCTCATTTCCAATTCATTTTCGCAATAAATTATCCCATTTAAGTGATGGCCCTTAATTTCTTCCTGATTCTTCTAAACTTCAGGGAAGCTCTGGTACAGAAAATAAAAGACACATACAAAGAAATAACTGGAAGCAGCAGCTAAGAGGAAACTGGTTAAGTATGCTGCTGAGATGGAGGTGAACACTCAGAAATCTGAAGCAAATACTTGCAGCATCAACTTGTGACCTTTGCTTCATTTTGTTGGCGCAAGTTCTAACCAGATTAAACCAATGTAATGTGGTCTTTGTGATGGGCAATTGAGACACGCTATATATTTTTATTCGCTCCCTCCCCTCCCCCCCCCCCCCCGGTGTAGAATACACTATCTGATGCTAATAATCACCTTCTTTTGTCATCTGAAACACAAGAACTACATCAGCTAAGAAACACTTTGAAATCTGCTACTAATCACCTTCTTTTGCTTGGCTTCATGATAAGCTACACAAGATAATTCACTCTTTTGCTTAGAGAGTAAAAGGTTGGAGAACCTAGGTACTTCCTCTACGAATTAAAAGAAAAGGTTTAAACTAAGAAACACTTTGAAATCTGCAAATTACAAAAGACAAGAAAGCTTCTACTCTTTTTAGGATTAGCTAGTATATATTGTCACATTATACCGGGCTTCAATCTGAGCTCTACTTCATGAATATCTAATTCAAGGATACATATATGGTTAAATTAAGTTGCAGTTGAAGTAATATGCTTATTTCAGATGGCATTCAGCCTGTCCATTTCTTGAGAGTCAAAGCTTAAGATTAAAGGGGAGTCGTATGACTGTAGAACTCGATGACTCAAATTTGACGCTGTTAAAGCCGGTCTCGATTGACAGTGCCCATCAATTCTTATTTTGTTCCCTCCTCTCCTCCTTGATTTTGAGACAATGCTCATCGCTCCAACGATGGAGAATCAAGTGCGACATTGCCATTGAGACAAAAAGTACTTAAAGACTAGAAACTGGAACAATGGTTAAGCTTTAGATTCAAGTCAACATATCAAGATTCCAATAACTTCGTAAAAACGGCATCTCCTTCTGGAACATTTCGAACATATCTCCAACAACATGTTGAACACCTAGGGTAGAACTAGAAATTCATTGAGAAGATTAAAGAGTAGCAAACCATAAAACAAAAAAAAAAAAAAAAGGGTCGGAGACTTGCACGTAGTAGTAGGAAGAAATATTGTTACATGATGAACATGTTACGTTAATGGATTTGGATCCATAATCTAACATTGGATTTTTGATCCACCTTTAAAACTGTCCATAAATTTAAAACATAGGCAAACCCATCAATTTGGGTTCATTCTTAACTTGAAGCCCATCCTTGGAAATTGCTACATATAGAGAGTATCTGATGCAACGTGCAAAAAAATTACAAGTTATCCATTATTGTATTTAATAATATCAAACTATTATTAGAAAATATTATATTATACTGTGATAAATAGTGTTGTTTGGGTGTCTTTGGAAGAAGAATTTGAGATGAAAGTATTTAAAAATGTATAATTTAGAAATCTAATATTTGTAATTTATATTGTTTAGAAAAATATTTTTATTGATAGAATTTAATAAGATGCAAACCATAAAAGAAGTTAATGATACTAGAGATAAGAAAAGGAAAATTAGTAAAATAATATGCAATATGTGTATTATTAGATTTGTAAAAATGCATAATTATTATGAATAATATGAAAAATATATATATAAAAAATAAAATAAAATGATTTCTGTTTTTGAATTTAGTATTTAATGGTGGGTAATATGAATTAAAACGACAGAGGATTTTGGAGAAATTTTGACAAAAAAAAGAACGACTCTTTATGTGTAGTTTCAAGAGTTCAACATTTTTTTTTTTTTGTTGGGAGTCTAATTCTAAATTTTGAAATCGGTTAAGGCAATCTGATTCAAACAGAATCATTTCCGAAACATTTTTTTAGGTAAATGTCAGCTTTATGTAAGGAGACAATACTCATGGAAGGAAAAAAAAGCATGAAAATAACGCCAGCTTAAAATTTTTTTAAATACGAAATAAATTTAAAAAATAAATTTTAAAAAATATCACTTAAAATAATTATATTATTATTAATTAATTAATATTTAATATTATGTAATGTCATGTTTATAAGTGATAACTTTTATAAAATTTTTATTGTGATTAAATAATTAAAATATTATAAAATTTAAATAAAATAAGAGTTATGAATTGAGGTAAAAAAAAAAACATATTGTAGTATTTAAATTCATTAATTTTGTGGGATTCAGTTCTTCCCAATTCTCTTTAAAAAAGGGGAAATTAGGTCCCTAAATTGGTTGTTGCAGGGATCATCACCGTAGATCTGACTCCAACTTTATCGGCTCCTGCCTTTAGCAAATAGTCGAAAAGATTTTAATTTTATCGCCCAAAGAGGCCGAAGCATTCACGGCACCGCACGAACCGCAAATGTCGCACTTGACATCCCATCCCCTCATCTCGTGCTTCTCAACCTGACTAATACCGGACTTTATATCTGCACCATCAACCGCCACGTACCGGTCACCCATGCCACGCTGGCCCAACGCCACTGCTTTTTCAAACTTGTCCGTGCGGAGGCGACCGGGACAAACAGGCAGGCACCAAAGTACACGTCCCAGAGGGTCCCACGTGGCATAGCTGGAGGCGCTTTTACGGACTTAACCTCATTGTATGGGAACTTGTGGCTGAGATTTGAAGGTACAGAAGCAACAAGCCAAGTGCCGAAATAAATAAAATAAATAAATAAAAGGAAAAAGAGCAAGGGTGGGCTTTACCTAAATCAGCCACTAAATTACTGCCACTTGGCAACATCCAGTGCGCCTCTCCCCTCTGTTTACCGTTCACCCTTTCGTAGCCTCAAATAAAATTTCCCAAATTTTGTATTTTCTTTTTAGAAAAATAAATCCACAAGAAATACTTGTGGCTGAGATTTGTTTCTCCTTTCTTCTCCCAAACTGTACCTTCTGGTGTTTTAGGTTTCACAAGAGAATAAGCTTTCACTTTTGCTTTGCTTCTTCAGTTTCTTTTAAATCTTTTTCTTGTTAAGAAGGAACAAAACAACGGTTTCCGAATTCTATTGATTCCGATCTCCTCATTGCCGGATACTATGAGTTCTCCGACAGGTCTCTGGTGAACTCATTTTTTCATGCGTGATCGTTGCTTCCAGAGTTCTCATCCTCCATGGCTATCTTTCAAGGTATTTCATCGCATTTCTAGGGCTTTCCTCCTTTAATTTCCATTCTGGTTGCCCCTAAAATCATTGTTTTCTTCAAAACTCTGCTCAGCTGAGTTTAAATTCATGTTGTTTATACGCAGTTGAGTAGAGAGACCAAAGATAAGTGATTGATTTCTTTTTTTTTTTCCCCCTTCTTGGCAACCAAACATAAGGTAAATGATTCTTTTTTTTTTAATTAAATTTAATATTTTTTGGCTGTTAAAACGGCAAAGTTTTGCATTTACTGGAGGACAGGATGTGGAAGTATATTGTCGATTACTAATTAAAGCTTTTCTCTCATTTCTCGAAAGGTTTTGGCGTCTACGGGTTCGTTTTGGTGAGGACTCTGACATCTGAATAAAGGAATTTTCTTTTAAGTTCTTTGGAAGAAGCTATCCCTTCTCTATCTTACGGTGGATAATTTTTTTTTTTGAAAAAAAATTCCAGAGATTTTACTTTCATCCGAAGTTAACTATGTGATTAAGTAAAGTAGTTATGGAAAAGTAAATATTTGTATTATTATGATTGTGAATGTGGATGAAATAACATTAACTGGAATAGTAATATAAGAACAGAGAACGGATATCTACTGATTGTTATTGGCTTTTGTGTTTTTGCAATAGTAAATAGCTATCATCAGGTTTTGTGGAGTTCAAAAACGGCTTTGCTATTAGTAGTATTGGATGTTCAAAGAAATGAAAGGAGGTTTGTGCTTTACTCGTTGCTCGTTAGAGAGGATTTGAAGCAGCGGTGTCGCTGCCCAGGTCCTGTCAATGGACACATACTCCTCTGGTGAAGAACTCGTTATTAAGGTATTAGCTATCAAAGCAAATGAACTTTTTTTTTCCTTTTAAATTATGCTTGTTGGAATTGTAGGAATGAGTTTTATTATTATAATCTCAACTATTGAATTTTTATTTCGAATGGTAGACTAGGAAGCCTTATACTATTACGAAACAACGTGAACGATGGACTGAGGAGGAGCATAATAGGTTCCTAGAGGCCTTAAAGCTCTATGGACGGGCTTGGCAACGCATTGAAGGTTTCCACTTGTTTTTCCATTTTAGTTTTGATTTATTTTGTGGGGTTGAAAAAAAGATATTCTAATTTCTGCTGTCATTTGAGAACTATTATTATTGATTGAGGCTAAAATTTGTTGGATGTGCGTGTTAGGACTGACGTATTAAATGCTTTTTTTATTCACTATCTTAATTGGAGATTTTCTCTTCTCTCTTCTCTGGTTACTGGTGATTTGCAGAGCATATAGGAACGAAGACAGCTGTGCAGATCAGGAGTCATGCTCAAAAGTTCTTTTCAAAGGTCATTTGTTGCCTTCTTATTTATGCTTATATTCAATGTATATTTCTGCTTCTTAACTCAAGGTTTTGACTCTGCTAATAGTTTAATTCATCAGCATCCAAGGTTGACAATGAATATGCACCTAGACTAGAATTTGATAGCTATCTAACCTTCGATTTCAATATCGTTTTTTGTTAAGGCTTTCATACTGGCAAGTTTCACATCCTTTCAGGACGATCTCTAAAGGACTTTTATCTTTTTGCATTTTATTGCCTACTGTGCTATACATCTCCAGTAAGTGGTTAGGTTGTCACATACTTTGCCCAGCAGGTCTTCATGAACTTTTACGAAATTATATTCGTCATGAGTCAAGATGTCTTTGAAAATTTTGATCCCATTATGCCATATGATCTTCAATATGACCTTATATGCATTAGGGTGGAATCAATTGCTGAGTAGTAGCGCTAGCAAAAATTTGATGTTTCTTATGGTGCAGGATATAATTTGTTGGATTCAAGGGTGAGTTGGGGTGTCTAGACTAGAGGTGTCAGATCTCTTTTAATGTTAGCAATAGACCAATGGTATGAACCAGAAACTCAGTAGATCTTATATATGATATTTTTCTATCCTTCCATTTCTGGAAATTAAGATAGTTACAGATGCAGGATAGGCTAATCGTTTATGGTTGAGGATCGTACATCCGTAAAGATTTATCATTTATGAACAGACCTAATGTCATTTTTTGGTGATGAGGAATATATAGTACTAATACGTATATTTTACTTTTCATCAAAAAGATTGAAAATATATTATACCTACTAGATGAATATACTGGGTTCAACCTGTCCCAAAGTACCTTAAAGTTTGCAGCCAAGCTTAGGAGTGGCTGCTTGGCTATGTGTGATAGATGTGCCTTAATGTTAATTATGATTTTAGACTTGAAGTGTGCTTGTCGTAGGTCCATCCGCGGAGATCATTCTTCTTTAGTGAATAAATCTTCACAAAAAGGAACCACTCATGAAATTTTACTCGATTCTACTATTAAAGACTTATTTCCTGCAGGTTGTTGGCAGTCACCTGCCAGTTTTGATAAAATTAAAGGTCAATGGTAACGCATTACCTTTTGTCCCTTCAAATCTCTGATTCGACAAACAAAATGCACGTCTTTTGTTTGTAATAGTTTACAACATCATATTTATATTAATTAGCTTATGATTGATAACTATGATTTGGAGGATAAGCAAGTCAAGATTGTTCAATATTATTATAGTTAATGCTTTACAAATTTCTTTCTTCAGTCTGAAATATGAACCATAGAGTATAATAATCTCAATTTTCATGACAAAGAACATCATGGATAATTTGATTCACATTATACTGATAAGTTGCATTACGAAAGATTACACTTATTTATCAGAACCCAGACTGAGGTTCCTAATAAACCACCAGCAATTTTCTTTCCAACTAAATAGACTAATCCTTCTCCCCCTTTACATATATGTATATAGTTTAAAGTTTTCTCCTCGTAAAAATGGGGGCTGGTTTAGCCGAGCAGTCAGTTTGATTGTTTGGCTAAACCAGCCCCCCTTTTTTTATTTAGCCAATGGTCATGTACGTATGTTCAACTGTGGCCTGTGTGTATGTCAAATTGTCAATTACAGGGGAGGCTTTTGAGAGAATACGTGATAGATTTAAAGGACAGAGAAAATGTAGATACTTCATAAAAGGAGGGTTACAGGATTCAACTTTGGGAATGAACTTACCTGATTTGAAGGACAAAATTGTCTACAAATTTGGCTAATAGATTCTAATTATTTGGTGAGAAGCAGAGAAGTCTAATGTATAAAACAGGCCATATGATTGATAATAGGATTATATAGTTATGTATGAATCTCCTGTATGAGATACAAGTAGATGTTAGAGCAATTATATTGGTAGATTTCTAATTTCCTAATTATATTTTGTGTTATTTTGGTTAGGTTTTAAGATGTTGCATTCATAAGAGAAAAACAAATTTGTCTGCTTCTCTATGATAATTTAATGCCAACATTAGTTATTCCTTGTTTCCTCTTCTATCATATATTTTAGTATTTCTTGTTATGATTGATGTTACATTGGCACAATCAGTAACTAGACACAATTTTATTCTTTTGTATTTTCATTTTAGTTGAGACGACTGACAAATATTCCATTCTCAGTTGGAAAAAGAGGCACTTGCTAAAGGCGTTTCAATAGGTCAAGCTCTTGACATAGAAATTCCACCTCCACGCCCTAAAAGGAAACCAAGCAATCCTTATCCTCGAAAGACAAGTGCTGCTATCACTGCACAGGTAGGAGCAAAGGATGGAAAAAATGAAAAGCCAATTTCTTCTTTGCGTTGCAAACAAGTATTGGACCTGGAGAAAGAACCACTTCCGGAGGTTAATAACTTTTCCTAACATACTTCATTTATCCAATTCTTCACGTTCCTTAATTATGTTCCAATTTTTTATTTATCTGAACTTCGTGTGTATCTTATTTTGTCAGAGACCTAATGGAGATGAAAAGACTATAAATCTGAAAGAAAATCAAGATGAGAGTTGCTCTGAGGTTTTTACCTGCCCCAATGAAGTGAACTGCTCCTCTTTGTTTTCTGTGAACAAAAATTCTATACCAACATCAGCAGCACTCATAGACTCCCGCACTTTTAGGGAGTTTGTACCATCACTAAAAGAGGTAGTAAATCATGATGAAAAACGTGAATTAGTATGTCCTTGAACTTTTAAAAGAAAATTTATGAGGCTTATAAACTTATGTCTAACTGACAATTCAGGATAATGGTACAAGTAAGGCTTCAAACTTGGAGAATTCTTGCACTTCACTTGAGAAATCAGCTCAAGGCCGGAAAAAAGATGATTTGGATGATGCTTTACGTAGAGATGAGATGCAAGCCACTCAAAATTATCCTCGGCATGTTGCTGTGCATGTCTTAGATGGAAACCTAGGAACATGTGCTCAAAATCATTCCCTGGATATGCATTTTCAGGAGTCTGTATTTCACCCCACGGGCAATGTTCATGGACAACCTAACATTTTAGCAAATCCAGCTGCATCTGCTACTACTGAACATCAGAATAATGCTCCAAGATCTACTCAGCAGGCATATCTAAGTTTTCATACTCCCTTTGCTCATCTTCGCCCCAATCAAGAGGACTATCGATCATTTCTACATGTCTCCTCCACTTTTTCCAGTCTCATTGTATCTACTTTGTTACAGAATCCAGCAGCTCATGCAGCAGCAAGCTTTGCAGCTACATTTTGGCCATATGCAAATGTTGAAAGTTCTGCTGATTCTCCTGCAGGCAGCCAAGGAGGTTTTCCATCCATACAAATGAACTCCGCTCCAAGTATGGCTGCAATTGCTGCTGCAACTGTAGCAGCTGCCACTGCATGGTGGGCTGCCCATGGACTGCTTCCTGTATGCGCTCCTTTGCACACTGGCTTTGCCTGTGCTCCGGCTTCCACTGCTGCAGTTCCACCAATGGAGAATGGTCAAGCTCCTGCTGCAAAGACAGAAAGAAAAGATAATACTGATCAAGACCTATCCATGCAGGATAAACAACTGGACCCCGAATACTCTGAAGCTTTGCAAGGTCAACATTCAGCATCCAAATCACCTACTTCATCATCATCTGACTGTGAAGAGAGTGGAGATGGAAAACTGAATAATGAAGTGAAAGTTGCAGATGATGAGAAGGCTGCTGCAGTAACGGAGCCTCAAGATGCAAATAAAACAAAGAATAGAAAACAAGTTGACCGGTCCTCTTGTGGTTCCAATACGCCTTCGAGTAGTGAGGTGGAGACAGATATGTTGGAGAACCTTGAGAAAGATAAGGAAGACAAAGAAGCTAATGCAAATCATCCACAAGTCGAGTGTAGTAATCGTCGCGCTAGAAGCAGTAGCAACCTGAGTGATTCTTGGAAGGAGGTATCCGAAGAGGTGAGCTCATGTTTTTTTCTCCATGTAGCTTTAACTTCTTATTTTTCTAATTGTGTTGTGATATTCTCGCATTTTGGCTCCACTACTTATTTGTTATTATCCTTTTTTTGTCAGGGGCGGCTGGCTTTTCAAGCCCTCTTCTCCAGAGAGGTACTACCACAAAGCTTTTCCCCGCCACACGAGGGGAAGAATAAGGGGCAGCAAGAGGAAAATGTAGGTGAAGACAAGCAAGATCCAGAAGAGAAAGGTGCAGTGACATCAACTTTAGACCTCAACATTAAGACACAGGGACCTTGTTCTGACCATCAAGAAGTTAAGAAAAATGCACTGTCAAAAGGTGCGAACATTGTGGAAGAGGCACTGCTAACAATTGGACTAGGGCATGCAAAGCTTAAAGCACGCCGAACTGGATTCAAACCTTACAAAAGGTGTTCCATGGAAGCCAAGGAAAACAGAGTGACCAGCAGTCAAGGTGAAGAGAAAGGTCCCAAGAGGATACGCTTGGAAGGGGAAGCTTCAATTTGATATATTATGCTATTACACGCAATTAACAAAGGAAAATTTTGTTTGTTGCATGTAATCTCTAATTCCCCCACCCCCATATCTTATTCCTTTCATGTTTTAATTCTAAGACTTGCAGCTCACGAGACTTTTCGTGTAGGTGTGTGTACTATATATTGGCTACATTGACTTATTTACTTTCCTGGACGATGCAACTGCAGTTGAAAACTCCTTTGAAATAGACTTAGATAAGAAGCATTACTACTGAATGACCCTTGATTTGGCCTCTTTTCTCCATAGTAGATATGCCCTGGTTTTTATTATTCTTCTACCCTTTTGCTTACTGATCATATCACTGCAACAAGCTGGAACCTTTTTGATGTAGTGAAACATTGACTTGCTGACTTTCCTGGACCATGCAACTGCAGTTGAAAACTCCTTTGAAATAGACTTAGATAAGAAGCATTACTACTGAATGGCCCTGGATTTGGCCTCTTTTATCCATGGTAGATATGCCTTTGTTTTTATTATTCTTCTACCCTCTGCTTACTGATCATATTCCTGCAACAAGCTGAAACTTTTTTGATGCAGTGAAATGGCTAATTAAGCAGAAAGGATTTGCTCGCCTTTCCAGTTGCCACGATACATCCAATGCTTTATAGAAACTTTTTAACTGCTTTTATGCTTATTTTTCATTCTTCCAAGTCTCAAGTACAGTTATTGTACTTTAGTTGGTGGTGCTTTTTCCTCTGCAATTTCATTACAGAAGACAACATGGGTTACGGCATTGAGCCAGCGGGACAGCTATATTAGCCAGCATAAGGTAGGTTCTATCATTTATCAAGTATCAACATCCGATAATTGCAGTCAGGCTAGACAAAATCCGTCAAGTATGCTTCAAGAGCTCTAACATTAATTGGAAGAATTCTATCCATGTATAGATATAGTGAACAAGACTGTAAAGGTTACAATTTCTATTCAGATTTACGGTCTATCGAGAGGAAGAATAGTGTTATTCAAATGAACTCCTATGCAACATGGATCATTCTGCCCCACGCTGCCAGTGGTTTGTTAATGCACCTTTTTCTATCATTAGATGTATGTCCAACTCTGTCCGCTACATGTCTTTCTTTATATACTTGTCAAAAAAAAACAATTCAAAATTTTCTGCAGCTCTCAAATATCTTACACAAGCAGCGCTTATTCACTTGGTGGGGGAGTCTGCAGACAGCTTAGGAAATGGTGCTGATGTTAGAAACCAAGACTAACAAGTGTGCAAGTTGTTAATGCAGGTCTGAATTCGCTTCTTATTGTCAGGAGTCAATGAAAAGGGTGGGTTTGACGGCAGACTCATTGCCTCTCCTCCAATAAACGAAATGCTTTAGTGTATGATGCTGCGGCACTGCCTTCGTTCTCCATATACTCGTCTACCTAGAACAACGGAAAAATATCCATTACCGTTGGTAACAACTACAAGGGTTGAAGAATAATTATGACATGGACGAAAGTTACTGACAGCGCCACTTGTTCCGATAGCTCTGCTGTTGGATATATTATTTCCATGACATGGGGCATGTCAGCAGTAGCTGGAATTATTTGACAGATATCTTAAATCAATCAAAAAACCTATTAAGTAAGAGTAAGTTAAAAGAAAAAAATGAATAAGTATTGTTTCACATTGACAGACTAACCATCCATATCTTGAAGATGGCATGATAACTTCTCTGCATGATCATATGCAACAGTAAACCCATGCTCTGCCGAAGCAGATGAAGGCCTGCTTAAATCTACATTGCACTCTGAAATTGGAGACAAGTCTCGCTTATGCCCATTGTCAGTCGAAAAGATATACTTTTTACCTATTCAGCAGAAAATAATAAAAAGATCGCCTTTTCTTGAGCTAATTCTGTAATAGCTTGTGCATACTGATGCAACAACTGCAGTCTAGCTGAGGGATGCAGTATGCTTAGTCTCTGCACTTCCCTTAACATCGCTGATTCAGATGGTGTTGCTTATGGAATTTTTGCAGAGCTAGCAGAACTCACAGCAGTCTCCTTTGTATCCCCAGAAACTGCAGATTCCTGGTCACTTTTCGTTGCTGGGCACTTCGAAAGCTCATTAGTTGAAAGATCTAGCAGGGATGTCTACACGTAATAAGAGAAATTCCACTGATTCAAAATGAGGGTTGAGAAGAACAAATTCTTTCTCGATGAACTCCATTGAGTCAGCTACTGGTCATAGGAGGGAAAATGATGAATCAGAAAAGAAGAAATAAAAGAGCATAAATAGGAACACCCTTTAGCAGAAGAACTCACCTTTGGATTGATTCGATGAACATTGATTATCAACGGATTTTTCTTTGTTATCACATATACTAAGAGGCATTGCCAAATGGGCACCTTTTGACACTGGATGAACACCTATACTCGTTCGTATGTAATAATCTACCATGTCCAGATGAACTGGCTGATCCTCGATTTCTGCTAGATGAGTCCATGCCATGGGATACCCAGATACTAACTGAGATTTCTTCTCAGAGCCAGGACAATCAAACTGCTCAACCATTCATTTTGATTGTGGAAGTGATTGAGTCCAGCTGAAGATCTACCTTATTGCTACTGATAACGATACAATAAAATTCAATCCAAGTAATTTGAATTGCTGTTGATTGCTGGACAACTTAACATAGAGGATGTCAAATCAAAGATAATAAAATGCGCTAAAGGAGGATTTTACCTTGACTTTGATTTTAAGAAAAGTCATTTTATAATTTTATAATTTTATTTAAAATAGATTAGGTAATAATAAATATTTTTTAATTTTTAAGGGATGTAACTTGAAATATTTAATTTATATATTAAAAATAAAATTATTTTAATATATCAATATATATTTTAATATATCAATATATATTAAAATTTTAAAAATATATTTAAATAAATAATTATTGTTTAATATAATTGAAATTATAGAAAAAGAATTCAAATTTTTAACGAAGCAGGAAAAACATTATAGTGTTAATATAAAACTATCAATAATGCTTGAGAGAATTTTTTTTAGGGTTATTATAAAAAATTGTAAAATATATTATTTAATAAAAATATTTATAAATTAGAGTTAATATAATAAATAATTACATGCAAGGAATTTTTAATTTTGGTATAAAAATTGGAAAGAATTACAAGCTTAATTAATAAACCAAAAATATTTAATATTTGCCATTGTTATAAATAAATAAATAATTATTAGTGTGGAAAGAGAATAAAAGGAAACTTTTTGTGAGAATTACAAAATGTATAAACTAACTAAAAAATATTTATAATATTGTTATCATAATAAATAATTATTAATGAAGTAATAGAAAAATATTTATATGAGAAAAAAGGATTTTATAATTATTTTTTTATTATTTGAGAAGAGAAAAAAAAGGACGAGTGTAATTATCCAGTTTTTTTAATATTTTATATTTTAATAAACTTTTATTAAACTTGTCACGTAGTTTAACAGAAGTTAAATTTTATATTTTATATTTTATTATTTAAAATTCATTTAATAATAAATTTTTTATTTGCAACGGAGATATAACTTAAAACACAATTTATTTTAATATTTAAATATATATTAAAATATTTAATGAATATTTAAATATATAATCTTATTTAATATAATTAAAATTATAAAAAAAAATCAAACTCTCTAACGAAGCAGGATAAATATTCTAGTATACATAATACAAAAGCCAAATCAATATTTAATACCTGTTTTTCAGCTTTTATTTGTGTGGAAACGACGCTGGGATGTTGGCAGAGTAGATAAAGCACTTTTACAACGAAAATGAAGGAAGAAAATAAAAAATAAAAAGAAGAAATTGGGATATTTTTGGATAATGTTTTAAGAATAATTTTTTATCACATTTTGGTTGTCTTCATGTCTACATCTCGTAATTTGATTCAATTCATGTATGATTCAAAATTTATATTAAGATCGATTTATCTTATAACCAGATACCAGTTAAAGATTATTTATTTACCACTTGAGTTTTATTCTTTTACATTAATATATCATTTTTAGCGAATTTTAAAAAAATTATATATTATTTTATTTAATAACACTACACATTGATTAATATTTTCATATATTTCCGTCATTAAAATTAAATGAGACATGAGAGCTAGTGTTGGGCCTACAAGGCTGACATGTAAGTTGTCAGCTTCAAAAGCATTCTTTTATTCAGAGCCTCTCCAAGTCCAAGATGAAATTGTTTAAGCCCAATGGTTGACCCATCGTTGGGAAAGATGGGTAAGTTTTGTCGGCTTTGGGCCATCTGATTGCATTGTTTGTTTACAAATTTGTATAACACCATCTATAATGGATTTGGATTTGGGAACTTGTTTTAATGATTTACATGCTGCTTCTCTTATACATAATGTATCAGTATTATGATCCTGCATCATCCATATCTTTTTTAAAATGATTAGAAATTCTAAAATAGTTTATGTATGTTTCTTCTATCTCAAACTATGGATTGGGCCAAGAGTCCACTTATAATATATAACAAGGTACTTGATTCTGACTTCTGGTTTGGGGTAATGAAAGAGGCCTTCGAGACTTCTATTCTTCTACTCACCAAAATGGCCCAACAAGAGCGACAACATTCGAGCAAGAAAAGATTTTGCTCGCTCGCAAGTGAGTGGCATCGACATCGACATCGTCAGTCACACAGCAGGACTGCAGGAGCACTGGACATTGGACACCAACCAACACGTGCCCCTTTATACCTTTTCAGGGTCAGCATTAATTGCTTAGATTTTCAGCAAACCAATGAAATAAAAATAATAAATAAAGCATGACCTACTTTTATAGTACGACAGATGATTCAGGCCGCACAAACACTGTTCTAAACAATTAAATTGGCTTCTAATTTCCTCGCCCAATCATTTTCATTTCGGAAATAATAATAATAATAATTGGAGATGATGGCAAATGGTAATAATAAAAATACTTTTCGATTTTACAAAAATAATTTTATCCAAATCAAAATTATAGAAATTCAACTAAAAAATTGAAATAATTCAATTTTTTAATAAATATTTTAGCTTATATTTTTACGGGTAATAACCTGGTGAGAGAAAAAAAAGGAAAAAAGTACTGGCAAGCCAAGGGGGAGGGACAGTGCTTTGTGCCAAACTTGGTTTTTTGTCAGCAGTAGACACGAGGCACTGCTTTTTTTACAAGACTGAGTGACCAACCTGTAACCTACTTCCCCTCATGTTCTCAAACATCCTTTGAACACTCTTTATTGCTATAAATAGTCTACCTATAGATCAAGGCGCAGCGCAGCTTTAGGATCTGTGCATTACTTCGCATTTTTCTCTTCCCTCAATAATCAAAAACCTTTTTTTTCTTTTTTTGTTGCTGTGTCTACACTCTTATCCTGCAACTAAGAAGGTACGTTTCTTTCAGCTTCTGCAACTTTTTAGGATAACAATGGAAACCCTTTTCATTGTCTTGTCTATTTCATAGATCGCACGTTTACACTTCATCAGCTCATATTTCATGGTCGTATCGTTTCTAGGTTTTTAAGTGAAACAGCATACGTTCCATAGGATTTTATTTGAATCCTACCATAAATTTAGGAACAAGTTTTGGACTTTGGTCTAGCCTGGCATAGATGTAAAAGGCACTAAAAGCAGCCCCTTTTTTACTTTTTAGTTTTACCGCGTTGAGGAAAGAGATTGCTGAAGAATTGATATTTAAAAATGTTGCTTTTTTCCTTTTTTGGTCAATTCTTGTGTTGTGCTTGATTGATGCGGCAAGCTTGATGCAGATCAATAGCACTGTAAATTTACTATCTTTCATAATGTAGTAATAAGCATAAACTACTGATCCATCAAGGCTGATCGCTGTGAGAAGATTTTTGTGTCATTAGACCAGAGTGTAATAAATCATTTATGTCATATCCTTCGCACTTTTTGTCACTGATTCTTAGTGCAAAATAATTTTGGTTGTGTAATGATTTAAATAAAATTATGTGACTTTTAAGAGGGCATAGTATTGGGTTAAGATTGAGAAGTTGATCCATTATTAGTTTATTTCCCAAGCTTAAGCCACATGTTTGAGTTGTTAGAGTTGAAAGTTCTGTAAGCATGAAATTTGCCTTACTCTTGAAGATGAGGTTAGCTATTGTTTTTGCCAAATTTTGCAATTGGTTCTATTAAAATTGCATGCCATTCATTATCTGAACAATGTAACAACATATAATTTGTTGTTTGGGCATTTTATCACCGTTCAGATCCTAGACTTAGTCCTCCAAAAACTTAGCAGCCTGCTGTTTTATGCATCATGTGGCTATTATAAGTTTTTAAATTTGATTTATAATGCCCTTCTAATTGGATCACTGTTCATTACAACTGATAGCTAAAATAACATAATTACTGGATTTTTGATTGAATGTTGATGCAATTTATTCTTCTTGTGGAAAAAGATGAGCGAAGTAGATAAAAATGAAGCCAAGGAAGGGCAAACTCCACGTCAACCACCCCGCCTGAATGAGAGGATCCTTTCGTCTATGTCAAGGAGATCAGTTGCTGCACATCCTTGGCATGATCTTGAGATTGGTACCTATCTAATGAGGAGTGAAGAATCAGATTGATATTGTAGCTAATATTGTCTGAGGGAATAATCAGATTAGGGAACTGACATGTTTCAAAATTGTTGTCTGCAGGACCCGGAGCTCCAACCATTTTCAACTGCGTATGCATTCCTTATCGAGTCAATTATTATGAATCCTATTGGAGCCTGAACTTCTTAATAGAACTTTTATGGGTTTAAAATTTTTTTGACTTTAGGTTTATAGCACATTCACCTGTATAGGCACATCTTGTTTTTGGCTTGGGAAACTGAAGAAAAAACATATATTAGTATGTTTTACAGTATATCAACAACATTTTATCAATTTTATAAGTTGCACCTAAACTTCCCTTTTTTATTATTTGATAAATCAATCTTAAGATTCCAAGAAAATGTTTCACATATTAAAGCAGAAAGGTCTAATCACCAATCACACTGCTAATTGTTTGCTTGTTGACTTCTTGTTCAACTATACAGGTAGTTGAGATAACAAAAGGTAGCAAGGTCAAGTATGAACTTGACAAGAAGACCGGATTGATTAAGGTATGAAAAACTTTACATCTTTAAAAGATAGAAGTTCCTAGACATGTTCCTACGCTACCATAGATAGAGCCATACCTCATACGCCAAGGCTTTCTCCTTCTTCCAAAGAATTCCAGTTTTTGTCCTGTTTATCCAAACATCTGCCACTATTTTAGTTGAAGACTGGAAATTTGTTTAAGAAGAGAAGAATTTACTTCACGTGATAGAGTGCTGGTCTTCCCTAAACTCTTAATTCTTGCATGTCTCTCCACACTGTAATGTTTTCGCACTGTTAAAATGAATCTCAGGTTGATCGGGTTTTATATTCATCTGTGGTCTATCCTCACAACTATGGTTTCATCCCTCGCACACTATGTGAAGACAACGATCCCTTGGATTGTTTGGTTATCATGCAGGTGAAATATTAGTAAAATTCCCAAACCTATTCTTGAATGTTCCTATGTACTAATCTTAATTTAATCACTGTAAAAGTAGCTTATGTGTTTCAATATTGACCATTGCTTCTACCACCCGAGTTCCATGCACCCTCTCCCTCTATATGCTCTGAATCACCCTGGGCCTTTTCATTAAGGTAGCAAGGAATTCCATGATTTGGTATCTGGCATTTAGGTACACTACCATTTTTAGTCAGACTTGATTGTTGCATCTTTGAGTTGCATGTTAATTGTGACTTCCAAGTACTGAAATTATGTCATTTCTTTGAATAGGAGCCAGTTCTTCCTGGATGTTTTCTGCGAGCGAGAGCCCTTGGACTAATGCCCATGATCGACCAGGTATTTCATTGAAGTAAACCTTTTGACGCTTGTTCAGTTCAGTTTGTGTGATAACTGCTTCATATTTCTCACCCAGGGGGAGAAAGATGATAAAATCATTGCAGTTTGTGTTGATGATCCGGAGTACAAGCATTACACTGATATCAAAGATCTTCCCCCTCACCGTCTTACTGAGATCCGCCGTTTCTTCGAAGACTGTATCCTTTTCAAACTCAAATATACAGTCATTTATCAACATTTCGTTTGTTTATTAAAAAGAACATTCAACTTTGTTCCCCAATGTGGGAAATACTGATTCCTTAACATTGCACAGACAAGAAAAATGAGAACAAGGAGGTTGCAGTCAATGAGTTTTTACCTGCAAGCACTGCAACTGAAGCCATCCAGCATTCAATGTATGCCTTGTTAAAATTCACATAATGTTCAACTCTAACAACTTGTCTCCATTAGTAGTCAGCATTTTTCTTAAGCTTCTACTAAGATTTTTGTGTTGCTATGGTGCAGGGACCTTTATGCCGAGTACATTCTGCAAACTTTGAGGCGATAGGCTGAAAAGAGCTATATATTTTCCGTCAAATTTCCCATTCATTCTTCGAGGGAAATGCGTAATACTTAATAAAACATCTTATGAACAGCATGTGGATCAGAATTCAACTCTCTTGATTACTTTTTCTAGTTCTAGATTCTGAATGATTATCATTTCCTGTTTGAGTAAAATTTAGTGAGAAGATTACAAAATTGAACGTATAACTGACTGGAATGTGGTTGAGGTTTTTGGTATTTATGTGAACTTAATCATGCTCATCTTCCACATATTTCCCTCTTTGCACCTTGTAATTTTTTGAGAGATTTGTGTTGAAAGTCCTTCTCGAAGCATTTGAGACATTCAAAGTTGTCCCATTTTCAAGATATGCGTCGTTTAACCTTCCTCAACATTACCGTAACCACTCTCTTTTCGAAATCTTTGATGCTACACGGTTTTTTGGAATTTTACCCAACTATCCTTATCTCTTTAGAAACCAATTTTATTTGACGATCTGTCACTGCTCTTCTTCAAGAATACGTTTACACAAACTTATACCTTAATTCTCCGCAGATAAATGTTTTACTAGTCATGCCACATCCATTATGTTTTATCACTCATATCACACTCATTCGAATTGATGCTACATAATACACACTCATGTCACACCTATTTGAGTTGGCACTTTTTATCCAACACATATAGAGTCAATACAAATTAAAAGAAAATGACAAATGCCTCTATCTCATTGAATTAAGTAAGAAAGGTTACTGCATCATATATGTTTAGGTCAATTAAATGCAAAATTAGGCATCCATTCGCTTATAAATTTTTCTTTGGCTTAAGCAATAAGCATAGCGCGGATTAATGACCAAAAAAATATCAACTATGAATTGTGTCGTGATACACCCCATGACCAACAGGGGGGGCTATAGAAAAAAATAGGGTTGGGAACAATGTACCAAAATTATCATTGTCCTCGATATTGTCATGCATACATTTTGTTTAGAAGTTCCAAGAGAAGCACTGCAGCTGAGTCCTTGGCCTTCTTAACACTAGGCATTGGCTCACCTATGCATTCATCTGTCCACCCTCTGTCAGTGGTATTAACCTTAACAGCAAACGTAAATCTCTTTGCATGTGCAGGCCCTCCTTCATTCACACACCTAAAGATATCGAACACATTTTATCAATGTTATTGTCCAAGCACAGGAAGAAAAGTTACCAACTTTAATTTCTTACCGATAAGAGGGCATAGGCCAATTTCGACGCAGGCAGATATCATTCAATGTTTGTCTGGTAAATGTCTGGTTACCATTCTTCTTCCTTTTACCATTCTCCTCATTGTTCTTAGCTTCAGATATTTCCTTCTCCTTCAAAACTACAAGCGCATTCCTGGCAGCTAGTTTCTGTGCCATCTTCTTTTGGGGATTCTGAGCAATTCCAACCTGGACACCATCGATGAAAACCTCCACAGTGGCCAAATTGCCACTTCGACTGGCTTTGTATTCTAAGCCTTCAGCTTGTTGCTGGCAGCGCTCCTGTAGTTCCCGAACAGGATGCATCGGCAACGTCTCTGGAGTCACCATGGGATGCAATAGAGGTTGAAAAACCTGGAAAGCACAAACAAAATTTTCCCTTATAGATCTCTTTTCCGTATATAGGTGTAAGAAAAGAAGCAGGGGGAGCTTTCAGGGACAATAAAATTCAGTCCCTTGGCTGAAACTAACCCTCCAGACAACAGCAGTGTCGCGCCCACTGTCAAGAAAAATGGCACCAGCAATGGATTCAACAATATCACCAAGAACTTTCGGAGCTTTGCAATCTCCCAAACCAAATGAGTTGAACCCTGGCTTTAATAACTCATCCTGAACTTCCTTGACAAAGTCCCGAATCTGAAATGGAAGCCAAGAATACTAAGTCAGGAGCAAGCCACCGGAAAAAAGAAATGGCTACTATAAATGAAGCATGCAGCCGCTGCCCATGTGCCAGAACACACAAATTTATGGGGTTAAACCTGTCACCAGAAATTAAATATGCAAAAGTGAAGGAATCAGACAGTAACCTGTTTCTCCAGGGCACTTGATCCATGCCGAAGGTGCACATGCAGCTGGTGCTTTACTGCAACACGTGCAAAATTTTCATTATTTACAGCAGCAGCTCGCAAATCAGTCAAGCGACCTGGAGGCAAATTGGTGTATGTGAAAAACAAATGTCTTGTGATGAGATGATCTAAGACTGCATCACCAACAAACTCCAAACGCTGGTAGCAGGATACTCCAGATGATGGGCGTGAGGCGTGAGTAATAGCTTCTACCAACAAGGCCCTATTTTTAAAATTGATGTTCAATGCACCTTCTAGGGCATCAAAATTTACACTCCGAAGTATGCTCTCTGGAACATTGGATGGCCTCACTATAGATTCCATCTCATAAGGATCTGACTCCACTTGGATCCCAATCCATTTCATGAGGTGGTTAGCTGCATTCTTGCCACCTTCGACATAATAAATTCCTATTAGCGCTTCAACAACGTCTGCTAAGGTCTTGCTAGAGAGGACTCTATATGAACTTGAGTCACTCTCAATCTCACCATCTTCCATGTCTTCATCTTCGAACCCATCCCCATGTGCTTTTCCTGGTATAACATCAACAGCTGTATGTTCTTGATCAAATAAGGATGATTCTCCATCTTTTATATCCTCATCAAAGACTGGCAGTACCCCCGGAGCAGCCCACCTAGACGGTGCAAAGCGATCTGCCTGGATATATGATTGAAGCCCCTTATTTAATGCATACTGATACAATACCATGTTACTCACCATTTGTTGTCTCATCCTGGTCAGTTGACCTTCATGTTTCTGGGGATATTTAAGAAACAAAAAACGACTAACAACCCATTTCAAGTAAGCATCCCCCAGAAGCTCTGCCCTCTCATAGCAAAATGTCTCCTGACAGGAAGCAGCAGTCAAAGCCTCCAAAATCTGAACATATAAAAGAAAAGCAGAATTTAGTAACCATCTGAAAGCTGATTTTAATTAATCAGCCAGATTATGTATACCACACCTTTGAAGCAGGGACTGGAAATTCTATTATGTGCTTAAGTTGAATTGCAAGAAGCATGCTCTCGACCCTCCTCATAATAGAGGGCAACCTCTGGGCACCTCTAACAAGTGATCCAGGAAGAGGATGAATAAAACACAGCTCAGGAGGAAGAAAAACATAGTATGTTTTGTCAAGAGCCTCCTCAGATTCACCTTCATATGGTACACACATTATGTTTAGCAACAAAAGAACCATAAGAGATGCCAACCTAATATTAGAAATGAGAAGTATATTTCTAAATATACCTTCCGAGTGCTCAAATCGAGGAGATAAGAGATTCTTGCAATAGGAAACACCACGCCCTCTTATTAAAGCTTGTTGCTTCCATCTCAACTCAACTCCATACCTGGTAATCAATATACAGAGGACTCAATAGCCTAATGCACTCTTCGTTGTGCGGGAAGAAACAAAAAGCATCTTTGATCTGTAAGGACATCCTCGACTATCAGGTTGAAATGTACCAATGCTCCCATATTCTGCAGCCAAAAGTAGTCAACCATGTCCTTCACAGAGTAAAGACATGCTTTTCTTTTCTTCACGCACAACCACCGAAGTGCATTAAGGCTATCCCGTCCATTAAAAAGAAGCAATTAATAGGCAGCCAATTGTTAACTTTTAATTTTAATGAAGCGTAGGGAACAATGCAGGAACTATAACAGTAAGAGATCAAATACATACTTCTGCTTATAGTAATCGGCATATGAGC
The DNA here is from genome assembly GCA_038382065.1 of Adansonia grandidieri. Classification (NCBI taxonomy): domain Eukaryota; kingdom Viridiplantae; phylum Streptophyta; class Magnoliopsida; order Malvales; family Malvaceae; genus Adansonia; species Adansonia grandidieri. The sequence continues at coordinate 8,656,667 of JBBYHK010000004.1, forward strand.
TGTACTCCAGAGGACCAAGATAGCCCTCTTTCCTTGGAAAGGAGGCCTCTGCCGTCATGTCATAGCATATTGAATCTACGTAAAACCTCTTCCCGGAATGAGCAGCTGTTACTATTCTTCCAACAAGATCTTCTGCACGTGTGAAACCATCGGCCATTATCAATTTGCCTTTGGTCAGATCCCCTTCTTGTACCTCAATCACATCTCGACTATGAACCACCCCGGTAGCTTTCACAACATCGAATGGAGCTACAGCTCCTCTGATACCATAGGTAGGATGAGGTTTGTGCCCAAAAGCCAAGCCATGACGCAATTTCCCAAACCCATACTCCCTTCGGTCGCCACCAAGCGTCCTCTCATTTGTTCCAAGGAAAACATCCGGCCTAGCTCTTTGAAGGGGATTGCTCCAGGCATCCGTTGTGATTATATTATTAACCAAATCCCAGTCAACTTCTTTTACAGGATCTACAAACTTATCGCCAACCACAGGGACAAACAAATACGCCTTGGCAGGATCCCAAGGAGTGGTAGAAGGATCAACGTCCACATCCAGTACAATGCTCATCAATCTTACATGAAAACTTTTAAGGGATGCCAGCTGCACAAAAGCAGACTTGTAAGTTATATCATAATCATAGTCTGAAGTATAAAAAACTAAAAACTAAATTGGTAATCGTTATCCAAACAATATTAACAACACACCTGACTTTCAGTAATATCTATCAATCCCCTGAAGACAAGTGATGCCTTTGTTATCATGGCTCGAACGATAAATAGATCCACCGACATCGATAACACCTGTCAGTGACAAATGTGATTCGAATTAACAACCGATTTACCAAATGCACGTCATGCTAGAATAGAAACTAAAGAAAGTACCTCTGCATCCAGCTCTCTGCCAAAAAGTACTGCAAAATCTGAGACTTTAGTTAAGAATGGATCTTTTGAAGAGCCATTATTTACACATTTGATAGTATACACGTAGAGATGAAATATTTTGGAGTCATCAGAGCCATCTCTTCCAGATAAAATCCATTCTCCCTGCGGAGCAGAATGCATTCAATAAAATTGCTTTAAACAGAAAACGACTTAGGACACCAAGAGCATAGAGTGAAATATGCAAGCCAAAATGCATATTAGTTAAAGAAATACAATTTCATCCAAAATATCTCATCATAAATGGTATCACTTATAGCAGCAATGTTCTCATGGTTTGAATATTGTGAAACTTTTTCAAATCCATAGAGGACATTAACCTGGAGTATATTCGCTACGCCTTCTGGATAGAACTCTCTATGCCTAGCAGTTCCAGGAAGTGGTTCTCCTTCATCATTCTGGTCAACCTTCTCTGCTTCTTCCCCACTTCCTTTGTCAGGCAAAAGCATATCTGTAAACGCTCCCATCTCATGGAGCTTCTTGCAAGCAGCCAAACATACAGCCTACATGTTACATATGTTACCAACATGAGTAATATCTTAGAATTTAAGTTTGATAAAGTAGATAGTGATAAGACAGCATGCCTGTTGAGCAAGACGCATAGAATTGCATACAGGACCCTCAAGCTCTTCAAATGGTGCATTGCAGGGGAGATGAAGCTTGCAAGAATATTCAATTGGACCTCCAGGCTTCTCATGCTTCTTCATAATAAACTCGGGACGAAGTATTGAATATCTAAAAGCCAAGAGCAATGGTAATGAAACACAATAGAAACAGCAACAAATGTCTACATCTTGCAATGAGTAAAATACCTGTCACTAGGAAGCTGAGAGCAGTAAAAATGGACGAGTCCGACAGCAGAATTTAAGCTAACAATAGCACCAGTTGATTCGACCTGGTACACTGTACCTGGTACCATATCCACGGAAATCAACCTTGAAGTATCCTTCAGATGACTAAGGTCAGTTCTCTCAATTGCTTCTTTCCGCAAGGTCTCCTCACTATTCCTTGCATTCCTTAGGAATGTAGCATGAGATAAATTTCCTCTGTAGACAACACAAAAGTAGAGTTTGTCTGGACCATTTTTGGTGGGAAGAAACTGTCTAAAGACCAAACCAAACGCAAGTACCTCTCAACCATCAAGATGTAATCTGACCCAGGCTTCCTTGCACGACCCCTAGATTGAATGTATGCCAAAACAGTTTTTGCAAGATCAAAACGAATAACAACATTGCATTGCCGAATATCCAATCCTTCCTCAGCAACGCTAGTTGCAACTAACAATGTCACCTGCAATAGAAAGTAAAAACATTTATCAAATATGTAAAATTGCATGATTCAGATCTTTATCGGCTGAAGATAAGAAGCATGGAATATGGACAAACATGACCATCCCGGAATTTAGCAATTGTATCCTGCATTTGTCCAGTCCGCATTTCTTGACTATTGTTGTGCCCAATCAAACTTGCGCACCTTATAAAACTCAGAGATGGAAGCTCTGCAAAAACCTATCAACTCACAAATAAATAAAATAGCATTATTAGGAAACTGCAGAGAGATTACACCAATCGTTGAACATAATAAGACAATCTAATCCTTCTACCTTAGGAAGAACTAAAGCAGCCACAACTCGCTCAACAAAGATGATTGCACGAAAATCTTCCATATGCTGATACTTGAGAAGTATTTTAATCAGCGACTGTACTTTTGGGGTCACTTTTCCATCTGCTACAGCCGCTCCAATTATCACATCCACATGCTCTCCGCCAGAGACAACTATGACAAAAAGGTACACGAGTTGAGAATACACACCAAAATGTTCTTCAAATATCTTTTGTTTAGAAATATATTAGATGATATAAATTTTCGTCACAAAGAAAGAGAAGAAACACAAGACAAGCAAGTAAGCAATGCGAGTTGGTGTATCACTCAACGTTATCACAAAGCAGGCTGGAAAAGTAACAAAAGAAAGGTAGACAATTACACAAAACACCAACCATGACTGTCAGGGAGCTCTCCTTCCTCAATCTCATCAGGATTGGCCCCATTTTGAGCATTATGGTTCTCCGCTTCTGCAGCGTTCATATCTTTTTCAGTAACAGCCCCCTCCAATAACTGGCACTGTAAGAGAGACACAACTTTGTTTAGGTAAGATTCTTGAAACTTGACATCAAGCTGGTAGTTTGCCCTCTCATCATTTTGTAAAGCTGTCAGAAAAGATTGTGCAACCTGCAAAAAAAAGGCGAACAAAAGGAACCAAGATCATTTCCGCCCAACTAAGAAAATAAAGCAAAGGTGTAGTAACCTTGATTACTTAACACATATGATACCTTGTAAGCACACCATTGACCCAGTTCACCAAGTGCATAATTAATGGCCCTCAACTTTTGTATCAAATTAGCAGCTCCATCACTTTCCGTTCTTTCAGATACACCATAAACTTGGTGAAGCTCTTCCTTGGCTCCTGCATCTCTAGCTCCCATGAACTGCCATTTACTTCTTCTAGAGCTCGACTGTGCAGCTTCTTCAACAGTCACTTCCATTTGTTTTATTTGTTCATGAAGGGACCATAAACTGGCAGCTTTATCATACTCTACCACAACTTCTGAGGGCATCGGTACATGTTTCTCAAGTTCCTTGCGGTCTTTTATTGTACAGACTACAGAATCCAGCTTGCTTTCTAGATTACGAATCTTTATCGCGCAATCAACTTGACTTGAAACACCTGAATATAACAATTCAAAATATATGTTAAGGGAAAACAATCTTAAAATCAACTGGAGGAAAAAAGAAAAAAAAAATTTGCAAGAGACATGCTCCTTAGTCTCAAAGAAATATATACTGGAAGAAAGACCACCACTAGAAAATAAAATTATACCCTTCAAGTTAACGGGAGAAGCAGTCATCCCAAAAACAGAAGGTCTCTTTTCCTTCGGTGTTGTATGATAGAATTCAGACATCACCAGTGAATATGGATGTTTCTTCACAGCATGATGACACTCATCCAGAATAAGAAGATTGATTGTTTCCATTTTAATTATACTGTGCCTCAAAATGTTCAGCAGAATTTGAGCTGTCATAACTAAAACCTGCAAGAAAACATCAATTCAGTGAATCAAGAAATAATATCAGGTTACAGCTCCAAGAAATGGAGTTATAACTAGATAAAAGTCATTTCTGTTATTTATGCACTCAGCAACCCCATACATTAGCAACCATTTGAACCTTAACTGCAAACAATTACTCACATAGTTGTATATGCAAAATCAATAGCTCCAGAAGGCTCAAAAATGGATACAAACATTTTGAAGATAATGATGCCAGACAGCCAACTAAAAATTGCTCAATTTCATACAGACTCACAAGAATTTGGCAGCCGATAATACCTTGTCAAAAGAGTAAAAAAGGAAATGAAGAAATTTTCTATCCATCCAAAATATCAAATACAGCTCCTTTCACCTTATTGTGCGCCCTCCGGTAGAACTACGTCTGTTCAATAAAGAGGTGCTGAAATAACTTCTAATTCAGGGCATTCCTTTTTTTCTTTCTAAAAGATGTAAAGGTATACGAATGTTATTATTTCCACTCAATTCCAACTCGATAGAGCAGGCTTATAAGGATCTTGCTATCATTTAAACAACATCAATATCATCCCATTCCTTCAAGAAAATTGAGCGAAAGCACATTGGCTCAAAAAAAAAATCTATCCAAAGTCGGATATTACCAAGTAAACTAATGAGGTAAAGCTGCGCATAGCAAGAGTGTTACCACAGATTGGATATACAAACATTTTGTGTACAGCTCATTATAATGTCATAGCTAAAAATTACTATGTAATACTGCATTATACTGATTAGTAAGGAAATTACTTAAAACATGAAAGAAAAGCTCAAATGACAGTCAAGCAGCAGCTTTAACAAAAAGAATAAGACAAGCTACCTGTTTTGTTTCAAACTCACGCTGCCACCTTCGAGCATCCCAGAAATCTTGACCCATCTCCCCACAATAATGACCCACTTGGTAACCAGTTCGCTCACGAATAACTTCAGCTTGCTGGAAAAGGCAAATCAAAATAATAAGAACTTGAACTTGAAAACAACCGAACCCATGACATCTTAAAAGAACATTCAAATTCTACAAACGTTACTACCTGATAAACAAGTGGAATTTTAGGAACCAAAAAGACAGAGAGCATTTTTCTGTTTTGCTTTTGTAAATCATCGCAAATACTTTTGATGAGAAGAACGGCGATGAGAGTCTTCCCCGCCCCTGTCTCGAGAAATGCAATTGTATTTTTCCTTTTTGCTTGTTCAAGAACTTCCAATTGGTATTGACGAGCTTGCTCCTCCAAAACTTTTTCCTTTGGCTGCTCAACTTTCTTCTCCACCTTTCCATTGCACTCCTGAGTTTTATCATTAGCTCCTTTCCCTTCTCGGTTCCGGTCTGCTTCCCAAGTGCCCAACCTAAAAACCATCTCATTTGACCCGGACCGATCCCTCTCCCAATAACCCCTTGGTTCTCTATCTCTGCCATCCCTCCTACTACCAACATGATAATGTTCTCTCCTCCGAACATGCTCCCTATCTCTCCGATCGATTTCATCCCAATCGCGGACTCTTTTTCTAGCGGAACACCTCTCCCTATCCCTGGGGTAATATTGACCTCTACTAGAATACTGCCTATCACTCTTACACGGACGAGCCCTCTTGCCACACCTCTCTTCACTATCCAAAACCCTATCCCTTGACTCACAAGGCCTTTTATCGTCTCTATGTACTCCATTCTCCTTAGTAGAATAATCGCATACATTGCAATTACTATCGTCACAGTTCTTCTCCTGCCCTTTACTTTCAGTGTTATTCTTTTCAACACCATTAGGTGGTGGAACCGAGTTCTCGGGTAAATTCTTGGAAACCCCAGAGAGGTCATTCGGTAACCATTTATCTCCTACAATGGAATCGTGAATTCCATTCCCATTTCCATTGACAACAGAGCTGTTATTGTTACTACCCACAGGAGGAAGGCCACCGCCGTTCTTGATGCTATCAAGAATGTGATCAATTCCTCCAAAAAAATCTTGATTGGAAGTATTGTCAACTGATTCTTGAACTATAGGAGCATCGAAATCAACAAAATCGTTAATCAGGTCACATGATATGTCTTCACAAGCATCCAGCCAGTACGATGACCCATTGCTACCAGAAACCCTAGCCTCCTCCTCCATCAATCAATTACCCAGAACTAAAATGCTCTCACTCCAAGAAAATAACAAAGAGCTCAAATCTTTAAAACAAAAGAGGACGAATAAAAATAGAAACACCCAAAACTGAAAAAGAACCAAGAACAACAAGAATTATAAAGAAAAATAAAGAACTTGAAAAGAAAACGAAGGATCTTGATTGGGTTTTTTAAGAGGAGTTTTTATGAAGGTGAAAAAAAAAAAAAAAACAGAGAGATGAAACAAAGAGTTGGTGAAGACACAGATTAAGAGTAGATAGACCGCAGGAAACACGCAAGAAATATAGTTAAGGAAGAGGATTCATTTAAAGATAGAAACAGAAAATTAAAAAAAAAGAAAGAAAGAAACCAGCATCCCCACCAAAACTTTTGTGAGTGATTCTTAGATTCCACGGTCTATCAACGCCTATTCTGTTATCTTCCTTTCCTCTTTTCTTTTGACTCCTTTCAACCGTGCGCCTTTCTCAGTTTCTCTCTCTATTTTTTTATATCTGCTTTGCTTTGCTTGCCCCTCTCTCTCTCTCTCTCTCTTCCTTTTATTCAGGGTTTTAGCTCTGTTTCACTCTGAAAGAGAGATGAAAAAAAAACCCAAAACTATGGGTTTTCTTTTTCCTTCTGTTCTTCACGCAATGTTTTCTTTTTTTCCTTACAATTTACACCGAAACATCAGTTAGCTGAGGCGGTTTCGTTTTTAACTTTCCAAACTCGAAAGTACAGAGCGACAGTGTTTCAAGTTATTTAACCAATAAGATTATGCCACGTTTATTTTAATAAGGGTTTTGGGATTACGTGGTGATTTGTGAGTGGGGAGTATGATAGGGTTTTTGGAACTATGCTGTCCACTATTCAGTTGCGTTACCGTAGGGAGCGGGGAGATGTTATTTTTTTTTCCCCCAAGATCCGAGTTTTTGATTAAAAAAAAAAAATGAGAACAGTAACTTTTACAAGAGTGGGACTGGGAAGGTACGGACACGTGTCAAACTTTCGGACTCAACTCGAGGAATCCGGTAGAATGGAAAATGAAACAAAAGCTTGCTCAAAGGTCAAAGGTGATGGAACATTCTCAGCCGTTTGATTTATTCTCAAAAAAAAAAAGGGGGGGGAGAATAATTAAATTATTCCCAAGATCGGGCTGAATATTTTTATCCTATGAGATCTTCTCTCGGTGGGTTGGGGTAACTAAATGGCCTTTCGTGTAGTGATTGGGTGAATTTTTTTGGGGCCCCCTTTCCTATTGGCACTGGCAGGCACAACAATAATAATAATATTAAATATTATTATTATTCAGTGATTTTTCTTTTCCCTCTCATTAAATTAAATGTTTGCATTAATTCCTCACACATTCCTCCACGAGAAATCTTGTCAAAATCTTCTGTGCGATTTTGGGAGGAAAAAATATATATATCTTACTTTTTCACATGTTTTTCAAGGTAGAATGTTTGTTATTGTGTTGGTATTTAATTAACTGTTATTTATTTTAATAAATTTTTATTTTAAAATTTAAATTTTTTAAATTAAATAAATTTTTTTATAAATAAATTTTTAAACTTATAAAACATGTGATATCCTATTGAATTTATATTTATTTTCAATAATTTATTATTTTATTGATAATATGTAAAATAACTTCAATACTAATGAGCTTATGATATTAACATCGTTAGTAATATCAAAAGTTTTTTAAAGAGAAAAAAGGACTCTTTTGTACCGACAACAAATTTTCAAAAACCCATAAATTTTTTTATATTTTTATTTAATCAAATTGTAAAATAAAATTTAATATATAGTTTGAGAATAAATAAAAAAATCGTAAATATTAAAATTTTTTTAATATCATATTTTAGATATCAAAACATAAGCTAAGTTAAATCTTAGTCTATATAATCAAGTTAAATAGGTGCCTTATTCTTTCACGTGGAGAAAAATATGTAAACAGAATAATTTACAGAGTCAATCCATGAAATGAATAATTAATGCTTAAATGTTAATGTACATAAACGCAAAACATGAAAAATAAATGCAGATATTGGATTATTTATTCGAATAATAAATTAAATGGCTATGGGGAAAGGAGTTGTGAAGTTTCCACCTCTTTCCTCTGTGCAATCTCGGGTGACCATTCAATGCCTTGGTTTGAAGTTCGAAGTCTTTGTACTACTATTTTTCTAGACGACCAATCTCCTTCCAACTACGAACGAAAAAAAAAAAAAAAATCAAAAGGAAAAAGTTATAGTATCTCTTTTGTACTCATATGGAAAGAAAATCAAAAGGGAAAAAGTTGACTCACTTGCCTAGAAAAGAAGTGAAATAAAACTTTTTTTTTTTTTTATAAATGACTTGGGATATATAAGAAAAATGTTACACATTATGAATGATTAATTTTAAAAAATAATTACATAAATTAATTTCATTAAACTTCAAAACAAAATGATGTATCTCTAATTCCCAAAGTTGGGTCAACAAATTCGAGTGAAGAGCATATGGCACCCCCCCCCGCAAGAAAATGCTTTTAGACTTTGTAAAATTATCGCCACTCAAATAAATAAATAAATAAATAAAAAGCAAAGATGCAAAATATTAGGTCTTTTTCAAGGAACAAGTTGACGTGAATTGTGTTTTCCTGAACCTGCTAAAGTGATATGGGGCGCGAGGGGGAGAGGGGAGTGGGGAACAATTTTTAAGCAGAGGGGCAAAAAAGGTTGATAAAGAAATTTCAGAGGATCCATTTATTATTTATGCTGCTGAAAAATAATAAACGTACATCAGCCGACAGTTAGGGGCTCAGTCCAAAGATATTAAACATGTTTATTAAATGAATATATTATTTTCCTATTGATGTTTTCAAATAAACTCAATTATTACTGATTAAAAAAATAAAATACGTATAATGTCAACGCTGGTAACTCTTTAAATTGGGGAAAAAAGTTTTTTTTTTTTTTTTTTAAGTCTTCAAATTACATTGTAACAAAGCTAGCTAGCTATGAATAAATTAAATGCTTTGACAATGCCACAGAGAAGACCAAAAGCCCATCAGACATTAACCAGCTCTTGATGCCCATTTTAACTCGTTAATGGGCTATCTGAATCTGGGTGGGTACCGTTGCACGTCAATTTTAATGGCCACGAGCCTACTATATCTTCCTCACAAATTGGGTCAGTTAGTCACTATTCACTAAGTAGGTAGCCTTAGTACCAGCAGTAATAAACAAAATGGAAGGGGAAAAAAATTGGAAATGGCAACGAGAAATTTTGAAGAAAGATATTCACTTTCAAAAGTAAAATCATCGTCAATCCTCAATACCTACATTTTTTTTTTTAATACTAAAATGAAATTCGGCCAGTAAGGGTTATTGAGTGCCTCATGTCATCTATGGTGCTAATACTTGACGCTTTTTTTTTTTGGAAAAAATTTATAAATTAATCAATAAAAATAAAAATGAAAGCTATGAAAATTGTCGAGTGCCACAGTTATATATTGTCATGTACTAAAATAAAACTATGATGTTTTTGAGTGCCATCATCAATCAAGGTACTAACGTATGGCATATATTAATCAATCAGAACTAAGATGAATACATAAGGAATAATTTCCGAGGATGTTTGAGTGGCGCAGTCAAATTATATATTAAAACAAAATCATTTACGTTTTGTGAGTGTGTCAATTGATAGCAATGGTGCAAACAGTACAATCTAAAAAGTGTAGAGAAAAAGAATAAAATGTTTCTTCCTCTGGATTTGGAAGTATTTAATTATTTATTTTTAACACTCTTTTCTTATCAATTTTGTCTTTTTTGTAACTTCCAAGTTCCAAGTCTTATCATCAAATTCTTCTTCACTTCTAATTTACCTGTGGTACATGGTAGCAAGGCTTGAGCAAGGGCGAGGATATTTATATGATATTGCAATAAAATAACCAAGAATAACGAATGGGATAGACATCGATATGCATATAGATGAAGTATGGGCTCCCGAGTCCCACCATACTGTCCCGCTTTGCCAAAACCTTTACCTAAAGGCTAAGATCCAAAAAAAAGATCGGATATCGATTTTAAATTTACCACCGAAAGGTATACTTTTCAATTTTTCATGGTTTGAGGCTTTTTAGGGTCACGAGGGGAAGTGCCAGTGGACGTGACTGACATCATCTTGTCCATTGTCAACTATCTCCGCTGAAATTCAAAAAGAATTTTGCGTCTTCAAGTTAAAACGAAACCTGGATGTTTTGATGACTGACACATGGACAACTAGAATTCGTTTCTGGGTTATATTTGTACTATTATTATATATTGTATATTACATCCTGATCCCGCTCCAACGTGAAACAAACCAAAGCCACATGTGAAAAAGTGTAATCTAATAGACCGTACCCAAAGACCCACCAAGACCCACTTTTTTAAAAGTGCATGTGGATTACGCTTCCTTCACTTATTAATAAGGTTCAATTATCAGGTGGTCGGCCGTCCACTCTCTGCCACCCTACCTCAAATTTCACTTTCAGCATTTGCTCTTTCCCCTTCACTACTGCCAAGCATCTTCCTTTCTTCCCCAATGAAAAGAAGCCTAAACAAAGAGAATATATATTTAAAAAAATTTACAATTTAAGAATAAAAAATTATAAATTATAAATTTTAAAATTTAAAATTACTAAAATTACATTCAAATATAATTATAAATCAATGAAATTAAATCGAGGTTAAAAAATTATAATAATTTGTTCAATATTAGGATCTTATATTTACATGATGGAAGAAATCACATGAGATTCTTTTTGGTATTATTCGGCTAGATCGAACCAAAATACTATTGACTTCATTCTACATGATTTTACCCGATACAATTAATTCTTCTGCTTTAATATGTTTTTGGTGGAGGTCGACAAATATATAAAGCATGTGCACGTTTAGTTTGGACCACCATTATTTGACATTATGTTTCTCCCTTAAACTCTGCATTAAATCAGTGCTACATGTCTCTCTAAGGCATGCATTCATATGTGTACAAATCATCAAATTAACCCAAAAATTATTGTTACTCTTTCCATAATTCCATGGATTAAACGTGTTTGTTGAGGGGTCAAGGTAAGAGAACATATCGCGTATAATTATTATAATATAATTAATTAATTACAATCTTGAATCATATAAGATTCACGAAAATATTATATAAAATCTATGATTTTAAATGATGAGCTTTTACATAATTTGATATTATAATAATAATTGTAGGATTGTAAAAGAAATGCTCCTAAAAATAGAGGAGGTCTCACCTTTAATAATATTTAAACTCTTTTAAGAGGTAACCTATTAGATCAAATTCGTTTGGAAGAAATCTGTGCAGGGAGAGTTACCTTAATGGCCCCTCTCTCTCAAGCGAGCTTTTACTAATTTAGTCGCAAATTAACCAAATATGGTTCTTTGCCTTTCATGATTCCATTGGACCTTGGCAGCTGACATTGATGAGTCATTGAGGAAGCTGGATAGAGACGGGTAAATGGGTTGGGGCCATATATATACACACACACACACACACACACTTGCATCTGGGGTTTTGATTTTATCTTAATAAAGGTTAAAAAGGGAGGAGGTTTAGAGTTTGTATAAAGCCTAGTGCGCCCCTACCGTGAGGGATGTTGACAGAGGAGTCGTTGGAATTTTTTTTTAAATTTTTTTATTAATTAAATAATAATTATATCGATTTAAATTATTAAATATTATATTTAAATTTGATTTAATGTAAATCATATTTATTATTCCATTTTTAAACAGATTTAATATACTATATATCTTAATTGATTCTGAAATATATTTCATGTCATAAAATTTTGTTGGAAAAAGGAATCAGAGTTAGGTGTAAGAGATAAACGCGGGCAATTGGGTGGCTTGAAGCTTTTTTTGAGCTCTAGATAGATAAAGCATGAAGTAGTAAAGATCAGGAAACCTAAAATAGAAATTAACCTCTTTGGGCTGAACAATTGCAGCAACTAAAGGAATAAAAAAGGACATGAGAGCACATCAAGAAACTATTTAGCCGCCTAAGCAACGTGGACAAAAGGAGAAGAGAAAAGGAGCTGTAATTAGGGGAAGAGTTAACCTGCAAATCATAAATGCAGGCAAAGGCAAATAACTGAAGAAAATTTTCTGCATCGGAGTTTTCTTTGTAATTTGCTGCATAGACATTAGGCATCATGGCTGCTCTAAGTAAACCCTTTTTACTGTTTTAATAGTGCATGGATTCGGGGGTGGTACAATTTTTTATATCTAGCATTATTTGGCTCTTTGCATGAACCCACCTGGCACCTTTGTAAATACACAATTATCAAGCTCTTAACTACTCAACAATCAGATATAAAGGGCAAGTAAGGCTGTCCAGAAAAGTTACTAGATACTTTGACATTTTTTCTTCACTCTCTAAATTTTTATTAACTATCAAAACGTATTTTGAAATTCAAACTTTGGCGGCCCTCTTACCTGCTTACATGTCAAAATCCAGTCTTCCTCTGTCAGTTCCATGAATAACTCATTCTCCATTTAACAGGTACATCATCTTATCAGCTCCATCACTGAAAAGACATGAACAAATGGAAAGATTGATGAAAATTAAACCCGCAGAAAGATTCAAGTTATTCACCATTAGCAATTTAAGTTCTAAGTTTTAAAAACAAGTGGTTTAGAGCTTAAAGTCCAAAAGTTATTGGACCCGGGATTATATGAATCTATTTTGAGTAGTTGGTTTTCTTAGAAAACAGTGAATGAACTAAAGAAAAATCATCTGGATTCTGGAAAATAAATACACAGAGAAAGAATATCTCAGTTGTGGTTACAGCTTGGCAGGAAAGATAAATTTATATATACAACTCAATTTGAATACAAAAACCAAACATTTTAGAGAAAAATTATGTAGTTTTGGCACCATCAAATGAGAAGAGAGCTATGGCTAACTAATAGCTAAGATGGTTTTCCAATGGAAAAAAAAAAAAAAAAAAGGAAGAAAGAGACAAAACAGCCAGACTCAACGGTTTTCAGAGGGCAGGGGTGGGCCACTAGACTACCAGTGCGAGGTTATAGAAGAGAAGAAGAGTTGGTGAAACCGGTGGCTAAATGGCTAACTTTATAATTATAAAAACAAAACATTATCTCTCCTACATGCATAAATGTATGTTGTTCCTGCTGGCTGCCAATGTGCTGAAAGGCTAGCTAGAGCATGCAGCCCACGAAGACGAGCGGTGCTAGCTCTAGCTAATGCCCATATTTTTCAAAAGGAATTATTTGGGAATCCTCGCTACATTCGGAGTTCCCTTTTTCAGCTACGTGGTTGATTTGTGTATTATTTGGTATGCATCCCCTTGCCCATTATACAAGGGCGGCCCACTGTTTGAGACTCTTTGTATTTGCAACATCAATTAAAATAATTAATCTCTAAAACTAGAGAGCATAAACCTCATATGAAATTTTGTAGATAGCAGTCTTATAGCTTTACCTTTTTAGTTCCCCCCTACACTCTGGGGCATGACAGTTGTTGCAATTATCGTCGTATCCTCAATGAAATGGGATACCACTAATTGATGGAGACCCATCTATACGGTGCTTTTGTGCAGCAGGTTAATAAACTATGAACAAACCTGGTTTTTGTGGATAAAATTTTAATGGGGAAAAAGAGAGACTACTGAAAGCAAGGGTTAGTAGCCAACTGCAAGAAGCAATAAGCAGATAGATTTTTAAAGACAACCCTAGTTTCCTTACTTCTAATGTTTTTCTTTTCAAGTGGATCCAAATTCAGATACATAATCATAAATATTCCAATATAGTATGGTATTCTTTAAACCATGACATAAAATTTAGAATGTCCTTTAATGGGCTAAACAAGATCAATGTTATTTTAAGTTCAATATTTGTTCCCTCTGTATAGCTCCTATTTAAGACAAAAAAATGGTATGAACTTTTGATTATCATGTTTACCGCAATATTCTCAATTAACCCCCACCCCCCAGAAAAGAAGACATTTATATAACTCACAATCTTTTGCTAAACAATATTAATGGGTACTCAACGAAGATAGCTAGCTAACCCAAGTTTTATTCCTTTTTTTTTTTTTTTTTACTTTTTAAGAGTGTCATGAAAGAAAATTTCTCCACTACCTCTTCAGGTAAAGAAATCCCACATTATGGAAGTGAATTTTAGTGGAGGGGTTGGGGAGGTTGAGTTGTTGAATAAAAAGAAGCGAGGAGAATATGATATGATATAAAAATAATATAATATATAAATATATTAAATATTAATATATCAAAATTAATATAAATAATATTTTAAATAACAGAAAAACGATATAAATGTGTAAATTATCGTATCTTTCGCTTTTCCTACAAAGATAAGAGGAAATCTCTGAAGATGAGAGAGAGATAAAAAAGAGAAGAAAGGGGACAAAAAGCCAGCAAAAGAATTATGAAATGAGATAGCCGCCAACTGGATCATAGTGTATTTGTGTGAGAGTCTGGTTGGGGGAAGCGAAGAAGAGGGGCAGACCGGCAGAGGGTGGTGGGACTTGGGGAGGGGGGGTGGAGTGTGGTCCTGACCCTCTGTCCCTTCTATCTCTACCCTATATTCACATACAAACTGTAACCAACAGTTCAAACTCTAAATACACATTTACCCGACAGTAATATAAAGTATAAAGAAATAAAAGTACTACTTTACTAATAACATTAATTTATTGACTGCAAAGAAAAGAAACAACTATATCTGTACAAATGGAGGAAGCATGAGGACCTTTCATCTGAATAAATGATGAAAGAGAGTTATATATAATAAGAGAGTGAGGTCCCCCAATCTAGGGTTTTGGAAGTATATAGGCTGTTGCTCTGTTGCTTTAGCTCTAAAATGAGCATGCTAAAATTAAGCAGCTGTGAGAGAAGGTGAGAACCCCCATCCTCCTTCCCTTTTTTCTTCACTGATAATCAGCTACTTTGATGTTAACTCATGAGATTTCCTCGTAAATTCTCGGTAACCGTTACTTACCACCTGTTTGTGTATAATTATTATATATATATATATATATATAGATATGTATGTATATAAAAGTGAAGGTATGAGATGAGAGTGTTCATTTCTAAAGGCCGAACAATGCACTGTATTGTACTGTTTTTTACATCTTTTTTGAGGCAGCTGGCAGCTGCTATAGACTTAATAGACAATCGAAAATGAAAAGAGAGTTAAAAGGAACAGTACTTTGCTTTGTTTGCTTTTGCAGTTTCCTTCATTTTTCTTTTTAATTTTTAATTAATTAGTGATCCATATCCTCCCTTAGATTGCCTACTTCACTAGTTCACTTGCCATCTGTTAAATCATGTGCCTGAAGCTAAACCCACAGTCCCCATTTTCATTTCTGCACTTTTCTCTGCATTTCTCGCCTGTTTCTTAATGACAAAAAATAATAATAATAATAAAAAGATTGTACGACCGGCAGAAAAATATAAACAAATTATTAGGGCAAGTGTATACTTTGAATCATATTGCTCGTTCGGTTCATACATTTGGACATTGGATAAAGATTTTAATATTTGAATTGATTTAATTTATTTAAATTATTATTTAATTATAAAAATTTATGTAAATTTAATTATAAAATATATAAATATTAATATATATTTAAAATTTTAATTTTATTTAAATAATAAAATAAACGTTAATGAGATCTAAAACTTGAGGAATATATTAACTCCAATAATATATGGCTTATCTTTTTTCATTTTGGGATGAATTATATGGTTTGTCTTGATTCGGAAATAAATGTACTAAGCATTCCTTATGTCACGTGTCTATTAATTGAACTTATTGACCATTATATGTTGGATTTCACGATTTGCAATTTTTTTTTTTATTTTTTGCTAAAACTATCTTAAAACCTTGCAAACACATGATTAACAAATATAATTAATGAACTTTTGAAATTTTGATATAATATTATTCAAAATTCCTAACTCTTTTTTGGGCAATTTTTTTTCTACACTATGTATAAATGTTAATTAATATAATCAATTATCTACATGCATCTTCGTATAAGCTGTACATATCTGCCCCACACCATTAAAACCAGCTGGTTGGAGACTTGGAGTTATAAATTTATTAATTAATGTTACTATTATTATACCATATATATATTACATAAAAATCTGAAAAATATATATATTGCTACTCTGATTTAAAATTGATAGTTGGCCAAAATGGTCCAGACTAGTGGGGCTACTGATTTTCGGGACACCGATTGCTAGCGTGAAAAATTTGGCATGCAAATTACCCAAGTCAACAACTGGGGCAGGCAGGGATGCTTTAGCATTTAACCTAACACACAAATGTAGCAAATCACTTGCCAATTATAAAACTAAAAAGCAAGTTAAAGTTGGATGTCTTCTTTTCGTGTCAAACTCCATTCTCTCTTATCCTATTTGGATTTATATTTGATACATTAATAATATATAGATTTATAAATTATTAATAAATAGGATTATATCACTTTATTAAAAACTTTTAAAAATAATTATAATAACTTTATTTTAATTGGGTGGCAAGTTTAGACATGTTTATAGGAACATATAAATTTATATATTGTCAATGCATTAAATATAAATAAAATTCATTTAGATTGATAAAAAAACCAAAATAAAATTTTGACATTGTTAATAACCAATCGTAATCCAATTATTGAGTCATTCATAAATGGAATTGTATTTATAAATTGATGTTTAAAAGATATTGGAAATTTATTTTTGCAACAAAAGAGGTTCTATTGTGAAATTAAAAAATAGATTTGTATATATTAAGATTCAAATTCAAATAGATTGAATGTTATTTTTTTACAGATAATTACATGAATCAACTGTATTAAATTTTAAATTTATAGTATTTCATTCAATCACTAATTTTGCATAGTCACTCATTCGTTTAGGGTTTAACCTTAAAGTTGTCTAAGTAAGCTGTGTTTTAAATTTTAATTGTCAAAATCCATCAAAAGCAAGAAAAACAAAGTATGGGTTTGATGGAGGTTTTCTGCCCAACACATAATAAAGTCGAAGGTCTAACTTGGACCACATATCCACCTGCTGATGACTAGAAAGCCAAATTCAGTGAAAGGCTTAAGGATTATAGCCTAGCTACCAAATTCATTGTAAAAACCATCTAACTCTCTCTAACACAACCTCCAATCCTTTGCTAAATGAATCTTCGGTCATAAAAAAACATACAACGCTATATATATATATATATATATATATATATATATGTGTGTGTGGATGTGTTTCACCGTGCTTTCAAATGAAATATAAAAATAAACATAATAATTCGTATATAAATATTTTGTTTTATATATATTTTTATTAATCATGTAAACTTAAATAGAAAACAATTAAAAGGTTAATTAAAACAAACCCTAAACATAATTCAATTTAATTTTTTCTATATATTTACCACTTTTATTGTTTAAATTTTCAAATTTTAATAATTAAGGATGACCCAAAAGAGTTTTAATAATGAAAAAAATATATACATATATATATAAGTACATGAATTGAAGACATTTTATAATAAATAATCACTATATGTTTGCTTGAAGACCAGGGCAAGTAATGGAGAAAATCAACACGTTTTTGTGCACGTAATTCGCCCATTATCTAGACATTGTTCGTTTTAATTGTCATAATTTAAAAAAAGAGAAGGGAATAAATGGGCTCATTTAACAATGTCAAAATTTGCGGGTAGTTAGAAGACAAAATATTCTTTCCCCGTGTCTGGTAATTGAGGACATTTGGAAACGTGCGATCGAACAAGTCTTTTCAGCACGTCACTTGATTGCAACTAAGGTTTTTTTATTTTTTTTATCTGTTAATTTTGGTAATGCATAAAAATACTATGTGTTTGAATCGTTGAGTATTAAAACTATGTACACAAATAAATGATTACGTGTATATATCTAAACTAATAAAATAATTAGTTAAACAATATGAAAAATTTAATTTTATCAAATTCAAAGGAATAATCGAATCAAAATTTAAAATTTTTAATTTTAAAACAAAATTTGTTTGCCTCTCGAGCGCTTAATAGTATCTATTGATATCCAACATGAATAAGATTATTAAGATACATCTAATACATGAAAATAGATGAATTATATTTATGTTTAAAATTTTAATACATTTAATAGATAATTTTTAAGCAAAAAGTAGGTTAGTTTTAAGACAAAAATTTCTTAGTTTTATATTTATTATTATTTTATTTATTTCAATAATTTTATTAATTAAATTAATGTCATTTAATTCTTGATATTAACTAAGTCAACCATTTCATAATTAGTATAAGCATCTATCATCTATTATTTTAATTTTAAATGGTACATACATTAATACCCTATCTATAATTTGAGCTAGCATTGTAATAGTTGAGATATTAATAGTGTTCAATAAAATTTAATATATAACATTGTTACACTAATTAGTCATATTAACAAGTTGCACTATGGTCCAAATCTTTTATATTTTTGGATTTGAAATCAAATCCTTAGATTCACTTGTACTCTTAATTGGAGACAGTTCAAAAAATCAAAAGTTTACTACTAATACTATGCATGCAAATGAATGTTTGCATATAATTGACATGAATTTAAAATAAATAATCTAATTATAGTAATAATAAAAGTGTTAATTGGTTATACAGTGAATTATTTGTGGTTTTATATTTAAATTGAGTTTTTATTTATTTATTATTAATTTATTTTAATTTAAATGCTTAACATGGTATAAAGTGCAAGTTCTAATCTATTTTTTACTTATTACCTTTGTCGAGTTTATCACTTGATAGACTCTTTTATCTTTGTCTATAGTTAATTACTTATAATCTTATGTTATCACCGACTTAATAGAATTAACGAAGAAAAGTTAAAAAGAGTTAAGCCATAAATGATTCAATACTCAGAGAAAAAAACACAACAAAGACGTATACAGGGACTGGGGGTTGAAGTTGAAATTTGACAGCTTGGAAAAAAAAAGTTGATGAACTTCAACTGCACTGATAGTGTTTTTGATTTTGGGTATGTAATTAATTCATATATCTGTATTATTTTTTTATTATAATTATATTTAAAATATTATATATTTATATAATATATTACATAAATATTGATATATTTATATTTTTTATTTTATTCATATTATTTTTTATCGAATTAGTGTCGTATCCAAATCAGCTTCAATCTCCTTAATTTTTTCCCTCCTTTTGGAGGACCAACTTCAGGAGTAGAATGACCAAAAGTCAAAACTATCGACACCTTACTATTAACTTGTGCCCTCTTTCTGCTTAGGGCTATAATTCAAAAAATAAAAAATAAAACCTTATAATAAGCAAAACAGCAATAATAATAATAATAATAATAATAATAATAATAATAATAATAATAATAAATATGAAATTGTAAATATTGTAGGCAAACTTTTATTATTACAAAGTTGATTGAGAGTTGAAAAAAGAACAATGGGCCATTTGGGTGCTAGCAGGGAAAAAAAAGATAAATAGAAAAATAAACCAAAATTAATGAAAACGACAAGTTCACATGAGTCGAACCAGATCTTTCGTGGACCCCTCTACATTTGCAGTGTTTATCGATAATCTCAATTAATTTTGTCCAATTAAAAAAAAAATTGGAACTTTTCTTACTTATGGGATTACCATTAATTAAAATTTTTGTTTATTTAGAGATTATATGTATAAATCTTAATATGTTAAAAGGCTTGATGGATTTCATTATAGTTTGATATAAAATATAATCATCTAACAGAGGAGAAGGAAAAGCAACCCTAATTTTAATATGATAATAATTTATCTACCGTTTCTGTCTGCTTAAATAAATGTGCAATTAATTTATCTAATTATACAGTGCTTTAATTATCATGTATGGTTATTGGAATTGATTTGTCTTTTTTTCTCTGTTTAAGAGAAAAAAAGAAAAGGAAAAAAAATATAGGATTCAATTGGCACAGAAGGAAGCTTCGGAGAGAGTCAGGAAAAAAAAAAATGGGGTTAAAGCCTAATGCTTCCGCTTCTCATTTCTTCTTAAATCTTCTGCTTTTTCTCTAAGCCAAAATGCTAGGTCAACAAGGAGAAGCAAACACTTTCTTGTTCAATTCTCCCATGGCTTTAATTTGTCTTGTTTAGGGTTTTCAGTGTGTTTTTTCTGGGGGGGTCAATGATGAAGGAACCGACCATCGGTTGGTTTTTTTACTGAGAAGTGAGAACTGTCTTTTGCTTGCTTCGGTCTTCAAAGATCTAGAAGAAAGAAAAATCATACTTCCAAGAAAACCAGTTATTTGAAGGGCAGGTCTTGTTTTAATTTGATTTCGTTTAGAAATCAAGAAAAAAAAAAGAAGTCTTAGCTGAAATCTAGAGTCTAGACCCACCTTGCCCTTCGATTTTTTCTCTCCTTTCCCCCATCCCCCATTTTGCAATCAATCTTGGTTAGATTTTCCATCTCAATCATATCATCTACTGTGATAAAAAGAAGGTAAATTTTGGAGGTGGGGGTGGGTCATCATTATGAACTTTGTGCAAGGAGGAAAGAAAGGGTATTTGTAATAATTAAGATCAGGAAGATGATGAAGTGGTAAGTGAAATTCCAAGCAACTTCCCATTTTCTTGTTCATCTTCTTCTGCTTCTTCTGAGTACAAAGATTTTACTGTTCTTGACAACGTCAAACTGTGGCTGGGAAGCCTAGGGTTCTCGAGAAGGTTGCGAAAACCCAAGAGTCTGATATCAGTTTTCAGAAGAAAATAGAGCTGATGGACTTGTCACTTGGCAGCAATAATGTTGATGAATCGAATATTGGATGTAGGTCTATTGAGAAAGAGCACATGTTTGATAAAGTTGTCACACCGAGCGATGTAGGCAAGCTGAACCGCCTTGTTATACCAAAGCAACATGCAGAGAAGTACTTCCCTCTTGACTCTTCATCGAATGAGAAAGGGCTGTTATTGAATTTCGAAGATCGGAACGGCAAGTCGTGGCGGTTCCGGTACTCGTATTGGAATAGTAGCCAGAGTTATGTGATGACCAAAGGTTGGAGCCGTTTCGTCAAGGAAAAGAAGCTTGATGCCGGTGATATCGTATCGTTTAAACGGGGTGTTGGGGAGTCGGGGAAAGATCGATTATACATTGATTGGAGGCGCAGGCCTAGTCCACCTGATCCAACATCGTTTGCACATTTTCAGCTCCAAAATCAGTTCAACTTTCCTCAGTCAGTCCGGTGGGGTGGATTCTACTCGCTGCCTCAATCCATCTGCGTGTCGCAAAACTACGAGCCTTTGCATCGCTTGAATTACAGCATTTACCCTTATAATCATCACCATCATCAACAACAACAGCTACATCTACAGCAGCAGGAGCAGCAGCATCAGGCAATTACTTATGGCAATGTGGCGCAGTACTATCGAAGGTCATCATCTGGGTCATATCATCATCAAACTGGGGCAGTGGAGGAAGGAAGAGGAGAGCCAATGGTGATCGATTCAGTGCCGGTTGTTCAGGGCAATAAAACAGCAGCTAAAAGGCTAAGGTTGTTTGGGGTGAACATGGAGTGTCCTAGTCCTACACAAGATGAATCTTCCTCGACTTCTCCTTATGCCACAACGGCTTCAGATCATGACTCCCCTCATTTCTCTTCCTCATCTCTCCAATCAAGATTGTCCAATAATAACACCCCACTGTCCGCAATGCAGTCTGAATTTTCAAACAAAGGAAAATCTTCCTTGTCCTTTGATTTGGATCTATGATGAAAAGCAAATCACAGTGAACGAGTTGCATTTTCTCTCTCTTTTTGTCTTGCCTTGTCATCAAAATTGCGACAGGCACTGGATTTAGGGAAGAGGGTTTGGAAAGATATTGAAGATAAGCTTTTAGCAATTAATCCAAGTCTTTTTTTTTTAATTTCTTTAAATATTGTTTCAGTACTTTAGTTAGTTGAGGTTTGGGATCTGTGAAGAGCTAAACATGGAAGAAGGTGCAACATATATGGAGTTGAAAATTGTGTATAATACATATACAGATATATATATATCAGCGTATTCCCAACTTCTTTATTAAATTATATATATTTTTCCATTACTAGGCCTGGCCTTCCCAAAACTGCATCCCCAGCTTTTACCCAGTTTGTTTGGGATACATATTCATTTATATTTGTTGCTCTCTTGTTTAGTTATCTTATAATCAGCTCATTTTCTCTCCCTTCCCCCTCCCTCCCTCCTCCATGACTGACAGTACTTACTTGAGCAGTTATGCATGGTAGATGATGTATGTATATATGTGTATGTATATGCATATACAGCCTAAAAAAAAGCTTTATTTCCCTCTTTTTCTCTCTCTTGTCGTTTCTCCAAGATAGTTTAATTGTAATTGTATATATTTTCTTGGTTTGTTGCTGCTGAACAACTAAGCTGCAGGGATTGCAGGCAATGCAGAGAAAAGTTGCAGCACTGTAAAAGGTATTATCTGTATTCTTCTTATTGCTAATTTGAAATTTTTTATATCATCAATCCCCATTTGTTTGCCAGTTAGCTTTTTTTTTTTTTTTTTCCTTTACTACTTCTTGGTAATTCGTGTCTTCTCTTTTACAGCCATGATCAGTTGATCTTGTCTGCAATGATACACACAAAAAGGGTTCTCGTTGTGTTAAAGAGGGTTCAGATCCCCCAAATGATAGGTCAATTGAGACTGGACTTCACCCGATACTTGTAAGAATTCATATTAGCTTTGTTTGAATATATATATATATGCATCAACTATTGTCAGTGCATTTAATAAGTGTTCATTAAATTTCAATTAAAGCAGCATTAATTCAGCCTAATGAGTCTTTATGTACTGGTTAAATTACTTCTATGGGAACTGCATCATTTACACAGCTTCTTATTCGTTAAATTCCCATTTTTACTCATAATTACAAGATTTAACCCTGAAATGAGGGATGAGAAAACAGTGATTTGCAACACCAGGTAGTCTGGGTTACTAGGAAAATTGATTAACATTGTAATTTGACATCAAATATAGCTTTTCTAACGGGATGAGTTGGGTCAAAATAATGATTGATCCTAATAAATACATTTGGGATGGTTATATCATCAATTTATTAGCATTCAAAGCCA
>JBBYHK010000004.1:8689975-8735588 GCA_038382065.1 Adansonia grandidieri
AATTATTGAACTGAAATATAAAAATTAAAAAGTACAAAGTTCAAATTTATAAAAGTTATTGTGGAAGGATTAAATTCGTAATTTTTTATAGTATAGGAATTAAAGTTAACACTTAAATAATATCAGGTCAGGATAATCGAAAAGCCAATTCAATAAATTAAGAGAAAATTGTTAATACTATTATTAATTTGACTAAATTTAAAGATAAACAAAAATACAGGAATTCAATAATGACAAATTATTATATAAATACTAAATCCAAATTTAACTAAAGTATAAGAAGCAAAATCGTGATTTGACCTAACCAAAAATGACGTGAAAGTGGCTATTAAAGCATGCGGAAAACTGATTTGGATAATGTCAAGGACACCACAAATATACGTGGAGTTAATTATGTTATATAAGATTTTATAAATATAATATGAATAAAGTGTTTAAAACATAACAGAATACAATATAAATATATAAATTATCAATGTATCAAAATTTAAATAAATATAAAATACTTTAAACTCAAATATAATATAATAAAATATATAAATATGATATATATATATTTGAATTATCAAATTTAAATATATGATAAATTATGTGTTAGAATAAAAATGATAATTGTCCTATATATATAATTAAGGGATTTTATATTTGATGCATAGGGCCTGTTTAGTGTTAACGTTAGTAAAACTAATCTCGTGAAAAATAACAATGAACTTTTGGACTGAAGAGTAAATATTGTTAATCCAAATGGCTATAGACCATGTACGTTTGGGGTGTTACGTTAATGGACTTTGATCCATATCTCTTTTTCTAGAGCTGTCTACATTCTTCATCTTCGGATTGCCGTTGGCCCATTGGATCCACCTTTCCATTCTTTACTGTTGACATTTTTTTTTAGTACTAATAGATCCATCATTTTTTATATAAAAATAAAAACCAATTTTGAACTGAGAAAATGAGTCATCAATGTTTAAATTTAAATTTTAAATTAAATTTATACTTAATATATTGTAAGTATATATGTATATTAATAAAGAATCATGTAATATTATTTAATAAGAAGTATAATTATGGGATTTTTATTTTTAATAGTTTATCAATGAGGTATTATCGTATTATCCATTAATAATATATAAATTTAATAAATATTATCTTTTAACGTTAAATATATGGACCGTCTAAGTTAAATCTTGAATTTATAATACATCTATTATTTTAAATAAATAATGGCTCACTAATTGGAGAGCTTTCCTTTGCTCAAACGGCAAAAGTCCTGAAGGATGTTTAGTATTTGTGCGTGCTTAACTAGTACAACTTATTACTTCGACTGGGCATTTTTTATGTTTTCTTGGGTTTTTGGTGAAAAGCTTGCAGATGAGACTAATAAGATTTGTCAAAACACAAGAAATACTTACGAAAAGCATTAGAATTTAAATTTTAAATACGAGTTTTGGACATTTAAGTTAACAAACATTCAAGAGGAGAGAGAGAAAATAAAACGTTACTTAGGTTTTAACCTTTAACTTGAATGTTTTATACTTCGAATTATGTGTGCATCTCGCATAGTAATAATGGCTACACTTGCTAGTTATAATATATGCTTTTTTTTTTTTTACATGTGAGTAAGGTCTTATTTAATAGCTTGTATTCGTATTTAATCTCAAAGTCTTGGAGGGTTAAAAGAATAATGGCATCACAATTATCCAGATCTAGGAAAGGTTATAAAGGGGTTGTCATCAATATTAATGGGTAAACTTTTAATTTATTAAAGAAATAGAAATAATGATGGTACTTTCCTACTATGAACAGGGAAAGATAATAAAATAAAATAAAATCTAGTAACGTTGTAAGGTGCACATAAACCACGTGCAATAACAAAATGCTTTTTTCTTTTTTAGATGAAAAAAAAAAAAAAGCAGAGGAAGTCTTAACAATCATTCATTATTTCTAAAACAAAACTTAAAGAACGTCATCTCGAAAGCGCTAATTAAGTTATTGCAAAATAATTTGTTGGATTTAATAGACGACAAAATCATATGGTCAGGCAAAAGAAAATGAACAGTAAAATGTAAAATCTATGGTTTACAGTGCTTTTACTATAAATAGCAAATTTTGAAGGCCTCTCACACTCCTCGAGAAACATGTTCGGTACTAATAACAGCGATGCGATGACTATTTGTAATACATTTCCCCTTTATCTGGAATCTTCCTTTTTTTTTTTTTTTTTTTTTGGGTTGTAAAGCACGAAAGGGCTTTCAAATTTATAATATATATAATTATATACACATAATAATGAATGGAAAAGGTTTTTTTTAACTGAAGAATATAATTATTATTTATTTTATTTTTAAATTATCATTATAAATAATTTTATTATTAATAATATTTATTTTATTGGTAAGTAAAAAGTTTAATTTGATTAAAATATTTTTATTAGATAATAACATCAATTATTATTTATTATCTTGTTTAATAACCATTGAAACAATATTTTGTTATTATATTAAATATTATAAGATTAACATTTTTTTTAATTTTTTTCTTTAAATATTCAATCAAAATAAGATAATGATAATTTATTTGTTTAAATTTAACCATTGGTTAATTTAAATATCTTAGGTTAGTAATTGTTAATTAGTAATGTAGTTAAGTATAAATTAAAACTAAGATTTTTCATTATAAAATCAAATTGTTATTTTTCATAGAGTATCAAATATTAAATAATACTTTATTAACCATTATCTCAAAATCAAAATTTATAAATTTTTTTTTGTATATCATTCTCTCGTAAATATTAAAATATTACAAACTCAATAGATTTAAATTTTTTTTTTCACAATAAAAGTTTCTCGCTCTTTGATAAGTTGTCCTTTCTTAATACAATTTTTTATTTTATTTGTTTACGATAGATTTTTGTATAAAATTCAATAGATTTTAAAAAATTATCACCAAAGTTTTTGACTCTAAATTATTATTTAAATTATTATAAATTAATTCATCATTTGCACAAAAAATATATTATTTTAATAAATTAAAAAAATAAACATATAAAATTAAAAAAGAATTGATATAATACTCGAAAACTCCATTATTTTTATTTTATTTCTTACAACTCATTTGGAATGAACAGTTTCATCATTTTAACAAAGGACTTGATAAGTCGACATTGGCAAAATGCATCCATAGGGGAGGGTAATATGTCCCTGGAATTTTTTCTTTTGAAACAAAATATTTCCCTAGATTTGCTGCTAGGATGACCACCTAAGCTCCGGCTGGCCGCTTATGGTCCCAAATCTAGCGGCTTTGATTCCAAAAGTGAACAGTTAAATTTTCGTTTTTAATATTGTATAATTATGTTAAAAAATTATCATATATATTTTATTTTTTAAAAAAATTTTAAATAATATATGTCATTTTTTAATTTTATTTGTAAATTATTTTAAAAAATATTATTAATGATATATATGTGCGTGCATATATATATGAAATAATTATTTTAGTTTTATCCGAAAACCTTTTCGTGGGACCGCATGAACCGCAAACATTGCACCTGACATCCGACCCCCTCGTCTGGTGTTTCTAGGCTCGATATCTAATACCGGGCTCCACATCGGCCTCTCAACCGCCACGTACCGGTTACGCATGCCACGCTGGCCAACGCCATCCGCTTTTTCCTGCAGTTCGTACCGATGCAACCGGGACAAACCTGCAGGTAGAAAAGTCCACGTCACAAAGAGGGCCCCACGTGGCATAGCTGGATGCGCTTTTAACGAACTTCACCTCACAGTACGGCAAACTTGTGGCTGAGATTTGAAATGAAAGGGCGGAAACAACTGGACAAGTGCAAAAATAAAAACATAAAAGGAAAAAAATAATAATAAATAATGGTAAAAGCGCAAAAGGTCGGCTTTACCTAAATAAGCCATTAAATTACTGCCACTTGGCAACATCTAGTCCTGTCTCTCATTTCTGTTTATCATTCACCGTTCATTCTTTCCAAACGAGCTCAAATGAAATGAGTTTTTACGAGGTTGAATCTAATTCCAACACGTAGATTCCACTTCGTCCATTCTCCCTAATCACCAATTTTTCTTTTGTAACCGAAAGAAATTAAACTCGCCCAAATAATTTTTTTTAGAAAAATAAATCCACGGGAAATTGTAGTGGCTGAGATTTGTCCCTCTCCTCAAACTCTAGTTTCTGGTGTTTTAGGTCTCACCTTCGCCTTCAGTTTTGCTTCTTCACTTTCTTTTAAATATTTTCTCCTTACCTAAAAAAAAAACATTTGCCGATGTTGATTCCGATTTCCTCATTGCCCAAAATTATGATTTCTCCAGCAGTTCTTCGTTGAACTCTCATTTTCAATTGTTATCTCTCAAGGTACTTCCACCGCCTATCTGGGGATTTCCTTCTTTACTCTCCGTTTGGTTGCCCTATCTTTCTTAAAAATTCCGCTCACTTTTTTTAAGTTTATGTTGCTTATACGCAGTTGAGTATAGAGACAAATCGAAAAGTAATTGATATCTTTTTCTTTTCTTGGCAAACAAACAGAAGGTTAAGAATTCTTTTTTCTAATTAAAATTTATTTATTTTTTGGCTGCTAAAGCGTCTAAGTTTTGCATTTACTGGAAGTATGGATGTGAAAGGTTTTGGCGCCTACGGCTTCGTTTTGGTGCGGATTCTGAATGAAGGAATTTTCTTTTAGGTTCTTTGGAAGAAGCCGTCTCTTTTCTCTGTTACGATAGATACTTAATTTTTTTTTTTAATTTTAATTTTCCACAGATTTAACTTTCATCCAAGGTTTACTATGTGATTAAATAAAGTAGTTATGATAAAGTAAATAGTTTTATTATTATTATGATTATGAATGTTGAGAAAGTAATATTAATTAGAATGGAAATAAAAAACAGAGACGGATCTCCATCGATTGCAGTTGTCTTTTGTGTTTTGTAGCAGTAAATAGCTATAATCAGGTTTTGTGGGATTCAATTACGGCTTTGCTATTTGTAATATTGGATGTCGAAAGAAATGAAAGGAGTTCTGTGTTTTACCCGTTGCTCGTTAGAAAGGATTTGAAGCACTGGTGGCGCTGCCTGGGTCCTGCCAATGGACGCATACTCCTCTGGGAAGAACTCTTGATTAAGGTCATTTGGTGCCCTGTTGCTTATGCTTATGTTCAATGTATTTTTCTGCTTCTTAACTTGTCTCTGCTTGAAGTATATGAAATATTGATCCCTCAATTGCACTATCTTGAACGGTTGATAAATCTTATGATTATTCTTTACTTTATATTGTTTATTACCCTTACTTGCATAAGCAATTTTTTTTATTAAAACAACCAAGAGAATTTGAGAGGTTACCCGGGCACATACAAGTAACTGATTAAGGAGAAAGAGTTAAACCTAATATACGTAGAGATTACACAGCTTTCTGTGTCAAAAACATTAGTTGTATATCAATGATCATATTTATAACCAATTGCGTGAAGAAGAACAGTGGAGTATCATGTCTAGAAAAGGCAGCAACACTTAGATAGATGATCATCTTAACTGTGTAATACTAATTTAGCATACTACATTTAGGTTGATAGCCTTTCCCTTCTCCACAAATTTGTTCTGTTGTTCTGGGTTGTCAGCTATTAAATTCTATATAATTTCGGTATGAGATTGACGATCTGATGTATGCAAGGAAAGTTTATCGTCATAGGAGTCTGATCTGTCAGAAAAGAAAGGACCTTGTTCCATTTTTCACATTGTTTTAAATGGTTACTTTATCGTAGGAATTTCACCAGCTTTTTATCCACTAGGCATCTACTTGTCTGGTCGCTTTTGAACTTGCTGATGTAATTTTGTACTTAATCTACCACAGCGGAGGTTTTGGATTTAATATATTTGGGTTTTTGGCACATAAGAGTTTTGTAGTCTGAATTATTATAGAGAGCAAAATACACCCATATTAAGGTTGTAAGAAGTTATTTTGGGCTGAGCTCAACTACCATGTACTTCATGGCTAGATTCTGCTAAGATTTTGGTTCTGCTTCAAATTGAATTCTTCATCATCCATGGGTAGTATGCCGGCCATGGGCAGTTAGGATTGTCGATTAGTGTATCTTTCATTTGTAGACGATCTCAAGGTTTTGACCGTGTCGACAAGGCATGTGCCTAGGTGCGCTTATGCCTTGCCCCTTAGCATTTGACAACAAAAGCGCCTCGTAGCCTTTCGGGCGAGGCACATCTGATCAGGTGCATGCTCAAGCACCTTGTTTTTATAAGGCAATAGGCATAAAAAAAAGCCTGCCTGATTGAATTTCTCTTTAATTTGAACTTTTTTCATTAGATGTACCTTTAAATAGTAAGAAAGGGGATAGTATCAAACTCTCTACTTTTCAATACTTGAGTATTCAACAACAGATATAATACCGTAAGGAAATCATGCATATTGGTCAACAAAAAAATTGTAAGTTTTGTAAATAAGTTGGTCCACTCTTATCATAATTATATATCTTAGGCTTACTTTATTTATATAAACATGAACAGATACATAAAAATACGCAAACATATGTATATTGGGCCTTACTTCACTCAGGTGAGCACTTTTATTGCGCCTTGCGCCTGAGGCAATAGAAGGATTACAGCACCTAGCGGACACCTTGCGCCATTGACAGCACTGGGTTTTGACTCTGCTCATAGTTCAATCCATCAGTATCCAAGGTTGGCAATGAATTTGGCAGTTGGAGTAAAATTTGATAGCTAGCTAACCTTCAATTTAGGATCATTTTCTGTTAATGCTTTTATACTGGCAAGTTTCACATCCTTTGAAAACAATATCTAAAGGGCTTTTGTCTTTTCTGCATTTTATAACCTACTTTGCAACATCTCCTTTTATGTTGTGGGCTGATCTCATTATGCCGTATGATCTTCTATATGACCTTATCTGCATTAGAGTGGAATCCATTGAGGCGTAGTTAGAGTGGTCTTAGGTCTTTAGATTAGTGGTCTGAACTCTCTTTAAATGTTAGCGGTATTACCTAGTTTGAATCAGATAGACTCATAAGATCTAAGATATGAATTTTCGTTTTCTCTCCTTCCATTTCTTGGAGGAGTTTGAGATGCAGGATATGCTACTCATTTATCGTTGAGGATTACACTCCTATAAAGATAACCATTTATCAAGGAATAAAAAACCGAACCGGTGCTTGAACCAGTTGAACCATTGGTTTCCGGTTCAACCGCTGGTTCAACCACCTCCTAATATTAAATAATTAAGAAAAATAAAAGTAATTCAAAAAGATCATAAAAATAAAAAAATCAGGAAAAAAGTCTAAAAATTAAAAATATAAATAAATGGTAAAAATTCTAAAGGAAAATAAAAATTCTAAAGAGAAAAATAAAATAAAATAGAAAATCCGGTTCTACCTGTTTTTTACTGGTTTTTCCGGTTTCCGATTTTTTAGCAGTTCTGAACGGTTCAATAAAAATCCGGTTTTTAATGTATCATTGACACCGTACCAACTGGTTTTTGGTTCAACTGGTTGAACTGGCTAGTCCGATCTGATTTTTCCATCTATGCCATTTATGACACGCAAGTGATGTCATTTTTTGGTAATGGGGAACATATATTGATTCACATAGTTTAATTTTCGTCTGAAAGATGAATGCTGATTGAAAGCTATTTTATGCCTATTAGGTAATTATGCTGCGATCAATCTGTTTGAGATTACCTTAAGATTTGCAGCCAAGCTTAGGAGCGGCTGCTTGGGTGTCTGTTAGATGTGCTTTATAGCTAATTATGATGTTAGACTAGAGGTATGCATCTCATAGGTCCATCTGAAGATATTATTCTTCCTTATTGAATGTGGTTACATCTTGAGTAGAAGGAACCACTCATTACTGAAGAGGTAACCACTCATGAAATATTACTGAGTTTTATTTCCTGCAGGTTATTGGCAGCCACCTGCCAATTATGTTTAATTTAAAAATACATGGTAATGCTTTACTTTTTTTGTTCCTTTCAATTTTCTGATTTCACAAACAAAATACACATCTTTTTGTTGATAGTCTCCAACACATTTTTTTTTATCTTGGTTAGCTTATGATTGATAACTCCGATCTGGAGGATAAGCAAATAAAGATTGGTCAAAATTATCATTGTTAGTGCTTTATAAATTTGTTTCTTCAGTCTGAACTTCTAACCATGACACTGTAATGATCTCAATTTTACATGACAAAAAACATCATGGATAGTTTGATTCACATTTACTGGTAAGTGGGCAATATGAAAATTAAACTTATTTATGCAGAACTTAAACTGTGATTCCTAATAAACCAGTGGTAATTTTCCTCATTCTATATCTGATCCCCTTTCTCCTTCTATATATACATTTTAAAGCTTTGTCCTAGAAAAAAATGGGGGCTGGTTTCAGCTTGACCTCTTGACCAAACCAGCCCCCTTTTTTAGTTTAGTCAAGGTCGTGTATTTATGTCCAACTGTGCCTTTGTGTATTTCTAGTGCAGTCAAACGTCATATTGCACAGTATTCTTTTGAGAGAAAACGTCATAGATTTAAAGGACTGAAAAAATGTGGATAACTCTTTAAAGATGGTTTACGGGCTTCACCTTTGGAATGAACTTACCCGATGTGAAGGCTACAATTGTGTGTATACTTTCTGAAGGGAGGGTGTAAAAAAAAAACTGTCACTAACTTGTCTGATTGATTTTAATTATTTGGTGAGAAGCAGAGAAATCTAATGTATGTAACAGGAGTTAAAAATTTTGTATGAACCTCCTGTACGAGATTAGGTAGATGTTAGAGCAATTATACATGGACTTCTAATTTCCTGATAATACTTTGTATTATTGTAGTTGGATTTTATTTTGTTGCATTCATATGAGAAAAACAACTCTATCTCCTTCTCATCAATAATTCCGGAGAAAATAAATAGACTAATGCAAACCTGAGTTATGCTAGCCCTATCATCTATTTAATATCACGGTTTATTATGATTGATGTTAAATGGGCGCCATCATTAACTAGAAACAGTTTTCTTCTGCTTTATTATGATTGATGCTAACAAATGTTCCATTCTCAGCTGGAGAAGGAGGCACTTGCCAAAGGTGTTCCAATAGGTCAAGCTCCTAACGTCGAAATTCAACCTCCACGCCCTAAAAGAAAACCAAGCAACCCTTATCCTCGAAGATTAAGTGCTGCTACCATGGTACAGAAGGGAGCAAAGGATGGAAAATCTGAAATGCAGATATCTTCTTTGCATTGTGAACGGGTGTTGGACTCAGAGAAAGAGCCACTTCCAGAGGTTAATTTTATTTCTTCACGTCCTTAATAATGTTCCATATATATTTGTTTATCTAAGCTTCACGTGTATTTTTTTTTTTTTTTCTTATGTCGGAGTCCTAATTGAGATGAAAAGTCTACATGTCTGAAAGAAAATCAAGATGAGAGTTGCTCTGAGGTTTTTACCCTTCTCCATGAAGCAAACTGCTCCTCCGTGTCTTCCATGAACAAGATTTCTATACCAACATCTGCAGCACTCAGAAACTCCTGCACTTTTAGGGAATTTGTACCTTCGCTAAAAGAGGTAGTAAATCATGATAAACATGAATCCTATGTCACTCTTGAACTTCAAGAAATTTATTAGGCTTATAAACTTAACGCCCAACGGAAAATTCATAATGGTACAAGTAAGGCTTCAAACTTGGAGAATTCTTGCACTTCATATGAGAAACCCGCTCAAGGACAGAGAAAATGATTTGGATTGTGCTATACATACAGATGAGATGCAAGCCACCCAAAATTATCCTCGGCATGTTGCTGTGCATGTCCTAGATGGAAGCCTGGGAACATGTGCTCGAAATCCTTCCCTGGATATGCCATTTCAGGATGCTATATTTCACCCTATGGGCGATGTTCATGGACAATCTAACCTGTATGCAAATCCAGCTGCGTCTGCTACTACTGAACATCAGAAAAATGAAACAAAATCAATTTATCAGGCGTTTCCAACTTTTCAAACACCCTTTATGCATCTTCACACCAATCAAGAGGACTATCGATCATTTCTACATGCATCTTCCACTTTTTCTAGTCACATTGTATCTACTTTGTTACAGCTGCTCATGCTGCAACAAGCTTTGCAGCTATATTTTGGCCATATTCAAGTGTTGAAAGTTCTGCTGATTCTCCCCCCGCGACCAGTGAGGTTTTCCTTCTAGACAAATGAACTCTGCTACAAGTATGGCTGCAATTGCTGCTGCAAGTGTACCTGCTGCCACTCCATGGTGGGATGCCCATGGACTGCTTCCTGTATGTGCTCCTCTGCACACAGGCTCTACATGTGCTCCTGCATCCAGTGCTGCAGTTCCTCCCATGGAGAATGGTCAAGCTCCAGCTTTAATGACAGAAAGAAAAGATAATACTGATTGAGATCTATCCATGCAGGACCAACAGTTGGACCCCGAATACTCTGGAGCTATGCAAGGTCAACATTCAGCATCTAAATCACCTACTTCATCATCAGACTGTGAAGATAATGGGGATCCAAAAGTGAATACTGACTGTTAACTTAATTATTAGTCCATTTTTATTGTGATATTGTCGCATTCATGGCTCTGCTGCTTGACTGTTAGCTTTTTTTTTGTCAGGGCCGACTGGCTTTTCGAGCGATCTTCTCCAGGGAAGTGCTGCCACAAAGCTTTTATCCTCCACATGATGGCAAGGGGCAGCAAAAAGAAAATGTAGGTGAAGACAAGCAAAATCCAAATGAGAATGACGGAGAGACATCAACTTTAGACCTCAACGGCAAGACGTTGGGATCTTGTTCTAACCATCAAGAAGTTGAGAAAAATGCGTTGTCAAGAGCTAAGGACATTGTGGAAGAGAGCCTGCCGACCACTGGGCTAGGACATGCAAAGCTTAAGGCCCGCCGAACCGGATTTAAACCTTACAAAAGGTGCTCTGTGGAAGCCAAAGAAAGCAGAGTGAAGAACACCGGCTGTCGAGGTGAAGAGAAAGGTCGCAAGAGGATACGCTTGGAAGAGGAAACTTCAACTTGACTTATGCTATTGCATGCAATTAACAAAGCAAAATTTTATTTGCTGCGTGTAATATCAAAATTTCCCCCATATATTATTTACTTTCATGTTTAATTTTAAGACCTGCAGCTTACAGGACTTTTCGTATAGGTTTGTGTACCATATGTCTACATTGACTTATATACTTTCCTGGACCCTGCAACTGCAGTTAAAAGCTCCTTCAAGATGGACTTAGACAAGAAGCATTAAGTACCGAGTTGCCCTTGCTTTGTGGCTTCTTTTCACCGAAGATATGCCCTTGTCTTTATTGTTCTACCATGATGATCATATTCACTGTAACCATTTTGTTGCAGTGAAGCGGCAAATAAACAGAAAAGGTTTTCTCGCTTGCCTTTCTGATGCCAGGGGACATCCACTGGTTTATAGAAACTTTTTAGCGGCTTCTATATGCTTATTTTTCTTCCTGGCCTTAACCATAGTATTCTTTTTTATTTTTTGGATACAAAGGGTCACATCCTGAGAATAAAAGAAAGAATTGCAGATGTTGAAAGTGTAATTGAATTAAACTTTGTTTTCATTGATAAAATCCAAACGATGCACCTAATTGTTGAAAGTAGGTGCGTGGCATTTTCAAGATAATGAAAAAAATGTCACCTGATACGTTATCGGTCTGAAACCCCCTCCCTCCCTGCTGCTTGTGGAGAATGATTTTGATTTCTCCAATTTATTTGAGGCATATGATTTTTTTCCACTACAATTTCAGTTCAGAAGACTACAAAGGAACCTGTATTGAGCCTGCCAGGGAGCTATGTTAGCTGGCATGAGACAGGTTACTATCATTTGATATTCGCAGTCAGGTTAGACAAAATCCATCAAGTATGCTTCATGAGGTCCACAATTAATTGAAAGAATTCTATCCATGTATAGTAAACAGACTGTACAGGTTACATTCCTATTCAAATTTAAAGTCTATCAAACGAAAGAATGCCATTACTTACATGAAACTCCTATGCAACATAAGATAATTTTTGATTTAGACTGCCAGCAGTTTGTTAATATACTTTTCCTATACATTAGATATATCATGGCCAAGTCTATTCATATGATGACATCACTAGACATGTCCTTTATATACTTGTGGAGAAAACACAGTTCAAAACTTGCTGCGGTTTCGAGAATTTTTTTACACAAGCAGAGCTATTCACTTGGTGGTGGGGAAGTCTGCAGCCAGCTTAGGAAACGGTGCTGATGTTAGAAACCGAGATTGATGATTCTGCAAGTTGTTAATGTAGGTCTGAATTCGCTTCTTATCAGCAGGAGTCAATGAAAAGGGAGGCGTCAATGGAAGATTCACTGCCTCCCCTACAATAAATGAAAGTAAAAGCATCGCTTTAGAGTACGATGCTGACGCACGGCCTTTATTCCGCTTAAACTCATCTACCTAGAACAAGTAAAAAGATAAAACCATTAAAGTCAATTCATAAGTACAAAGGGTGAAGTAAAAAAAGTTACGACATGGATGCAAGTTACTCACAGCGCCACTTTTCCCGATGGCAAGAGCTTCTTGATATATTATTTCCATAGCATCAGGCATCTCAGCAGTAGCTGCAATTATTTTGCAGATATCTTAAATCAATCAAAAACCCAATTAACAGAAAGATAAAAACGAAGTGTTATTTCACATTAATAGCCTAACCATCCCTATCTTTAAGATGACATGATAACTTCTCGGCACGATCACATGCAACAATAAACCCTTGCTCTGCCCAGTCTGCACTACCCTGAACATTGGTAGGTTGATTGGCTGAACTGCTTCCAGGTAATTCATTTTCGGGAGCAGAGGTTGCCCAAGAGCCACAGATCTGAATAGCTTTCTTACATATAGCCAATACAACAAGTTCAACCGAAAATGATTCTAGAAATAGTCCTGCATTATACTGCAACCAACTAATGTTAGAGATGTTTTATTTAAAGCAATTGAGCATATCAGAATACTTAACTACAAAGTGAGAATGCAGTTTGACCAAGAATGTCATCTGCAGCAACAGATATACAGGCATTTTTTCTGAAAAACAAACAGGCTTCCTTTCAACTATGAATTGGAATTCGCACGCTAAAATATGAGTACTAACTGTCTTTCATCAGATTGTGATTACAATG
Organism: Adansonia grandidieri; assembly: GCA_038382065.1. Taxonomy (NCBI): domain Eukaryota; kingdom Viridiplantae; phylum Streptophyta; class Magnoliopsida; order Malvales; family Malvaceae; genus Adansonia; species Adansonia grandidieri. The sequence continues at coordinate 8,703,178 of JBBYHK010000004.1, forward strand.
CACATACAGCAATAAATGCTATATCTTGCAACTAATGTTTCTAGACTGCAAAACGTAAAGTGTTTAAAAGTTGTGTCGCCCAAAAAAAATAAGCAGGCGTTTTCAAAAGTTGAGCTGCAAGTTAAAATAGCCAGATCATCTAGGGACCAGATAGGACAGGGGTATTTAAATGGGGACAAACTAACTTCTTTGGTTTTCTTCTACAAGGTACAAAAATTCTGCTGCTAGAAATAAAATATCCACGAAGTTCTCAATCATGCAATTGTCAGTCAACAAGATATTCTTTGTATTTATTCAGCAGAAAACAATAAAAGATCACCTTTTCTTGAGCTAGTTCTGTAATAGCCTGCGCATACTGATGCAGCAACTTCAGTCTAGTTGAGGGATGCAGTATGCTAAGTCTTTGTACTTCCCTTAACAAAGCTGATTCAGATGATGTTGCTTGCGGATCTGACCGCTGAAATTGTGGAGCGTTCGCAGAACTCCCAGCAGTTTCCTTCGTTTCCACAGAAACTGCTGATTCCTGGTTAATCTTATTTGCTTGGCACTTCAAAGTTGAATAATCTTGCAGGGATGTCTCAAGGTAATAGGACAAAGTCTCCAGTGATTCAGAGTTAGGGTCGACGAAGACATAGTCTTTCTCAATAGACTCTGTTGAGTCAGCTACTGGTCATAGAAGAGACAATGAGGATTTTCAAAAAAAAAAAGAAAAAGGAAAAGGGCATAAGGGGAACACTGTTAGCCAAAGAATTCACCTGTGGGCTGATCGGATGAACGGTTATCAACAGATATCCTTTTGTTATCACATACAATAAGAGACATTACCCCATGACCATCAGCATCTTTGACACTGGATGAACTCCCATGCTCCTTGATATGTAATTCTGCACCATATCCAGTAGAACTATCGGAGTTCAGATTTCTGCTAGATGAGTCTATGACATGCCCAGATAGTAACTGAGATTTCTTCTCAGATGCAGGAGAATCAAACGGCTCAACCATTGGTTTTGATTGTATAAGTGATGATTCCAGCTCACGATCCACCTTCTTGCTACAGATAATGATACAATAAACTCAATCCCCGTAGCATGAATTGCTTTGACTACTACACAACTTAACATAGAGGACGGAAATCAGGGAGAATCAATTGCACTTAAAGAGGATTTTACCTTGACTCTCCTAGGAACTTGTGATTGAAAAATTCCCTGAATGTCAGACGCTCAACTGCGAATTGAACTTAAAATTTAGATTACAGGATGCAAGGGTTGCAAGTAAACTAAAGATTCCAAATATTTGCAACTTGGAGGCATAATTATTAGTGCTATATAAGAACCCAAACTCACAACTGTTGGATAATAATCATTTTAACATGAACATATATGTATAAACCTTCACAATTCTAACCAGTACCTGGATTATGACGTAACAGGCTTCTGCAAAGATCAACACAATCTGGATGTAATTCTTTTAGGGCAGTTTCTGGAAACTGCAGTTCAGTGGATCTCAATATATTCTGGAACAGCTGTGTACAGCAGAGAATCACAATGAATAATATGAGAAGCGTTTAAATTTGATAATAAGCAAAACGTACTACTCTACTCAGAAACCTGTAATTGATTATTGCCATCAAATGGTGGCTTCCCAGTGACCAGTTGAAACAAGATTGCCCCAACACTCCACAAATCAGCCTGCATAAATCATTACATTTATGTAAAAGATGGCAAAAGAAAAAACAAGGGAATGGAGGGAGGTTTGAGGGAGTAGTAGTTGTTTCACCTTTGCATCATACTTCTCATTCAGAATAATCTCTGGAGCCATGTACAATGGTGAACCGCATAGTGTATCAGCCAAGTCTTGGGGTGTCACAGATCTGCGAAACAAGGTACATCAACAGCTTTCTATGGACAACTAACAATCCATGAGTCAAAATGTTATATAATTATCTAAATCATCACTTGATTATATAATCTTGGATCAAGGCATGAGAACATGGTTGACAGATGTTCCATGGAACACATTTTTCAAGATAGACTTCGACATTTTTTTTTTCTTTTTTGAGGGGCGGGGAGTCAGTATTTGTATGGAGGGAATAGCCTTTTCTATTAAAAAAAACTTAGAAGAGAAAAGAAAAATAAAAGGATTCTCCAGAGGAAGGATTAAAAGCAAAAAGCAGACGAAGTTATACTACATCTTTGAAAGTGAAGTAATATCTATGAACCAAGTATTGTGCCAATTTGCAAAAGCCAATTAAAATGTCACCTTGCAAAACCAAAATCTCCTATCTTCAGTTGCAGAGTTGCTCCTTTAGTTGTCAGTAGTAAGTTCTGCAAAGTTACACCAAATTTAAAAGAAATTGATATATAAATGATCCAGCATTTATCACATGAAAACTATAGATGCTAGATGCCAGTTAGTCACTAAATAGATCTAGTCACATCCAAGAAAAGAGAGTACACTACAGAGTCCTATAAATCAATAATGTCTCAATTTTTTTTAAGACTAATTAAATTCTCAAACCAAACATGTTCTGCACTAGGGGTTCTCATATCAATGATCTAAATTTGACTTCAAAGCATAGAATATCACAATATAAAGAGAAAATCAAGATCCTAGTAAACATATATACAATTAAACTACGATACTGAAGCAACAGACCTGTGGCTTCAAGTCCCGATGAATAAGGTGTTTTTCTTGAAGAACTTGCAATCCTGCAGCTGCACGATATAGTCCACGGGCATTCCAGATTTTTTCAATAAGCTAAATAGCAAATGAATGTAAGCATGTAAAAATTGATGATAAGAGGGAAAAATGAGCTCCTCTGAAGAAACACTTACAATATGCTAACTCCCTCTACCACCAACTTATAATATGTTTGAATTTTGAACAGCAAATACTATTTATAAGTTAATCCCATTCCCACTCATCCCAACCACTAAAATTTACAATATGATTCAATTGTAAGTTTGTAACTGAAGATTGAAGATGAACACCAAAGAAAAGTTACAAATTTCTAAGTTTGGCATCATATCTCTTTGCCTAAGAATATCTTACTATATAAATTACACAGGGAAAAAAAACTAATTTCTAACAATAAAATTTGAAAAATCCATTGCCTCAACTATCAAGCGTCCAAATTAAAATCTGTTAGCACTAAAGAAGCAACAGTTTCTTCTTTTAACTGTTTTAAGAGGTTCCAACAAAAACCCAATTGCCCAAACACTGGAATGAAGAGCATCCAATTCCAACTAGAATTATAAAGAAAAAACAAAAACAACCCAATTGCCCAACCATCAAATTTGTATTTAAAAACTGTTACTACTATTAATGAGGTTTCAAACTAAAAACCAATTGTCCAAACATTGTGATAGAAAGTAAAAAAAAAAAAAAAAAATCAAAATAGAGTACCCAATTGCCTCATAAAGTGCCTGGCAACTTCCTCGGACATTTTTCCATGTCGATGAATATAAGCTGCGAGATCCCCTCCATCACAATACTCCAACACTAGAAATATTTTATCTTCAGTCTGCCAAAGCATTACTTACACATTAATCAGTCATAAAATAATTCAAAATTAATAAAAAAAAAAAAAAAATAAAAGGAAGAAGGGTGGGTGTTCATTAAATAAAAAGAAATACCTCGATGGCTTCAAATAATTGGATGATGTTGGGATGATTAATGGTTCTAAGAATGGAAATTTCTTTTACCAGATTTTCACTGACTTTAGAGTTCAGGCGTTTCTTATCAATCTCTTTAACAGCTACTTCCAATCCATGTTGTCTATGCCTTGACCTCCAAACCTCCGCGAATGAACCCAACCCGATTCTCGGACCCAGAATATAGTCTCCCACTAGTCGAGCCTGGCTCGGGCCCTGTCCCCCCATATCCATCCTCATCGTCATCATCAAAGACCAACGACTAGACCCCTCTCGCTTTGCTGGGTTGTTGTCCCCGGAGTTAGAAACATCATCGTCTCTTGTCCTTTTGCCTCAATTTATTCAAGAGATATTTGTAGTTGTTTAATTGGACTATGTTTCATTTTTCTCGCCTGATTCTGCTTTTATTTTGTGCGTAAACGACGCCGATGTGGAGACCTGGTTTGATTAGACTTGGACTGAGACTTTCAGTTGGATAGAAAGTATCTCTCTGCAATTTTCTTGCTTTTTTCCTTTTTAATCGTTTATAACTACAAAATATAAAATCTATATTATTTTTGCCTTTGGATATTTGATTTTATGTCTTTTTCTCTAACATCAATTACTTCCAAACCTCGTATTTTATATTATTTTATATTATATTTAAAATTACAAACTTCAATTATATTTATATTTTTTATTATTTTTTAAAATAATTTGATCTTATTTTTGCTCGTCTTAATTAGTCATGCATGCCAACATTGGTAATATGATTCCAATTTTAATGCACGTCCATCATTTAATAACATCCCAAACACAAATGTAATTCTTAAAACACATATGCATTACGCATTATTTCATCTTAATTAATGTGAAAAAAAAATCCCAATACATTATTAATTTATATACAATTTAATTAATGAAAAAAAAGATTTTTTTTTTTCATTCAGAAACATTATTTTTATTCATACTCTCCAAGATTTTGCCACGTAACTGAGTTTAGATTAGCATTCCAATTCCCAACTCAGGCTCAACTCATTTCAAAGAGAGTCGGGAGCAGACAAGAACCAGCACTCACAAAATACCAAATATATATATATATATATAACTATAATTAAATCACCACCTGTTTGGATACATGATTAAACAAAAGAATCCCAGCACCGTTTAAAAGCACAGCTGTCGTAGTATTAGTAGAATCCGGCCAGCATTTTATTACCCACAAAGCCAATGCCAAGCTTCGGGGTTTGGGAATCTTTCTTTCGCATTTAGATCTGACATTCCGTAATTCCGAAACCGTGTAATAGTAATTAACATTTTTAGAGTTTTGCAATTACCAAAGCTTCAAAAAACCGTGCAAATTTGTGTTTACTATAAACTATGAAAGGAAGAGATTAGATTAGGGGGTAAAATCATGTTATTTTAATGAAGGAGAATCAAGAGAGGAGATTGTTTAAGCCTGTTTTAATTCAATTGAAATTACTCCCCCACCTTCACGTAAAAATGCACACTGTCCCATGACTGTGGGGTATTAATTGTAGCCCATTCCAAAGACAAATCTACTTTCGCTTTCTCAACTTCCATCGCTGCACCCCTTTTTCTGCTCATATTAGCCCTTGATCCTGCCACTTGGCTATTTTGGTTCTACTCTTTTCTGGCTCTTGTTTGAAATGGCCGAACATTATTGGTTCATCTTTGGGAAAGATGGTTATGTGCTGTAGTTAATGTTTTAGTATTTCTGAGTGAAAGCAGCCATGAATGTGATTCTTTAAAGACATTTTAGTAAGTCAACAGGTTACAAGGCAATGTTACCTCTACTCTTATTTTCGTTTACTCTTTTATCTCCTAATCAGTCGGGAATTTCTGTGCAACAGCGTCAGCAAATGCAAAACTTTTTGCTTCCAAACCAGTGCTATGACAGATGTGGCAGTTTTCAAACACCATTTCCATTTCATTTGAACGCCTCTTGTTCCTCTGTTTCCAATGCTTTCCATCTTTCTTGCTTGAATTCCACTACCCTTTACCTCCACGTTGGCATTGAAAGCTACCGAGTTCTTGAGTTCTTCTTTGATGGTATACTTGTAGACTTCCCTGGAAGATCCGCTTGTCGTCAATACAAAGACTTGAATGCCTTCGAGTTTGTAGGAAATGACTACCTTGGAATCTCTGGTGACAATGTGATAGGTGTAAATGATTGTGAAGACTCTTCTCTTTATAAAGCAGATTGTGAAACAAACGAGTTGCCTGATTGCGATGGCAACGGTGGTGGATCCCTTGCATGCTGTTATCCACTTTCTGATCCTAGCATTTGGCATTGCGGCGATGGATTTTCGAGTTTTTCCAAGTTTGGATGTAGAGGATTTTCATCATGGGTAGTTCACCGGGGAACCAACGCCGGAAAGCGTGGGGTTAAGTTGGAGTGGGCAATTCCTAGAAATAAATCTGAAGGAGTTTGTGCTAGCAATGCTGATATGGTCAATGCCACAACAGTTGAAGCGGGGGTCAGGTGCTCATGTCAGGATGGGCTTGCCGATGATGGATTTGCAAATGGAGCTGGATGCTTGAAGTGTGAGCAGTTTATTCATTTATTTATATTATTTTCTTGCATCATCTGCAAAGGCAATTTGCTCCAGCATTATTTCCAATTGAATTTCTCTCACAACGTGCTTCAAATTTTCGGGTGATCCATTGAAATTTAGAAAACACTGTGAACTCAAATATGTTAAAATTTTGAATTACAAGTTTCAAATCCGACGAGGTTGCGGAGTCTCCGATTGTTTTGGTGGAAACCATTTCCCTTTTCCGAGTTAATCAACTGACACCAAGAAATAGTCAAGACTTCCATTATCTCTGAGATTAAGATTGATCATTTCAAAGACTCAAACAATCATATGGTTGCTTGATGCCTTCATGCACATTGCACAGCACTATTTTGATTAATCCAACATCTACAACAAATTATTCTTTAATCCATTGACCATTAATTTCATTTAAATGTTTACTTACTGCAAAATATCGATATTAAGCATGTAACCTGTAATAACATCCTCATGTTGGTTGATCAAATTAGGTTGATTTCTAGCTAAAATGAGAGTATTTAACTATTTATCGGTTATATTCATTTTTGGTATCTGCCTTTGACAGCCTGCATCAAGGAGGGGCAGGAAGCATATGGCAAGGAATGCGACAACCCAAAACATAGTCAAAGGAACCTTGTAATTGTGGATGGTATGTTATCAGGAAATATGTTATTTTAGTTATAAATCTTCTCAATGCATGATGATTTGGAAGCCAACTCACTTAATATGATAGGCGTGAATATTATACTCACCTAGCTTTAAAAGTTTCCAGGTAACTGTATATTTATACATATATATATATATGCGTGTGTGTGCGAGTGCGAGTGCGTGTGAAATATATTATCATTTTACTTGCTTTGATGAATGGAATTCAGCTACTTGCTGCAAGAATAATATCTTAAGATTTTTGACTTGCAGGTGTTCTTGCTGCACTTTTCATCCTTGCCTCCTTATTCTTGTTCCTTTGCATGCTAAAAGGAACTTTTAAACCAGGTGCATTTAATCTAGACCAAGCCCATTATCATAGTACAATCTCATTTCGGAAAGCTTGTAGGACTAGATTATACAGTTACAGAGAGCTAGACGAAGCTACCAGAGCATTTGAAGATGGTCAGAGGCTCGTTGATGGCACAAATGGCACAATTCATGCTGGAGTCCTTGGGGATGGTACGCATATAGCTATGCAGAAGGTGCAGTGTGAGAATGAAAGAGGGGTAATTCATGTCCTATCCAGAATTGAGCTTTTATCGGCTATTTCACCTAGAAATTTAGCTCGACGCCTTGGATGTTGTATTGAATCTGGTTACACCCTAATGGTGGCCTATGAATATCCTGCAAATGGCACCTTGGAGGAACATCTGCAAAATAGCAGACGACAAAAATTTGGCCTAGACTAATGTAAGAGGCTGAGAATAGCTGCTGAAACTGCAAGCATCCTAGCATACTTGCAGTATGAGATTTCTCCACCTTTCTTTCACCATGGTCTGAAATCATCTGGCTACATTTTTCTTGATGTGGATTTCTCAGTTAAGGTTGGTGGGTTTGCACCGCTTAGCTCTACCTCTGGAGATGGTTCTAATTTATGCAAAAACTATGAAAGTCTTCATCTTCGAAAAAACGATGTTTATGACTTTGGTCTTGTCAGAGATAATCCCAGGCTCCAAATATTCAGACATGCCTTCAGTAGCCTTGCAAAAAATTAGAAATGGGAAGCTAGAAGAAATAATGGATCCATCTCTTTACTACCATGAGCAGCCTACTTTTCTCAAAGAGCAAATAGAAATAGTTGCAGATATAGCGACCCGGTGCTTACTGTTTGGTGGAGATGGCAAAATTGGAATGATTGATGTTGTAAGGGAGCTGGTGCACCTTGCAAAAGAAAGCATTGATGGAGGAAGTAAGAGGGGACCTACATTGGAAGAAACATTCTCAAATTCAAGCCTGCTTCAGACGATACCCGTGTCTTCTGACTCCATACATATGCCTTGAATTGCAGCTGTTGATAAAATGAGCCTGTCGGGAATTTCAATTTAGCCTTTTATCAGCTTCGAGTATGCTAAGTTACCTTCATTCACATCTGATTGTGTGTATACAAATCTATGCACATCTAGTGGATTGGGAATTTGTTTCGATGATTTTACAGCTAATGCTACTGCTACATAATGTATCAGTAACATGATTTTGCATGTCTGTTCAAAATGATGAAAATCCTGAAAATAGTTTGTGAAAGAATATTGAAACCTGATATTTCCTCACTGCAATTTCCCTACTTTCTGTGCTGGCTATGGTTCTAACCTGAAACTTCATTTTTGTTTCTTTTTTCGTTGACACCCTAGTCGAGGTTTCGTTTCATTTGAGTGTTCTGACAAAGAACTGGGAAAAACAGTTATGGGTTGTGTCAGGGTCAGGCTCAGGAGATTAATGTTGACAGCAGAGTCCGGGAATTTAAAGAACCCAATAAAATCGAGTTAATTTGAATTAAATTATTATGATTTTTAAAATTTTTAGATTATTTTTAGGTTTGAATTTTTTTGTTTTTGGATAATTTCGAATTCGGATTAATCGGATTTAATGCTTAGTTAATCGAGTTCAGATCATTCTGAATTCGAATCATTTTAGGTTTAAATTTAATACTTAGGTTAATCAATTTAAGTTTAATTAGATTTAACATTTAAATATTTTAAATTAGAGTTATTTCAAGTTAATTATTTTGATTATTTTAAGTATAAATCATTCTGAACTTAGATTATTTTTAATGCAAATTACTTATTTTCAATTATTACCTCTTTTTAATTATTTAGATTCAGATTGATAAGTTATTTAAAGTTTGAGTTAAATTTGCCTTATTTAAGCTTCAAGAATAAAATTATAAGCCTTAAAGAAAAAAAAAAGAAACAAAAAATACCGGAATCAATTTCATCGACCTTGTCCTGTTGTCCGTCACAGGGCCCAGGCAGGGACAATAGCCAGCCATCACGTGTTCACCGCTTATCCCCCGCGCTCCGCCTTAAATAATTAAATTAATTGCTTAGATTTTCAGCAAACATTTTCCAGTTACAAGTATCATTACAATAAACGAAAAAGAAAGAGCTTTTTATTGCCTCTGCCTAATCAATTTTATTTCTAAAATTGCTGGATTAGTCAATATTCTTTTTTTGTCATCAAGTTGATGAAAAATTTTTTATAATTATAATTTTCATTTTAGAAATTACAATAAAAATATAATATTAAAAAATATTATATAAGATGAAAATGGCTTTTCATCTCCTTCATGATTCCCACAAAGCCTCCCTTTCTATACCTTACTTCAAAATTGCAAGACAAAAAGATGTAAGTTCATTAGGAATTATGAAAAATTAAAAAGCTAACATTTATACGGACATCAATTCATGCAAAATTAGACATCCATTTGCTGATAAGTTTTGTTTGGCCTAAGTATAATGAGAATTAATGGCAAGGAAAAAAAAAAGAAAAAAGAAAAGAAAAGAAAGAACCAGACGCAATATGAATCGTGATATCATGCACCCCATCACCAACAGGGGCTATTGAATTATTTGTCTTTGTTAAGAATACTGTTTGTTTAGAAGTTCCAAGAGAAGCACCGCAGCTGAATCCTTGGCCTTCTTAACGCTAGGCATCGCCTCTCCTATGCATTCATCTGTCCACCCCTTGTCACTGGCATTCACCTTAACACCAAAGGTAAATCTCTTTGCATGTGCAGGCCCCCCCTCATTCACACACCTTAACATATATATTATAACCAATGCCATCACAATCAGACCAGATTTTCCATGTTATTTCTCGAACTACAAGACGGGAAAAAAAGAAAAAAAGGAACAATGTATAATTATTGATTGTAATAATTTCCTACCTATAAGAGGGCATTGGCCAATTTCTACGCAGACAGATATCATTCAATGTTTGTCTGGTAAATTTCTGGTTGCCATTCTTCTTTTCCCCGTTGTTCTCCTCGGTGTTCTTATTTTCTGCCATTTCTTTCTCCTTTAAAACATTTAGTGCATTCCTGGCTGCCAACTTCTGTGCCATCTTCTTTTGGGGATTTTGCGCAACTCCAACCTGAATGCCATCGATGAAAACCTCCACAGTGGCCAAATTGCCACTTCGACTGGCTTTATATTCCAAGCCTTCAGCTTGTTGCTGGCATCTCTCTTGTAGTTCTCGCACAGGATGCATCGGCAATGTCTCTGTAGTGACCATGGGATGCAACAGCGGTTCAAAAACCTTGAAAGAAAGAACAAAATTTTTCCCTCATCAGATCTCTAGTTCATATTTCATATAGCTCGAAGAAAAAAAAATGGCAGGGCAAGGTTCCAGGGACAATAAACTCAATCCCTTTGCTGAAACTAACCCTCCAGACAACTGCAGTGTCTCGCCCACTGTCAAGAAAAATGGCACCAGCAATGGATTCCACAATATCTCCAAGAACTTTTGGAGCTTTGCAATCTCCCAAACCAAAGGAGTTGAACCCTGGCTTTAATAACTCACCCCGAGCTTCCTTTACAAAGTCCCGAATCTGAAACAGAAGCCAAGAATATCAACTGAATAGAAGCCCACCCATTTGCAGACTCAAATTACATCAAAAACTATATTATATATGATTTATTATAATTTTTCTTTCCGGTTAAGATTTGACTTAACATGAAACTAAAATGACTAGATTGCTTTTATCTACGGGGATCATAAAAAATGAAAATTTGCTTTAAAACTATAGATGGGGGCCAACTAAAACTTGACCTGTGCCCCCAACACTACCTAACCCGGAGTGACATCATATGAATCGAGAAATAGATTGATTCTAGACAACCTTTTTTTTTAAGTAAAAAAATATCTGGATATAACCTGAAAAAGAAATGATTACTATAAACAAGAACATGACCTAGAAACCTGAACCAGCAACATCAACGGCTAAAGGGAATGCTAGATGCAGTGCATGCTGCTGCAGCGCATTTAACATAACAGAAATAGATATGGGTTAAAAAACTGCCACTCCACATTACATAAGCTAAAGTGAAGAAATGAGATAGTAAACCTGTTTATCAAGGGAACTTGATCCATGCCGAAGGTGAACATGCAGCTGGTGCTTTACTGTGACACGTGCAAAATTTTCATTGTTTACAGCAGCCGCTCGTAAATCAGTCAAGCGACCCGGAGGCAGATTGGTATATTTTGAAAACAAGTATCTTGTGATAAGATGATCTAAGACTGCATCACCAACAAACTCCAAACGCTGGTAGCAGGAAACTCCAGATGATGGGCGTGAAGCATGAGTGATAGCTTCTAACAACAAGGCCCTGTTTTTAAACTTGATGTTCAAAGCACCTTCTAGGGCATCAAAATCTACACTTCTAAGTATGCTTTCCGGAACATTGGATGGCCCGACTATAGATTCCATCTCATGAGGATCAGACTCCACCTGAATCCCAATCCATTTCATGAGGTGGTTAGCTGCATTCTTGCCACCTTCAACATAATAAATTCCAATCAGTGCTTCAACAACGTCCGCTAAGGTCTTGCTAGATAGGACTCTATAAGAACTTGAGTCACTCTCAATCTCACCATCTTCCATATATTCATCTTCAAACCCATCACCTTGTTCTTCTCCTGGTATAACATCAATAGTTTCCTGTTCTTGATCAAATAAGGATGTGTCTCCATCTTTGGTATCCTCGTCAAAGACTGGTAATACCCCAGGAGCAGCCCATCTAGATGGTGCAAAGCGATCCGCTTGGATATATGATTGAAGTCCCTTATTTAATGCATACTGATACAAAACCATGTTACTCACCATTTGTTGTCTCATCCTAGTAAGTTGACCTTCATGTTTCTGGGGATACTTAAGAAACAAGAACCGACTAACAACCCATTTCAAGTAAGCATCTCCAAGAAGCTCTGCCCTTTCATAGGAAAATGTCTCCTGACAAGAAGCAGCAGTCAAAGCTTCCAAAATCTGTACCATATAAAAGAAAGACAACATTTAGTGATCGTCTCAAACCTGCTTGAAATTGATCGGCTTGAGAATTGTAACACACCTTTGAAGCAGGAACTGGATATTGTATTATGTGCTTAAGTTGAATTGCGAGAAGCATGCTCTCAACCCTCCTCATAATAGACGGCAACCTCTGGGCACCTCTAACAAGTGATCCCGGAAGTGGATGAATAAAACACAGCTCAGGAGGAAGATATGCACGGTATGTTTTGACAAGAGCCTCATCATATTCACCTTCATATGGTACACACAAATCACATTTAGCACCAAAAGTACCAAAAGAGAGGCCAAAGCCAAACTAATGTTAAAGGCAAGAAGCATTTCTCTAAATATACCTTCAGAGTGCTCAAAGCGAGGAGATAAGAGATTCTTGCAATATGAAACACCACGGCCCCTTATTAAAGGTTGTTGTTTCCATCTCAACTCAACACCATACCTGATAATGGTATAAATAGGACTCAATAGCCAAATGCACACTTTGTTGTGCGAGAAGAAACAAAAAGCATCTTTGATCTGTAAGGACATCCACTACTATCAGATAGAAATGTGACAAAAGCTCACACATTCTGCACCCAAGAGTAGTCAATCATGTCCTTCAGAGAATAAGACATGCTTTTCTTTTCTTCACACACAACAACGAAGGTGCATTAAGGCTATCCCGTCCATTAAAAGGAAGCAATTAATAGGCAGCCAATTGTTACTTATAGTTTTACTAAAGTGGAGGGAACAAAGCAAGGATTAAGCAGGTAACAAATATCAAATTGTACTTCTGCTTATAATAATCGGCATATGAACTGTACTCCAGCGGATCAAGATAGCCCTCTCTCTTCGGGAAGGAGGTCTCTGCTGTCATGTCATAGCATATTTTATCTACATAAAACCTCTTCCCTGAATGAGCAGCTGTTACTATTCTTCCAAGAAGATCTTCCATGTTCGTGAAACCATCAGCCATAATCAACTTGCCTTTGGTCAAATCACCTTCTTGTACCTCAATCCCATCTTGCGTAGGAACCACCCTCGTAGCTTTCACAATGTCAAATGGGGCTACAGCTCCTCTGATACCATAAGTAGGATGAGGTTTGTGTCCAAAAGCCATGCCATGACGCAATTTCCCAAATCCATACTCCCTTCTGTCACCGCCAAGCGACCTCTCATTTGTGCCAAGATAAACATCTGGCCTAGCTCTCTGAAGGGGATTGCTCCATGCATCTGATGTGATTATGCTATCAACCAAATCCCAGTCAACTTCTTTTACAGGATCTAGAAACTTATCGCCAACCACAGGGACAAACAAATATGCCTTGGCAGGATCCCAGGGAGTATTGGAAGGATCAACATCCACGTCCAGTACAATGCTCATCAATCTTACATGAAAACTTTTAAGGGATGCCAGCTGCACATAAGCAGACTCGTAAGTTATATGATCATAAGCATAGTCTGAAGTACAAACAGCAAAAAACCTCAAATTGCAATCATTATCCAAACAATTTAAACAGCCAGTAACCTGACTTTCAGTAATATCTATTGATCCCCTGAAGACAAGAGATGCCTTTGTTATCATGGCACGAGCGATAGATAGATCCACCGACATCGATAACACCTGTCAGTGACAAATATGATTTTGAAATTAACATCTCATTTACCAAATGGACGTTATGCAAGAACAAAAACAAAAGAAAGTACCTCTGCATCCAGCTCTTGGCCAAAAAGCACTGCAAAATCTGAGACTTCAGTTAAGAATGGATCTTTTGAAAAGCCATTATTTAGACATTTAATGGTATACATGTACAGATGAAGTATTTTAGAGTCGCCAGTGCCATCTCTTCCGAATAAAATCCACTCTCCCTGTGAACCACAAAGCTTTTTTTATCATATTTGCTTTAAACCGAAAACCATTAAGGATACCAAGAAAATAATGAATGACATGCAACCAATAAATGCATATTAGTTAATAGAACGCATTATATAAAGTATTTCATCATAAATGGTATCACTCGCAGCAAAAATGTTCTCATGGCTTTGGTATGGTGAAAGTCTTTTAAAACCCATAGAATCCTCACATTGTGAAAGACCTTTTGCCATTTATGAAGTTTGAAAACTTCCATCGGTCTCCGTATGATGAATGTATAAGTACTTGAAAATCTAATTGATACTGTGCCATTTACTACCTGATTCTTGGAACCAACACTAGACAACTATAGAGTCTACTACTAGTACAGAAGTTCCCTAAAAATTGAAGCCAAAATCACAATCTATGTCACTTTTAACCAGAACTTTAGGAACAAGCAAATATACATATAATGAATCTAACTCTTATGCGATCAGATACAAATGCCATATTGAAAGTTATGATCCTCCTTTATGTTCATGATTCACTTGCCAAAGCATATAAAATGTCAAACAACATTTAAACTTCTAGTCTTGATTTGCCAAAACAACAAAGAGCGCTAATCCACAACAGCAATTACTTCTAACTTTTCATATTCCAGTTCAGCAACCAAAGTATACCAAAACCAACACACTACTACTTAACAACGAGAAGAACACAAGAAATTTGTTTTCAACTTTGGTGTCTGGATAAGCACTGAAAAGAAAAGTGTTGAACCAGCAATGCAAAGGAAAACTTGGTCAAATTATTAAAAAAAAAAAAAAAAAAAGGAGCTTAGCAGGTTCCCGTGGAGAATATATCCAGTCAAAAACATCACAGTAGTTGCAAAGGCATGCAGTAATATGTGTAACTTTAAAATGCAAAAAAGAAACAGTTAAAAATGACATCCAAGAAATTGCAGATAAGCCAAAAGTTGCAGCTGCTAATTCCCATAATGCATAGATGGGAAGTTAAATCCATGGAGGACACTAACCTGGAGTATATTTGCTACACCTTCCGGATAGAACTCTCTATGCCTAGCAGTTCCAGGCAGTGGATCTCCTTCATCATTCTGGTCAACCTTCTCTGCTTCTTCCCCACTTGCTTTGTCTGGCAAGAGCATATCAGTAAGTGCTCCCATTTCATGAAGCTTCTTGCAAGCAGCCAAACATACCGACTACACGTTACACATGTTTACTAACATGAGTAATATTCTTAAATATATAGGTTTGATCGAGAAGTAGAGACTGGCAAGGTGGCATGCCTGTTGGGCAAGACGCATTGAACTGCATATAGGACCCTCAAGCTCTTCAAATGATGCATTGCAGGGGAGTTGAAGCTTGCAAGAATATTCGGTTCGACCTCGTGGCTGCTGCTCATGCTTCTCCATAAAAAATCTGGGATGAAGTATTGAATATCTAAAAGCCAAAAGTAAAGGGAGTTAAGCAAAAGACTGAACCTCAATAGAAACAGCAGAAAATGTCGATCTCTTAAATGAGTACACTACCTGTCACTCGGAAGCTGGGAACAGTAAAAATGGATGAGTCCCACGGCAGAATTTAAGCTCACAATAGCACCAGTTGATTCGACCTGGTAGACTGTACCTGGCACCATATCCATCGAAATCAACCTAGAAGTACCCTTCAGATAGCTGAAGTCAGTTCTCTCAATTGCTTCTTTCCGCAAGGTCTCTTCACTATTCCTTGCATTCCTTAGGAATGTAGCATGAGACAAATTTCCTCTGTTGAAAATACAGTTTGTCTGGATCATTTTTAATGGGAAAAAAAAAAAAGAAACGTTTAAATTGACCAAACCCAAGACAAGTACCTCTCAATCATCAAGATGTAATCTGACCCAGGCTTCCTTGCACGACCCCTAGACTGAATATATGCCAAAACAGTTTTTGCAAGATCAAAACGAATAACAATATTGCATTGCCGAATATCCAATCCTTCCTCAGCAACGCTAGTTGCAACTAACAATGTCACCTACAATAGAAGGTAAGCATTAATGAAATGTCTACAATTGCATGATTAGATCTTGATCTGTTTAAGATAGGAAGCATGGAATATGGACATACACGACCATCTCGGAATTTAGAAATCGTATCCTGCAGTTGTCCAGTTCGCATTTCTTGACTATTGTTGTGCCCAATCAAACTTGCACACCTAATGAAACTCAGAGATGGAAGCTCTGCAAAAACCTGCCCATTCACAAAGAATTAAAACAGCATTATTAGAAAACTGCAAGGGATGAAAATCTATCATTAAAAATAATAAAGCTTGTTATTCCTTTTAACCTTGGGAAGAACTAAAGCAGCCACAACTCGCTCAACAAAGATGATTGCACAAAAATCCTGTGTGTGCTGATACTTGAGAAGTATCTTAATCAATGACTGTACTTTTGGGGTCACTTTTCCTTCAGCTACAGCCGCTCCAATTATCACATCGACATGCTCTCCGCCAGAGACAACTAAGCCAAAAAGGTACAACAGTTGAAAATACACACCAAAATGCTCTTAAATATCATTAATTACGAATAAATTAGATAATAAAAATGTTCCTCCAAAAGGAAGACAAGAAACACAGTGCAAGCAAGCCAGCAATGCATGTTTGTAATTTACTTAACATTACTCCCAGCATACATTCAAAGTTAGCTAACAAAGATAACTTGTCTTCAAGTAAACCACATGCATGAATAAGAAACCACTGAATCAAGAAAATTGAATCAAGCAAACTCCATCCCAATCTCATATCCATGAACAAACCCAATATTTCTGACCTATACAGCTGTTATAATGTGGTTAGCCCATGTAAGTCAAGCTGGTTTCAATACTTTCATTCAACTTTTGGTTGATAAATCAGTTTTCAAAATCAGGAACAAATCGGTCTCAAGTTGGGCTGACAAAGTAAAAAAAGGAAGGTAGAAAAGTGAACTAGAAGACCCACCATGACTCTCAGGGAGCTCTCCTTCCTCAATCTCATCAGGATTGGCCCCATCTTGTGCATTATAACTCTCCACCTCTGTAGTTTTCATATCATTTTCAGTAACAGCTCCCTCTGACAATCGGCATTGTAAGAGAGACACAACTTTATTTAGGTACAATTCTTGAAACTTGACATCAAGCTGGTAGTTTGCCCTCTCATCATTTTGTAAAGCTGTCAGAAAAAATTGCGCAACCTGCAAACAGGAAAATAACAAGAACCAAGATCATTTCTGCAAAGCAAAGAAAATAGAGCAAAGTCATAATTAGTAACCTTATAATACCTTGTAAGCACACCATTGACCTAGCTCACCAAGTGCATAATTAATGGCCCTCAACTTTTGTATCAAATTAGCAGCTCCATCACTTCCTGTTCTTTCAGATACACCATAAACTTGGTAAAACTCTTGCTTGGCTCCTGCATCCCTCCCTCCCATGAACTGCCATTTACTTCTTCTGGAGCTTGACAGTGCCGCTTCTTCAACTGCCACTTCCATTTGTTTTAGTTCTTCATGAAGGGACCATAAACTGGCTGCTTTGTCATACTCTACCACAACTTCAGAGGGCATGGGAACATGTTTCTCAAGTTCCTTGCGGTCTTTCACTGTATAGACTACAGAATCCAGCTTGCTTTCTAGATTGCGAATCTTTATTGCACAATCAACTTGCCTTGAAACACCTGAATATAACAATTCAAAAATATTTGTGTTAGGGGAAAAAATCCCACAAACTGGAAGAAAATTTTTGTTAGCGAGATGCTCCTTAGTCTCGAAGATATATAAATTGGAAGAATAACCCACTACGAGAAATATACCTTTCAAGTTAACAGGAGAAGCAGTCATCCCAAATACAGAAGGTCTCTTCTCCTGTGCTGTGGTATGATAGAATTCAGACATCACCAGCGAATACGGATGTTTCTTCACAGCATGATGACACTCATCGAGGATAAGAAGATCAATTGCTTCCATCTTAATTATGCTGTGCCTCAAAATATTTAGTAGAATTTGAGCAGTCATAACTAAAACCTGCAAAAAAACATCAAGTAAATCAAGATAAAATCTCAAGCTAGAGCACCAACAGGAGTTGTAACAAAATAAAAGCCATTTCTGTTATTTATGCGTTCAGCAACCACATCAATTAACAACAATCTTAATCATAAGTTCAAACAATTACTTATATAAGCAAATTCAGGAATCCAAAAGGCTCGAAAAGATACAAACGTTTTAAGAACATCTTGAATAAGCCAACTAAAAATTGCTCGGTTACATGCATAACGACAACAATATGGCAACCCATAATACCTTCTCAAAAAGTACAAACATATAAAGAAATTTTCTATCCATTCAACATATCAAATACAACTCCTTTCACTTCATTGTGCATCTTCTGGTCAAACTATGTCAGTTTGATAAAAAGGTGCTGACATAGGTGTTAAATCGGGGCTTTCCTTTTTTCCTTTAACATGGGGTGAAGGGTATACCGCTGTTATTTCCACTAAATTTCAACTCTATAGAGTAGACATATAAGGATCATGATAGCATTCGAGAAGAATATTTCAATTCTGGGCTCTTTTTTCCTCCCATTTCCTTTTAAAATCAATAAAGCGTATACCACTGTTATTTCCACTAAATTCCAACTCCATAAAGTAGGCATATAGGGCAGAACTATATCAATATCAATCCATTCCTTGGACAAAATTGAGCAAAAGTACTTAGGTTCAAAAATCCATCCCAAGTCAGATAATCGCTAATAAACTATCAAGGTAAAACCTGTCACAGTATAAGTGTTCCCACAAACTAATATATACAAATGTTTCATGTGACACTCATTATAATATCATAGCAAGAAATTACCACAGTAATATACTGCATTACCACTTAGTACGGACTAGCATAAAAATTAATAGTAACCTATCAGTACAGTAAGGAAATTACTTAGAACATGAAAGAAAAGCTCATATGACGGTCCAGCAGACCTGTTTTGTTTCAAACTCACACTGCCACCTTCGAGCATCCCAGAAGTCTTGACCCATCTCCCCACAATAATGACCCACTTGGTAACCAGTTCGCTCACGAATAACTTCAGATTGCTGAAAAAGGCAAATGAAACTAATTAGAAGAACTGACCTTGTAAACAACCGAACCCATCATATCTTAAAAGGAAATATAAACTTGTATGAATTTTACTACCTGATAAACTAGTGGAACTTTAGGAACCAAAAAGACGGAGAGCATTTTTCGGTTTTGCTTTTGTAAATCATGACAAATACTTTTGATAAGAAGAACAGCAATGAGTGTCTTCCCAGCCCCTGTTTCAAGAAATGCAATTGTATTTTTCATTTTAGCCTGTTCAAGAACATCCAATTGATATTGACGAGCTTGCTCCTCCAAAAGTTTTTCCTTTGGCTGTTCAACTTCTTTCTCCATTTTTCCCCGAACTTTGTCATTAGCTGCCTTCGCTACTTTGTTCCGGGCTGCTTCCCAGGTACCCAGCCTAAAAACCATCTCATTGGACCCTGACCAATCCCTCTCCCAATAACCCCTCGGTTCTCTATCTCTCCAATCCCTATCCCTCCCATCCCTCCTACTACTGCCATTACAATGCTCTCTTCTCTTAACATGTTCCCGGTGTCTCCGATCATTTTCATCCGACTCACGAACTCTTTTTCTGGCATAACGCCTCTCCCTATCCTTAGAGTAATATTGGCCTCTACTAGGGTACTGCCTATCACTCTTGCAACCATTTGCACGAACCCTCTTGCCACACCTCTCTTCACTATCTAAACGCGTATCCCTCGACTCATGGGACCTTTTGTCATCTCTAATATCATAGTTCTCCTGCCCTTTGCTTTCAAGGTTATTATTTTCAAGACCATTAGGAGGTGGACCGGAGTTCTCAGCTAAATCCTTTGAAGCCCCAGACGGCTCATTCGGAGACCGTCCATCTCCAACAATGGAATCGTCAACGCCATTTTCACTGACAACAGAGCTATTATTGTTACTAACCACAGGAGGAAGGCCACCGCCGTTCTTGATGCTATCAAGAATGTGATCAATTCCTCCAAAGAAATCTTGATTGGAAGCACTGTCAACTGGTTGTTGAACTATTGGAATATTGAAATCAACAAAATCATTGATCAGGTCATATGGTATGTCCTCACAAACATCCAGCCAGTAAGATAACCCATTGCTACCAGAAACCCTACTCTCATCCTCCATTAATAAATTATTTAAAACTACAATATTCCCACTTCAAGATAATAACAAAAATTCCAATTCTTTAAAAGAAACAAAGAAAACAAGGAACACCCAAAAATGGAAAAAAAATTATAAAGAAACCCCAGAAAGAAAACAAAAGAACTTGGAAATAAAATGAAGGATCTTGGATTTTTGAGAGAGGCAAGAATTTTTATGAAGATGAAAAAGAGTAAGTGAATACACAGATTAAGAGTAGATAGACCGCAGGAAACACGGAATATATATAGTTAAGGAAGGGGATTCATTTAAAAAGAGAAGCAGAAAGATAAAAGAAACTTCAAAATAAATAAAAGCCAAAAAAAAAAAATCCCCACCAAAACTTCGTGTGTGATTCTTAGATTCCACGGTCTATCAACACCTACTCTGTTATCTTCCTTTTCTTTTGACTCCTTCAACCTGTCCCTTTTTCAGTTTCTCTCTCTCTCTCTCTCTCTCTCTTTTTTTTTTCTCTCTACATCTATTTGAGTTGCCTTGCTTGCCCCTCTCTCAGTCTTTGCTTCTGTTTCTGGGTTTTAGCTGTGAATTTTCTCAGAAAAAGAAACGATAAAAAAAAAAAAGGATAGCCCACATAGCTGTGTATTTTCTCAGTATGGGCTCTTCCCTTTTTTTTCCTCTGCTCTTTACGCAATGTTTCTTTGCTTTTTTTTTTTCCTTTACAATTTACAAAGAAACTTCTTTTTACATGAGGCGGTTCTGTTTTTTATAACTTGTCAAACTCGCAAGTACAAAGCGACAGTGTTTGCCAAGTGATTCGACCAATAAAAATGTGTCACGTTTATTAGTATATGGTTTTGCCATTACGTGGTTATTTGTGAGTGGATGGTACGATAGGGTTTTTGGACCTTCGCTGTTTAGTTGCGCGTTACCGTCGGGAGTGGGGAGTGTTTTAACTTCTTAGGTTTTTCCTTCCGGATTTTTGCCAAGAAAAAACATGAGAAAAACCGCCATCTTTACGAGAATATTTAAAAAGGACTAAGGACACGTGTCAGACATATGAAGGAGAAGGAACCGGTGGAAAATTAATTAAGAGACGATTTAAAGATCAAAGGTGATGGAATATTCTGAACCGCCTGATTTATTATAATAATAAAAAGGAAAGAAAAGAGGAAAGGAATTTTCAATTTTTATTCTTTATATATCAAAAAATTATATCATAAATTTTTTTATCACATCATTTATAATTTTATTTAATTAAATTTATTTATATCAGTTATTTTTTTAATATCAGTATTTTTTAAATTCTTTTCATCACGTCATTCATGCTTTCATCCAATTAAATTTATCTATTTCAATTATTTTTTTCACATCAACTATTTATTAAATAATTTTAAAAATTTTTATATAATATTAAAAATTATTAATATAAAAAAATAACTAACATTAATAAATTTAATTAAATAAAATCATAAATAACGTAATAAAAAATACTCATAGTATAATTTTTTTATACATCAAGCTGAATACTTTTTACCTTAGGAGATCTTCCCTTGGTGGGACCAACTGATTGGCCATTCGTTTCACGTGCTTATTGGCTGAATTTTTCCGCATAACTAATTTTTTCTTTTTCTTTTTTCTTTTTTATTTATTTTGCTTCTCATTCATGGTTTGCATTAATTTCTCACACGTTCCTCGTGAAAAAAAATCTTGTCAAATCTTTCGTGTGATAAGCATACTTTTAACAATGGCTCTAGGAATGTTAGTTAAATAAGTATGTAACCGATATAATTTATTAATAAAATATTAAATTTTTAATTTTAATAATATTAAGTATAAAAAAAATAAATTCGCTACCAATAATGAGTTTTAAATACTATTAGTACTATAAGATGTTTTTCAAATAAAAAAAAAAAAAACTTTCTTAATTTCCTACTAACAAGCCAACAACAAAAGTTTCAAAACTTTATATATATATATATATATATATATATATTCTTTCTTCATTTTTTCTAATCAAATATTATATTTTTTTGATTATTTTAAGTTTAAATTTTACGATTCACGAATTTAATTTAAATTTATATTATATTTTTGTAATTACATGCTAATTTATTAATTGATTCATTTATTTTATTTTATAATATTTTATATTGGTATAATATTTGATGCTCGTTATACTTTTCTACTTATAATTTGATAAAAAAAAAAATACTACATTGTTATTCATTAAGATTGAGAAAAATGTAAACATGTAAAGGGACTACATTTTTTTTTTCTACTGACTTTGCTTGGTTATTAATTATGGGATTAAATTAAAAGGGCTGTGGGGGAATTGTGAAGTTTCAACTTTTCCCTCGACGGAATTTCAGACAAGCATTTACTACTTGGTTTGAAACTTTGCAAGTTTACTGCTTTGGTAATACTAGTTAATAAACTCACTTAAAACAAATTTCAATCGTGTTTTTGTTTTGTGTCCTTATATAGAATAGTTAACTCATCTCTTTTTTGTTTTCACATATCATCTCATTTGATCCTAAAATAAGACTGATAAATGCAA
This sequence comes from Adansonia grandidieri, assembly GCA_038382065.1. NCBI lineage: Eukaryota > Viridiplantae > Streptophyta > Magnoliopsida > Malvales > Malvaceae > Adansonia > Adansonia grandidieri. Next base: position 8,725,997 of record JBBYHK010000004.1, read on the forward strand.
CAGAAGTTAAAAGTAGGAAAGATGTAAAGTATTAGGTGTTTTTAATGCAAACCAAGCTGATATTGAAGTATGCTTGTGTGTGTGTTTCTGAACCTGATGAAGTGATGGGGAAGCAATTTTAAGCAAGCAAAAAGGGTCAAATAAAGAAGGATCCGTTTAATCAGATTTATAATCATCAATTAAAAATTATTTTACTATCATTTAAAAAAATTATTACACTTAATATATTATTTTTGTTAAATTTAAGAATAATAATAAATAAATTAATATATATATATGTATGTATATTACCTTAATCAATATTGTTTATATTATTTATTATCAACTGTTGAAAACAAGACTCAAGAGTCCGGCAAAGCGGGCCAATCTTTCTTTCCGAATATATTTTCCTTTTTACGTTGTGGACTAAAACAGGCTTGTTGAAAAGAAAGAGAGGTTTGGGATTTGTCTGTGCTTCAGATTTCATTGGGCCAAAAACCTTCATCTAACTGTAAGTCATGGGCTAAGTGGCCCAAAATGGGCTATACTTCGGATTCAGGTTAGTAGACTAACTTCAAAGACTATGGGCCTACATCCCCTCACTGTTTGGGTCTACCTCTAAAGTCGTGGAGAGCAGGCAGGCAACACTAGTGATCATGTTCCAAATATAAATTATATGATGTCAATTATTAATACTATAATTATTAGTATTTATTTTTAAGATTTATTGATAAGGTATTAATAATGTATTAAATATAAATTTTATCTAAATATTATTTACCTAATTAACATAATATGTTTAATATATGCATTATATCCATATATAGGATTTTAACACATTTAATTTAATAGTTTGTGCTATGCTTGTGTTTACATAATTTGTTAACTTGTCATAATCAATCATGATAGTGATAAGTGGTATTTTATATTTAAATATTATAAAATGAAAAAAAATAAAGATAATAATTTTAAAATCATTAAATATTATTTTTTATTTATAATCATATATAAAATTTGTGAAATATATATTTGCTAAAAAATAAGACAAAAATTTATGTATGAGTGAAGATTTTTAAATTACTTCAAAAAGGGAAAAATAAATTTAAGTAAAAATTAAAAAAAATTCAATTAAAAATTTATCATTATTTAATATGGTAAAATAATTACTTTGATTTTATTTTTACTGCTATTTTATATTATTGAACTTGACAATATTTCATAAATAATTCATCTTAAAAAATCCAAAAAATCACTATGCACAAGCAATTCAACTTATCTTAAAAAAATGTTATCCAGATTAATATAGAAAGAATACTTTTAATCGAAAATAGCTTCGCTAAATAATATATTTAGGAACATTCAACTCTTATAAAATCTTCACTAAATAATACTATTAATCACTATTGTGAGTATATATATATATATATATATATATTTATTATGAAATCTTGAATTAAGTTAGTGACACAAATAAAGTAATACTAATTTAATTAAAAATTAATATAAAAATAAAAAATATTAATATTATTTATTTTTTAAAATATATAAATATTTAAAAAAAAATTATTCACTCTTAAAAATTAATATATTTTTATTCATGTAACTTTTTATCCCTTATAAATCATCATGTTTTTTATCGAACAACTTTTTTTTCATTTTAAAACATATTCAAAAAACAATCACAATTTTCATCCAAGAATACAAAGGGAGAAAATCGAAGATCCCACATCGACAATACATTTATGTTTTGGGTTGAACGTGTAGAGTACTGGCGATGGACAAGGGGATGAGGATGTTGTCAATTCAATTGTCCTTGTGGGTTGTGGATGTGACAGATGGCCGTGTCATCAAAGTGTCAACTATATCCGCTGAAACTCAAAAGCAAATTTGCGTCTAAGTACGAATAATGTGAAACCAAAGCACAATAAAAAACGTGAAATCTAGTAGACCATATAGCCAAAGAACCCACCAAGACCCTGTTTTTCAAAGTGCATGTCGATCACGCTTCCTTCACTTAATAATAATAATAATAAAATCAGAATAAGTAGAGTTATTTCTCAGGTGGTCGGCCGTCCACCCTTTACCACCCTAGCTACTTCAAATTTCACTTTCAATATTGCTACTGCCTTACTATTTTCCACTCTTCCAAACGAGCAAAAACCAGTTTAATTCCTAATGATACAATATAGATATATATGGTATAATCTTATATAAGAAAAATACAGCAGGTAGTCATCATCATCATCACCATCATGTGGCATTCTTTTTGGTTTTATTCGGTTCCAATCTAAAAGCTATTGACTAGTTGAGCGATAGTATACTATATATAGATGCTATTTTGATTTTTAAAAAATCACAATTACATGATAAAAAAGAGATTATAAATTTTAAATTTATTAGATGTAAGTGATTATACAAATCAATCAAGTTAAAATGCAAATTTAAAACATATGATTGTTATTCTACTTGATTTTGCCTACTCAATCAATTCTTCAGCTTCGTGTCTTAGGTGAGAGTTGACAATATTAACACGTAGCATTTTTAATTTGGACCGCCATTATCTGTTAGTATGTTTCTCGGTTTACTTCGCATTAAATGTATGATATATATATATATATATCTAGTCTAGGGCATGGCCTACACGCATACATATTATCATCAAACCCAAAATTATTATTATTAATCTTCCATAATTGCAAAGCGACTAAATGCTTAATTTATGTGAGAGTCAAAGGTCTCGCGTCTAATAATATTTGAACTCTTCAAGTGTAATCTAGAACCCGTTTGAGATAATAGGTTAGAGCGGCTTTCGTTATCAGATCAGTGCCATTTTCAGAGCATCAATGCGAGCCACGTTGATGGCTCCCCCAAACCAGCTTTTAGTTGTTTACTAGTGGCTAATTAACAAAAAGTTCTAATGGACCTTGACATTGATGAGCAACTAAGGAAGCTGGATAGGGATCGGTAGACGGGTTTGGGCCATCCATATATATATATATATATATATATACACACACACACATTAGATGTGACAGTTTTAACTTGATTTTAATAAAGGTTAAAAAAGGAGTAAATAAAAAAGACTTTTTGAGCTCCAGAGAGATTGGCATGAACCAGAAAAGAAAAGATCGTAAGTAGAATTTTCTGCAAAGTAGTTTTCTTCGTGATTGCTACATACGAGGCAACATGGCAGCTCTAAGTTAATTCAAAAAATAGAGATTAACTGTTGAAGCCTTTTGTAATATGATTTTGATGGCTATAGTTACATATATGTTAAGGGTTTTGACTATGATAGTGATCTGAGGTTTGACAAAGTACCTTAAGACTCGATCAGTTGAAAGATTAGGGTATTTCACTCTACATTTACTATGAATACGATTGATGAAATTAAACCCCCATGAAAGGATTTAAGTTTTTGAAAACAAGTGGTTTAGATATAGAGTCCAAAAGTTATTGGACCAGGGATTCTTTTGGTTGGGGCCATACATGCATGCATCTATTTTGGATAGTTGCTTTTCATAGAAAAAAAATGAATGAATTAAAGGCAGATATTGATCTATTCTTGACAATTGTTGCAAAGAGATGCAAAGAAAGACAATCCCAGTTGATCAAGAATACTTGCTAATTTAACAAACTCGATTGATACATTTGAACAGGGGCTTCAAATAAGTGACATCCAATGAATGCTCGACCGAATTTGTGGTTACAACTTGGCAAGAAAGATTATGAAGAGAAAAAAGGTCCATGAAAAGGGAATTTTATGTAGTTTTGGCACCGCAAAACATGAATAAATAAGAAGAGAGCTAAAGCTAGCAAATGGGTTAGATGGGGTGTCTAATGAAAAAAAAAAAAAAAAAAAGAAAGGCAAAGCAACCAGGCTCAACGGTTTCCATTAGAGGGCAGGGTGGGCCAGTACTAGAGTATTAGTGTGAGGTTTATGCAAGAAAAGAAGAGATGATCGACTGCCGACTGGTGGTTAAACTTTATAATTAACTTTAAAAACTTTGTCTCTTAGATATACACATACATGCTGCTGCTGCTGCTAAACTGTGCTAGGTGTGCCCATGTTTTCAAAAGGAATTATGTGGGTATTCTCGCTACATTTCAAGTTCCTTTTTACAGCTACCTAGTTGATTTCTATATTTTATATGCGTCCTTCTGCCCTTACATAAGGGTCCACTATTTTAGACTTTTGTATTTGCAATATCATTAAATAATTAATATTCTCTCAAACTAGAAAGCATAGCCCATTGAATTTGTTTGTATAGCAATCTTATAGCTTACTTTATTTTGTCACTCTGAGATAAATTCATTTATACTAGTGAAACTAAATTAATTTTATATATGATTTATATTTATTTAATTCGATCGTTGTATTTTATTTTTTATTCATGTAAATTATATACGTTAAATTTTAAGTAAATTAAAAATATCAAACTATTCATTCAATGTTAAAAATTTTAAATCATTAAATATGTATTCAAAAAATCAATATTCTTAAAAATATGATTGAAATATCGGATTTAATTCTAAACTTTACGTGTACGATAAGTAAAATTATATTGTTAAATCCAACGATTAATTTAATAAAATATAAACTATATAAAAAATTATATAAATATATAAAATTAATTTAATTTTTTATTAATATAATTGCGTCTCTTCTCCTTTCACCCTAGGCTCTGGGACAAGATAGTTGTTGCAATTATCAACATATTTGGTTGCTTTTATAGTTAAAATAACCTAATAAAACCTGGTTTTTATGGATAAAATTTTAATGGGGAAAAGAGACAAAGGAAGCACGGACGTGTCTCACCTAACATCATAAGCCAACTACATTAAAATAATTGGAAAAAAAACAAAAAAGAAAAAACCTAGGGTCCTCATTTCACTGGCCTTAATTTCCAAGTGGATCCGAATTTCAGATACATAATAATCATAATTCATAAACTTTCCAATATAAAATAGTGTCATATTCTTTAAACCAGGACATAAAATTTAGAATGTCCCTTAATAGGCTAAACATGATCATTGTTATTTTAATCTCAATATTTATTCTATATACACACTCCTACTAATTAAGACTAGAAGTTCAACCCCCCCCCCAAAAAAAAAAATAAAAGTAATGTCCAATGATCATGTTATTGCAAATCTGAATTCACCAAAAAAAATCAAGACTATATATAGAACTCATAATCTTTTCAAGCATTTTGCTGTTGAAGTTAAATAATTAATTATAATAGGTTATGTAGTATTAAAGTGGCTAAAGAAGATAGCTAGCTACTCCGAGGTTTTCTTTTTATTTATTTATTAAGAGTGACATAATAGAATCTGTTAAAATAATAAGAAAATCATGAAGTTTGTCATTTCATCTACATAAATTTTTATATTTTTAATAAACTTAAAATAATTTTTAATATTTAATTAACATTTTAAATAAATTTTTTATATTTAATTATAATTATATTTAAATAAAATTTAATATAAATTAATTTTAAATATTTATTGAAATATAATAAAATATAAAAATTTACATAAATAGAAATTAATATTTTAACCTAAAAAATCTCAGTTATATATTGAAGAAAAGATGCCCACGTTATGGCAGTGAATTCTGGGGAGTGTGAGCTGGACTGAAGGAAGTGACGAGAAAATGATGGTCTCTTGACAAGATAAGGATGGACATCGTTGAAGGGGAAATTGGAGCTTAGCTCAAAAGAAGTGACAAGAAAATGATAGTTTATTAGGCAAGATAAGGGTCGACATCTTTGAACACTTGAGAAAAAAATTTGATTTTGAATTTAATTAATTTATATAATTATTTTTAAAAAATAATATTTAATATATTTAAATTTTAAATTTTAACGTACGTAATTATTTTTTATTTTTTATTTTTAAATTTTAATTTTATTTTGTAAGAGAGAGAGAGAGAAAGAGAAGAGAACAAAAGGCCAACACTGGAATTATGAAACAAGAAAACAGCCAACTGGATCATAGTGTAATGTGAGAGTCAGGCTGAAGGGGGGGGGGAAGGGGGGAAGAAGAGGGGGACGGTGGTGGGGGTGTACTCTAAGATTGTGGTCCTGACCCTCTGTCTCTGTTAGCTCGACCCCTATATTTATACACATCCATATAAACTGCAAGTCTGAAACCAAACAGTTGCAAACTCTAAATACAATTTTACCAGAAAATAATAAAGAAAATAGATTAGTTCTACCTTCTACTACTAACATTAATTTATTGCCTGTAAAGAAAAAATTGTATTGCAAAAGAAAAGCTAAACCATATATAAATGGTGGAGCATAGAGGACCTTTCATCTGAATACATTATGAAAGAAGGAAAGAAGGAAAAACGAGGTCCCCAATATAGGGTTTGGGCATAGCTAGGCTGCTTTAGCTTTAAAGCAAAAAAAAAAAAGAGCATGCTCTGAATCTGATCAGTTTTTGATGTTAACTCATGAGATTTTCCTCGTAAATTCTTGGTAAACGTTACTTACAACCTGTTTGCTTATAACTATACATAATTACATCATATATATTTATATGATTTTTCTTTTCTTAAAGCTGATCAATGCAGCCTACTCTTTTATACGCTTTAGAGGCAGCTATATAGATAGAGTCGAAAATGAAACGAGGGTTAAAGGAACTGTACTTTGATTTGTTTGCTTTTGCAGTTTCCTTCATTTTTTTATTACTGATCCTTAAAAGGAAAATTCGTATATTTTATTATATTTTTATTACATTTTATTTTAATCATATTTATATTTTTTATATATTTATATATTGTACTTCATTTATATTATTATTTCTTATCTTTTATATTTCAGATTGCCCGCAAATGTATACCTTGCCATCTGTTAAATCATCTGACTGGAACTAAATCCAACTGTTAAGACATGAAGTCAAGGGAAAGATGAATTCCAAAACATGGTTTGTCTTGATTAAGAAATAAATGTACTAGGTATTCCTCATGTCATGTTTATCATTCGAACTGTTTTAATTCAAAATTTAATAGTTTATCAAAACATCAAACACTATAGATTGAAACGACCAACTTATTAACCACTATATGTTGGATTTGGCTAAAACTATCTTAAAATCTTTCAAACAAATGATTCACATAAATATTATTAAACACCATTTAAATTTGATATTATTCAGAATTTCTACCTTATAATATATACATATGTTAAGAAATTAATATTTACTTGAGTATATATATATATATATTGACATAATCTGTATTCCTACCCTACACCATCATAAGCTGGTTGTAGTTATAAATTTACTAACATTATTATATATAATATACCATAAACATCTGAACCTATTTTATAAATATAATATAGAAATCATTAAATTTTCATTTATGAAAATATAAATACAGTTAGTCTAAATTAAAAATTAAATGATAGTTGTCCCGAATGGTCCAGGGTCCAGAGTAGTGGGGCTACTGATTTTTTTGGGGACACTAATTGCAAGAGTGATAAATTTGGCATGCAATTTCCCAAGTCAATAACTGGGGCAGGCAAGGTCGGCCGGTGATGCTGCACCATTTAAAACTAGCACAACCAAAGCAAATGAATTCTCATTTCTCATTGTAAAACCAGAAAAAGTTAACATTGTAGTCAGCATTAGCATGCGTTCAACATATATATTTATATATGCGTGCAGCGAATCTCTTGATTTTAGATATTTTGATTTTAAAGAATACATACATAGAATAATTATTGAATCTGTTTGTAGGGTCGAATTTTCAATCTTATTTAACTTAAAATATTATTTGATTGATAAAAAAATAAAATTTTAAATTTAATTATAAAATATTTAAATATAAATATAAATATAAATATAATATTTTAATATATTTTAGACAATACAAAAATTTTCAGATCTTACTAAATTTAAACAAACATTTTTTTTCTATTTAAGCTCTTAAGTGGATCAATAAACACTTGTAATTAAAATATCCTGCAATTCAATTAACCCATTCTTATTTATGTTGGGGATGGAAATGACATACATGCTTAAATTAGACTAGAGTACATAACTAACTGAGCTGTCGGTTTAATTACCACACACACACACATACATATATATATATATATATCAATTCAGTAATGAATCAAAATATGTATACGGTTTTGATGTAATTGGAGTTGGACCACATGAATAATGAAGAGCCACGTCCACCTGCTGATGATTAATTATGTTCGCTGAAACCTAATTTCAGTGTACGTTTAAACATCAATTTACATCCACAAGACCACAACCTTCAATCTTTGGCCATTTCCTTCTATTACTTTTTTTTTTAACGGTGAATAATTAAATACATTTTCTACTCCCTCTACACCGCCCCCCCCCCCCAGAGTTTAAGCTTTAATTTGATATAGTACAGTGTTGAAAGTCTGAAACAGATTTACGATTGGCCATTCGGGTTCAAGAATATATGGACTGTATATATACATACACACGCAATATGATTGCCAATAGTGTAACAGAAAACTTTGGAATTATTAATGAAATTCCTCTTGACGACCAAAATTACACAAAATTAATCATATGATATCTAAAGCTCAAATCTAAGATGTTAACCCAAGTTCCACTCCACCCTTTTCTTTCCTTGTTTACAACCTTTTTTTTTTTACTTTTCACTTTTATTAAAACATTAAAAATAACCAAACTAACTAAATTAATTCAAAGTCAATCATCAAAATGAATGATTCGAACCGAAAATTAAATCCATATATGAGAAGAGATATATATGTATATATATCTATAAATTTAAAAGAATTGATTGAAGCCAAGGTACTTTTGAACAGCAATATTTTAAGTAACACTTTAAAATCATTCTCAATCTGAGTATCCATGGACTTACCAAAAGGTCGGGAAAAAAAAATAGAACCTAGTCGGAATTAAGTGAAGAGTTGAAAAGATCGACTTGCTACATCACATGTTTCCTTAAATTCCCAAGGTTCTCAATTACCGGATACGGGGAAAGAATCTTTTGTCGTATAACGACCCACAATTTTTTATATTGATAAATGAGCCCATTACCTATATTTTTTCTATAAAAGCAAAAAATAATTAATTTCTAAACGAGAGGTTAGAATTGGAAGAGAATTAGTTACCAGTCAGACATAATATAAAAGCATAGAAACAAATATAGTTAACAAATATAAAATAATAATTAATATTATATTTAATATATATATTTTATTTATATTTAAAATTTTAACATATTTAATAATTTATATTATACTTATATTTACAACATTATTAATATGTAAAAACATAATGAAACATAGATAAATTGTTAAATCTAAATATAACATGCACGAAAACATGTTAATTTCTAAATTCCATGCCCTACTCTTCTCATCAACCTTCCTACGGTAATTATTAACTATTTCACCCATAATTCATGCACATATTAATTATAAAATATCTTCATTTGCTTTTATTTGTTAATTTAGAACTTTTTCGGGTTACCTTAATTCTAAAATTTGTGCCCATTTTTGAAAAAAAAATGATATATATATATATATATGAACAAGTTATGCTTGGTTTTATTTTAATTAGTCTTTTAGCACTTATATATATATATATATAT
>JBBYHK010000004.1:8735688-8748848 GCA_038382065.1 Adansonia grandidieri
TATATATATATATATATATTTGGTTCGTTGTTGCAATTTTAGAGGGTACGTACATTTATCCCTCACTATAATTTGAGCTAATTTTATAATAATTGAGATATTAATACTTTTTAGCCTTGGTGGTCACAATAATTAGCAAGTTGCAATAGAGTCCAATCCTTTTTTTCTTTTTATTTTTCAATTAAAATTCATAATTAAATTCACTTGTCGTCTTAGTTGGAGACAGTTCAAAATATCGAAGGTTAATTTAGTATTAAGCAAGCATAAGTTACATATACATATAGCTGACATAAATTTAAAAAAAAATCATTATTTAATATTATAAATATTAATGAATGCACCAATGAATGAAGAAAGTTAAAAAAGAGTTGGCCATAAATGATGTACCGTGAAAGGAAAAAACAACAAAGACTTGGTGTGGAGAGTGGAGGAGTTGAAGTTAAAAGTTGAAAAGCTTGAAAGCTTGAAAAAGGGTTGATGAACTTGAACTGTAGTAATGGGGGGTTTGGTTGTTTGTATGATAATAGAGGAATCTTTTTTCTTTTTGTTGTTGTTGTTATTGTTGTTGGGGGGTTTGGCCACTAGTTGGAAGATGAAAGCAAGAGGCAGGTCGGTCTGATTCAATCTCTTCAACTTTTCTTCGATTCGCAGGACCAGCAGCAGCAGCACAAACAATCAATGACGCCGAAGTCAAAACTCGATCGAAAACCTAACACTATAACATGCTTTCTCATGGTAATTGGTAAGCAAAACAGCAGCAGAAGCAGTAATAATAATAGTAGTAATAATAATAATGATAATAATAATGGAAATGACTTTGTAGGCACATTTTTTTTTATCAGTACAAAGTTGATTGAGATTTGAGAGTTAAAAAACCAACTGGCCATTTTGGGTCTTAGTGGAGAAGATAATAGATAGAGAGAGAAATAAACAAAATTGATGAAAGGACAAGCTCACATGAGTCGAACCAGATCATTCATGGGCCCCTTCGTAAGAGCATTTACCTCGCCATTCTTCATCTATCTTTCTCTTTAAGAACCAAAAAAAGAAAAACAAAGCATAGGCTTCAGCTTTGCCACAGAAAGAAGAAGCTTCGATGGAGGCAGAAAAAAACTGGGTTTAAAGCCTAATTCCTCCTCCACCTCTCTCTTATTCTTCTTCTTTTTCTTCTTTTTTCTGCTTTCTTTCTAAGCCAAATGCTAGGTCAACCACTAGAAAGAACTTTATCCTGTTGATTCTTCCATGGCCTTAATTTGCTTTGTTTAGGGTTTTCAGTGTGTTTCTTTTTTCTTTTTTTTCTCAAAGAAGAAGGAACGCACACCGGGGTCGTTTTTTCACCGAGAGCTGTCGTTTGCTTCCCTCGGCCTTCAAAGATCTAGAAGAAAGAAAAACATACTTCCAAGAAAACAGTATTTGCAGGTCAGGCCTTGTTTCAGTTTTATTTCTCCATTAGAAACAGAAAAGTCTTTAGCAGCTATATCTAGACCAAGTTTTTACCATCAATCTCGTGGTTGGGTTTTCATCTCAATCATATCATCTAGTGTGATAAAGAAGGTAGAATTTGGTGGTGGGTCATTATTATGAACTTTGTGCAAGAAGAAAGGGGTACTTTAAAGCTGAAGATCAGGAAAACGATGATGAAGAGATAAGAGAAATTACGAGCAACTTCCCATTTGCCTCTTCCTCTTCTCCTGCTACTTCAAAGTACAAAGGCACTGCTCCTCAGAAACATCAAAACCTGTGGCTGGGAACCTTGGATTCTCGACAAGATTACAAAACCCAAGAGTCTGCTATCAATTTTGACAAGAAACTAGAGCTGATGGACTTGTCACTTGGCAACAAGAATGAAGAACAATCAAATATTGGAAGCTGTATAGGCGGAGATAGTAGTAGGTCTACTGAGAAAGAACACATGTTTGATAAAGTTGTCACACCAAGCGATGTAGGCAAGCTCAACCGCCTTGTTATACCAAAGCAACATGCGGAGAAGTACTTTCCTCTTGACTCTTCATCAAATGAAAAAGGGCTGCTATTGAATTTCGAAGATCGGAACGGCAAGTCGTGGCGGTTCCGGTACTCGTATTGGAATAGTAGCCAGAGTTATGTGATGACCAAAGGGTGGAGCCGTTTTGTCAAGGAAAAAAAGCTTGATGCGGGTGATATCGTGTCATTTCAACGAGGTGTCGGGGAGTCAGGAAAAGACCGGTTATACATTGATTGGAGGCGCAGGCCTAATGCACTTGATCCAACATCGCTTGCACATATTCAGCTCCAAAATCAGTTCAACTCTCCTCAGTCAGTTCGGTGGGGTAGACTCCAGTCGCTGCCTCAAACCATGTGCGTGCCTCGAGACTATGAGCCTTTGCATCGGTTGAACTACACCATTTATCCATATAATCATCACCATCAACAACAACTACAGCATCAGGCAATTACTTATGGCAATGTGGGGCAGTATTATCTAAGGTCATCATCTGGGTTACATTATCAACATCAGCAAATTGGAGCAGTGCAAGAAGAAGGAGGAGAGCCAATGGTGATTGATTCAGTACCAGTTGTTCAGGGTACTAAAACTGCAGCTAAAAGGCTAAGGTTGTTTGGTGTGAACATGGAGTGTCCTAGTCCTACACAAGATGAATCTTCCTCGACTTTTCCTCAAAGCACAATAGGTTCAGATGAATCTCCTCATTTCTCTTCGTCTTCTCGCCAATCAATATTGTCCAATAATAATAATCCCCAGCTGTCCCGAATGCAAGCTGATCAATATTCAAAGAAAGGAAAATCTTCCTTGTCCATTGATTTGGATCTATGATGAAGAGAAAAAACAGTGAACGATTGCATTTTCTCTTATTTTTTTGTTTACCTTATCATCAAATTGCAACATGCACTGGATTTGGGAAATAGGGCAGAACGATATCGAAGATAAGTTCTTAGCAATCCAGGTTTTTTTTTTTTAATATTGTTTTAGTACATTAGTTAGCTGGTGTTTGGGATCTATCAAGAGCTAAAGATGAAAGAAATTGCAACATATGGAGTTGAAAATAGTGTATAAAACTTAATACAGGTATATGATGAGCTTATTCCCAACTTGTTTATTAAATCATATTGTTTTCCTTATCAGACCATGGCCTTTCCAAGCTGCATCCATGGCTTTTTCCCATTTCGTTTGGGATATATATATATATATATATATAAAATATTTGTTCCTCTCTTCTTTAGTTATCTGATCATCTGTACATTCTCTTTCCCCTCCCTCCCTGACTGACAACATTTACTAGTGCTGTGATATGATGCATGGGTACACAGTCTAAAAAAAAAAAAAAAAAACCCTTTTTTTCCCTCTTTTTCCCTCTCTATCGTTTCTCAACGCGAGGTTAATAGTTATAATATGTGTGTGTATATATATATAAGCTGCAGGCCTGCAGATAATGCATAGAAAAGTTGGAGCACTGCAAAGAGGTATAGATTATCATTATTCTTATTGTTAATTTGAAAATTTTCCCACTTAATTATCATAAATTTTCATTTGTTGCCAGTTACATTTTCCTTTACTGCAACTTGATAATTATCGTATCTTCTCATTACAGCCGTCATCTTATCTGGACTGCTACACACACCAAAAGGAAAAAAAAAAAAAAAAAACTCTTATGCTAAAGAGGGCTTAGATTCCCCAAGTGATAGGTCTATTGAGACTGGACTTTCACCCAATAGTTGTAAAAACTCAGGTAGCTTGTTTTGAATCTTCTTAAAATTTATATGTTTGCATCAACTATTGTCAGTATAGCTACTAAGTATTGATTAAGTTTCTAATTGATTAAATTCCCACTTTGTTGGTATGTAATACCCCTAGAAACGGGGACGACAATACACCATGTGCAAAACCAGGTGGCCCAGGTTATTAGGAAAATTGACTAACATAGTACTTGTCTTTGACATAAAATATTAAGCTCCCAAATGACATGAAATGGGTTAAAATAATGTTTGATTCCAACTAATACATACATTTAGAATTGTTATATCAGCAATTTAATTATAAGAATTCAAATCCGCTATGTGTGTGCGTATATGTATGCTGAATTGGTAATCGGCAGTACAAATATTTATTTTAAGATTGTCGATCAATTATTTTCTTCACTTCTGTTTACTGAGTGATACTGCTTATAAATTGACTAAAATAGTAGTAAAGCGTCAAAATACAGTGAATTCACCCTTGTACCCTTGTACTTCCTGGTTATAGTTGAATCGCGTTCATGAATATACATTTAGCTCCTGCTGACATCTATGCCATGTTGTCGGTATATATATTTATATATTTATAGAAGCGTAATGCATTTCTACTTTGATGTTTATATATTTTTGCTTTCTTAGCTATGTAAAGGGCATTTCTGCATACCTGGTACAATGGCCACTGCTCTATTAGAATTGTGTGTGTGTGTGTGTGTGTGTGTGTGTGTGTGTGTGTGTATATAAAACTAAATATTAAAAGTATATATTGATGTTTGCCTTAGTCTTTATAAGTAGTTTGACAGGTTTTTGAAGTATATATCTATGCAGGAAAATGCATATCTTTCATGGCATTCGGTTGACCAACTTCCATGCATGTCTTATTCTGATATTTTTGGGATTCTGAATCATGCACTGACTTGATTTCATCCTTAGATCCTAGCCACAATTAGTTGTTGCATACGCACGATTTATATTTCTGAGATTGGAATCTGCATATATCAAAGAATGATATATATATATATATGTATAGAGTTGACCATGTTGACAGTATAGATATTGAACGCTAGAAATGTATATAGTTTTATCAGATACTACTACCCGTAGAAATTCTCTAATTTGTAAGGCAACTAGGAGAAGACAAATTATCAAAGCTTTTTGATTGATTTATGCGGACAATGATTTAAAATGTAAGAAACCAAAAATCTGATAAAAAGCTTTGCATTCTCATTTCCGCACATGGTTTTCTACTAATGGAAGCATTGTTGATGCTTTTTCGGGTGAGAGTTGGATAACTCACTAAGGTCAAAATACTTATAGAACCTGCAAGTACTCCGAAGCTTGTTCACCTATTCTAATGCATAAGTGAGCAAGGTGTTTAAGGAATATGAAAAGGGAGGTACAAATAAAGGAGCCAGTAGCATATTAGAATGTAATCTTAGGGTTATGTGTCCTGAAATAATACATTTGAGGGTCTGTTAGCTCTCTAACCTCCTGTCATCGAGTTCTCCATCTTTCACCCAAAAACATCAACAAGCATAATTTTCTAAATTGTGCAATGATGACATATAGAGTACGTGATTTGATCATCTCTTTTGGTCACTGGTCATGCAGTACTGCAATACTGAATTAAAATAGATACCATTATAAAACATACTATTAACTCAAGACTACAACTTCCATAAGTTTTAGATATTGAAGAAAAGATGTAAAATACTATGAATTTATGTAATGATGGTGACAGTATGGATCTATGTATAGACACATATATATAGATATATATACATGTCTGTCTTTCTAGCAATTATATTTCCATCTGTTTAGATTAAGTTAACATAGAAAGCAAACAAACTTCCATTTGATAAGGCAAGTTACCAAATATTAATGACTTAAATTGGTATTTCCTTTTTTTTTTTTGGGGGGGGGGGGATACTCATACATTGTTCAATCTTCATTCCCTAACATTGCACCGGTCTCAAAATTATATACATCTCTACACGTGTCACAGTTGCATTGCATTAGGCAAAAGAATAAAAGTTGGTAATGTTTTCCGGGCTGAGGCTCTGAGAGCCTTTATATTAACATGAAATGTGTACCTAGGCTATTTATTTTCCCAAGGATTAATTTGTAGTCAAACTAGTAGACTTAGAGCATCTTATGAATTGAAATTATATTATTGCTAACATATGTAACAGTTGCTTTAATTTGAAGGGGGGGTGTATTTTAATGGCTGCGTCATCATATTTTTGTTCGTGCAGTATAGCTTATTATGTTGCGATGCATTGGTTAAAAAATAATCGACTTTAAATCATGTGAGTGTCTGGCTTTGATTCCTGGTGAGCTTAAAAAACCGTTGCGTACATCTCAAATCAAGCCATTCTACGTGTTAATTTGCTGGTGGTTGAGATGAACCATGCAATGGGAGTTCTCTGAAACTGTTCTTTTGCCAACTCTAATAGGCACTGGTAAAGGTCAACCCGCCATTAATATACACAGTGAGGCACAGTGAGATGCTACTTCGTCTGCACTGTCTGCCATCTGAGCCAAGCTTTTAACCATAGAACAAGTACATATCAGTCAAAATTTCACATATATATATATATATGTAAATATAAATTTATATAAGCATCCTCTAAAAAAACGAAGTGAAAAAAAATTATATTACGGATAAACAGCAAGGAGACCAATAATAACGTTGCAGAAACAATGCAAAATTTATGGATAGCCCATTTTTTCCTCTAATATATACTAGTCGATGTGTATCATGTATAAATGCAGCTTTTTCCTAGTACTATATTAATGAAGATTAAAGCCATAGACGTTGGAAAGATTTGATATAAAGATTAAAGCATAGGGTTATTATTATATTTAATTTTAATACTAGCTAAATATGAGAGCCAAGATGGGTTGAATTATTGTTAACAGAGATTCATCGATTTCTATCACAAGATTCCAAGCTATGCTCAAAAAGAAAGGGAAAAAAAATTCATTGAAATTTGAAGTCACCCACACCTATAAAGAGTGATAATACATAGGCTAGGTTTTTATAGTCATAATTGATGTTGATAAAGAACGCACATGTGCGAGGGTACGAAGAAGTGCAGGGTTGAGCACAAAAATCGGCTTATTTGATTAAACTAATGATATTGTTTTATTTATTGGATTTGGTTAAGTTTAATTGATTGTAAAATTAATTGCATAAATTAATTTAATTGCAGTCATTCAATCAATTTATTTTATTTTTTATTTTTTGATATCTAAACTAACCGAACCCCTTACGTCGAAGATGAAGTAGATCATAGCCAATTAAAGAAAAAAAAGAAAAGGTGGCTTCTTTCATTTATGATTTCACTGTTAAGTTTCTTTTGTCTTTAATCTTCTTCCCTTTTCAGCAGCTTAAACAATTTTTTTCCAGCTGTTGCAGGAAGCGTGAACTGTCCAAACCCTCTTTTGGGTGTTATATATATATATATATGTATGTATAGGATTATAGGAATAGGATAGTAGGCTGAAAAATTGCATTGGACCCCGTTGTTGTTGATTTCTTTAAAGGATTGATTACAAGTGGTAATTACAAAAATAATACACATATATATATATATATATATATATACTATATGTATTACGTTCTACGTTTAAATTTCAATGGTGGAGAAAAACTACAGAAGCTATTCCAGTTACACTGCCCTATCCATAACTGTTAAGAGGTTAAACCCACTATGCATAAACTTGTTCACTTAAAGACAGTTTCTGCCTGTTTTGAATAGGAAAATATCAGAGAGTTTGTTGTATGCTTTTTAGCTAGTTATAAGAGGCTCCACGTTCCTCCAACAACAGAAATAACCTTAAAGAGGAAATGAAGAGAAAACAATCCATCCAATTTGGTTTAACGTTGGTTCGACATATATTATATGTGTATGCTAAATTAAATATTTTATTAAAATTATTTAACATTATTAACATAAATAATTTAATTTAACAATATATAATTTAATAAAATTTTATTTAATATTTATGATTTATATTAAAATTAATATTAACTTCGATAACTTAAAATATAAATTACTTTACAAACAAATAAGTACGAGTAAAGTGGGCTTTCTTTACACAACTTATTTGTCAACATTGGGAAATGGATAGCCCATGATGAATACAAGCCTGGTCCTTAATGTTGGAACCTTCCAGGAAAGTTAATGATCCAAATAATTTAATGGGTCCGATCCGGAGTCTGTTCAACCCGATTATTTCCATGAGGAAGAGAATTTCAGTTTTCCCTTTTTCTGATCAACTTTCACTATGCAAATTTGCAGTTAAAGATCTAGCCTTCTCACCGTCAAATCCATTGTAGTGACAAATCCAAAAACAAAAGTTACTTTTTTTTTTTTTCTTTTTGCTCGTTCGGGTGAATGGAATACCGATGTGTCCAGTGTGGTTTTCGCATCAAAACCTTATTCGTTCAATACTCTCCGGGAAACATTCGATTGATGAAATGTGTAAGCTTTAATTTTGTTCCGTATTTGTGGAATTCACCTTTTTTCTTCATTTACTTATGCATTTTTTTTTTATAGGAGAACTGTAAAGCAGTTGCTGATGAGTATATTGAATGTGAGCTCATGGTAAAGCCCTTAGAAAAATTTTAAAGCATTTTTCACAAATAACCCTTTTTTTGTTGTTGGTTTATTGGAGTACTTATTATTAAAGAAAGAAAAAGAAATTGTGTTTATGATTTTTTTTTTCTTTAAATGGGTGTAGATTGTTTTGATTGATTTAATCTTGCACAAGCCAAAAGCATACAGACATCTACTTTTCAATGTCCTCAACCAACAAAGTAGCCATTTTCAGGTACAATTGAATTGTTTGGTTTTCGCATTGCTATTCAGTTTATTTTCGTTTGGCTATTTGTTTAGTCATTTAAACAGACATTTTGGTCCTTGTTTGATTATCGGGAACCATGGTTACATGCTGGCTCTAACATCGAATTCGGTATTTTGAAAACTTTGCAGGGTCTATTGTGGAAGTCATTACTTGGTTTTCTTATTCTGGATGCTTGTATCCATATTGAAGCAAATTTTACTTAATATATATATATATATATATATAGATATAGTTTTACTAACTTGTAACGCTGTTCAGTAATTCTTCGAGTTCTCTATAATGAATTGGGTGCCTTAGCGGTCTAAGACAGAAGTTTGGTTGTCAGAAAACCTGCGGAAGAATGGGCCATGTCCATGAGCATTTCTTCATTTTTTTGGATATATCGTAAGGTTTGTTCCTCTTATGGAAGTCCAAGTAAATTTCAGATTCTAGATTTCTAATGTGTTTGGTCTGTAGATAATTTCTGGTGAATGTCCTTTCTAATGCCTATTGTAGATGTTGGTGGATGTAATTCTTGGAAACTGTATATTTCTATTTTCTTTTCTTCTTGCAATCGGGAGCCTGCTGAAGACATCAGATCGATTCATCCGGTACATATTTGCTTCCTTTTTTTTTTCAGTTGTTTCTGCATTATTTGTATGGTTGTAAGGAGACATGCACATAATATCAGTGTAAAAGAATTGATGAAGGTAAGATCTGTGAGGTGGCAGAAGGCAAATGAAAAAAAAAAAGTAGTGAAAGGCAGAGTAGAGAATAGGGATAGCTTGAAAAAATTATCAATTGTGGAAATTGCTGAGTTGGGAACTTAGAGGTAGCACTAGCAAAAAGATCAGAGATGGTTAGCTGCAAAATATTTGTATCTGATCTTTTAGGAGGTGTGAACAAAGTTGGGCTATCGTAGAATTAGGATTTGTTCAAATAGTTTACTGGATTATTGAACGGGGTAGTACTAGTCGATTAACTATTTGTCGTATTCTTGGTCTGGTATGTTTCTTTATCTTCTTGCAATTAATGTAAGTTTTTGTTTCTAAACTTCACAGGTTCAGAGATCTGTTGCTTGCAGTTCTAATTTCAAGTTACTTCAAGATTTTTCTCGCTGCCATGATGGTTTGCTTTCTAAATGCCACTCAGCCTGTAGACTAGAATCCTATTTGGAGAAAATAAAACACTGCCTTCTTCATTTTTTTTCCTTGACTTTTTTCTCATCTATCTATATCTTTGTATTCATTCTGGTTTTGCATTCTGCAGGTCTGGGAGTTTCCACTTGCCGTAATTTACATCATTGATTTATTTGTTTTATCATCTAATATAGTGGCACTAAGAGGTCAGATAATCAATACTTCATCGTTTTTCACATGCCGAATAATCGACATTGTGTTTATATAGAGTCTTCATAGCTGTGATTGTTGTTTCCGAATTACTGTTTGTCAACTGCACGAAACTTGAAATGTGTTGAAGTAGGATCTTTGCTTGCTTTGAAATGTGATATTTTTCATTTATTAAGGTTAGTAGGGGCAGAAATATGCCTTCGGTGGAATTTGGAATTTAGATAGTATTTAGTAATTGTCATAACTTACCCTAGCGGGAGGGGTGGGGGAAGGAATGAGGATATTATGACTGAGATTGAAGATTCCCTCCTTGCAAAATATACCATTTGTGTTGGATATTGTGTTTATGTTATGATTTCTGTGGCACATTTGTATGTAACATCTCAAATATTTTCCTGAATTAGTTAAGTTTCTGCTTGAACCATAACAAATTTCGTCTCTGTTGTCGGAAACTGATGAAATGTTTATTTGTGAACTAGTGATAACCGACTCAGCTACGAATCGATGTTTGGGGGCCTGCTTCATCGCTCATGCTGTAAAATTTTGCGCAATGCAGGTGTTTTAGTTAAGATCGTTGAGATATTTTGACATTTGTTTTGACTGTCCTTATGGTATTCAAACTAAAAATAGCTTATGTTCTTTCTATTTTCTACAATAGAGTATTCTTGATTATCTGTAAAGGCACCCATACAATACATATATCTATATTCTCCATTATTCCCGGTCTTCCTGCTATATCTTACCTACGCTGATAAACTAAGCTCTCTTTGATCTCTCTAATTTCCTGTTAATTGCAAGCACTTCCATCTTATTCAAAGGCAGTTTGATTAATTTGTGCCTCTTCGGTATTAAAAGAGGTCTTTTCCTGAACTTGAGCCGCTTCAATGTCTTCCCTGCTTAACCTCTTGAGTTCAAGGCGTGGCCTTTTCGTAGATGACTCCATTGGGCAGGGGTCTTTCAGTGCTTCCTGTGTGGTCATGGAAGATAAGTTGAAGCTCTCATTCTTAGTATTTGGGTTGCGTTGCTCGCTTCTGCAGACTTCAGGATAAGCTTGAACTTCATCTGTAGTGGAGAAAACTGAATTCCAAAAGGCATCATCCTGTTCATTGGCGCTAAACTGAAGATTTTGAATCCCATCAGAGTTTTTAGGTGCTTTTGGTAAGGGTGATAATTCGTCCATGAATATCCCATAGCGAAAAAACTCATCAAACTCTGAATCTTCCTGAATCATAAATAAGCGCAGCTTAGTTATTGCACTCTCCGTCATCAGTCATCACAAAATTTTAATCGATAATTTTCTCCGAAGGCTTACCTTTGAAATGTGATCCACTTGAACAGGATTTTCGAAAGCCAAGCTAGAGCCCTCCTCAGCAAATAAATTATTAGTTTGATTGTTATCTCCATGTGGGTAGGTTTGGTCATTAGCAATGAGAATCGAACTCCACGATGAATTATCAAGTTCACTGCTACTAACTTGATTCTTGGTCCAAACACAGTCATTAAATGCTTTTTGCTTTTGGTTTATTAACTCACCAAAGCCTTCCTGGTTCTGGATCATAGCGAAGTAAAAATGGGTTTCAGATGCCATTAAGTTAATCACCCGCATGGAAAAAAGTGATTAGAAAACAATATTTGCCCCGAACTTACTTTTGGAACATCAGTATCGGCAAAACAAATTTGGGAGTTAGACTGTTGCTTAGGGTCTTCTTTCTCACCAACAAAGTAATGTTGGTTGCTGTATAACTCATCATCAATATTAATAAGTGAACAAAAAAATTCATCATCTTGTTCATTGGTGGCAAATTCAGATTGAATTCCACTATATTCAGTGAACTCTACTGCCTCTGTTAATGGCTCATTAGTGTTTAACTGGTCCTGAATCATAAGACAAACAAGCAATAATTTTTTATATGTTCATCAACATTAACATAAAGAAAACTAATATTTTAAAGAAGTTTGGTATCAGGATTTAGCCATCTAACCTTTGGAATTTCATTGTTTGTATAGTGGTTTTCTAAGTTAGAAGGCAAACATCGACTTGATTCGCCTTCACCTCTTGAAACATCTACCTTCTGATTTTTTTTCTTCAGTTTACAAAGAATTAAACTTTTCTACACAAAAGTAAATAAAAAAAATGTGTTACACCCATCAAATATTTTGACAAACTATCACAGCAATAGATACAAGGAAAAGAAAAACAAAAGAAAGGTGTATGCCATGTAATTTAAGGGAAAAAAATTCCAACAAAAACTCCTTGAAAACCACTCATTTATGATATCAAAGAGATCGAAAGTATAGATATCAAAGAAAAAAAAAAGAGTGATCTGATCGATGCATGGTAGCACCTTGGATAAAGAACATACTTGGTTCGGAAGATTAAGTGTGAGTTCAAACTCATGTATGACCCAGGGGTTCTTATTTTTGTTTTTATTTCTGTCTCTAGTACGACCTTTGTAAAATACCAAGGTCTGCCTGATTCCAGTGATCTTTGTTCCATCGCATGTCGTCACAATTTGACGAGATTTCCCCGTTGGTTTCCAGTAACCTTCGTTGGTAACCCTATTTTTTCGTTTACTGTTGCGGTACTTGTAGTTCGGTGAGCAGAAGAAATTCCAGACGTTGTCGCCTGAATCTAACTCCGACATCCCTACAAAGAGAGAAAAGGAAATAAATTACGAAGTGGGGCATCCTGAAAAACTACGACTTGCTTCAAGTGCTTTTACCAGGCAATTCCTCAGGTTCGAACTTGCAGATGTCTTCGAGTTGGGTTATGACTTGTACGGGTGAATCACCGATTTGGACAATCGAATCACGATCGAGTACAATTTTTTCCCAGAGAAGTTCGATGGATTCTGCATCTGTTGGGTGAAACCTGAATCCCTTGACGTAATTCATTTCATCCAAAAGTGTTCCAAAATAGCTAGCTAGACTAGAAGATGAAACAAAAGAAACCCCATTTGGAAGCCGGAGTTTGATATTTGGTGGAAAAAGGAAATACTTTGCCCCCACTGCATGAAGACGAGCTGCGCCACTACTTGCTAGCATATAAATAGCAGTCTTTGCTAGCACCGTTAGAATATTTAAGCGTGTAATCGAAAATCAATATACAATAATCAGATATATCTAATCCTAATATTAAGATGAAATGCAATTTGAAATTTAATAAATGGGAAATAATATTATTTTAATATATTTTATTATATATAGATAAAGATAAAAAGATTTAACGAATAA
>JBBYHK010000004.1:8773763-8789510 GCA_038382065.1 Adansonia grandidieri
GAAGAAAATAATTTACATGATTTTCATAGAGTGATCTGTTTGACTACCACAGAACAACAACCATTTTTCTCTCAAATGGGACGCCAGAATACATCAAAAAGAGCTGACCCACATCAAACAAGGGATAAACATAGTATTAGGATGAGATTGACCCCACACAAAAATGTTACTTTTCAGAGTTGGGCGGCAAAAAACAAGGTATCAGATCAAGTATCCTTATCTTTCACTGCTATGGCGGAAGATCTGAACCAAGGTACACACACTGAGGTTGTCTTTTGGTATAACCTGTATGCTTCAGCTCTGTACTCTTGCTTCAACATTCGACGCTCCACAAGCACAGTAACATAAGCTAAGCACATAGTGTTGATCAATGAGCCGACAAAGGTCCATCCATGACCCAGGTTCCATGCAAATATGACCAGTCCCCACCACCACATTTGTTCCCCAAAATAGTTTGGATGACGCGAGTACTGCCACAAGCCCCGGTCGAGGGTAGGGACCATGGATTTTCCAAGCTCTTTTAGCTTGCTATTTCTTGTCACGAAATTATGCAGTTGCGTGTCTGCAAAGTATGCTATGACAATGCCACACAAACAGACTCCAGCAGCAACAAAATCCCAGATATTCGAGGGCTTATCAATCGAGTGCACGACATACATTGGAAGACATATCCCAATCAGAAATATCTGCCAGAGTTTAATTGCCCATTAGTTCATGTTCTCTCATCAGCATTACTTGGTATGACATTTGCTTCTGATTGAGGTTCAAATTTTTATTTGTTCTTAGAATAAGGAGATTCCCATATTTTAACTATTAAAAACACCCACTTTAGCATTGTAAAAAGCTCGTTTAGGCACTTTATCAAACGGATTTCCCCATTTAATTAAAAAAAAAAAGGGTCATGTGAGTTAAAGAAAGAAGCAAAATTGGTAGTGCAAATATCTTTGAAAAATCACCTGTTGAGAAAAATAAACAGAGAAGAAGGAAATCCACCACCAATGCTTGCCATACTGTTGACGCATATCAGCGAACCTCCAGTCTTCTCTGGCACCCCACTGCCATTTTTCTCGCCTAAGATAGTTATGGGCCAGCCTGATACTCCAAACCCAAGTCAACACTATCACGAGCTTTGATCTCCACCGATCAAATTGCGCCAAAGGATGCGTTGCATAGTAATGAACTAACATCACCGGTATCACTGTCCAATACAAATCAATCATCTGAAACCAACAAAGAAAACCATGAAAAAGGGAGTTTTTTTTTTTTTTTCTTTAAAGGACTAGTGTAATAAAAAACTACTGACCCAGTGGCTGGATTGGATGAGACCAATAAGCCAGAAGAGTACATTGACATTGAAGAAAAAGAAGACATTAGCTAAAAGGAAAGGGTGATGGAAGCACCATGACCAAAGAGGAGAAAGAGAATTGATATTACTCTGGAAATGGCTAAGGAAATAAAGATAGAATAGAATCGAAGGAAAAGGAACAAGAAATGCTATGACAGCATTTTTCAAGTTGCTTCTGTCCATGTTTATTTCGATTTTCCTTTAGTGTTGGTCGGAGAGAAAGCAAGCAAGGCACGGTTTTTATAGCGGCTGGTTTACTTTGTTGGTTTGTGAGACACAGCGAAAGGGAAGTTCAAATGATGAGCTTTGATTCCCCTTTTCGTGCATGGAGAGGGTGGCGCATGGGCTCGGGGCTCCCACGCCTCAACCGAATGTCCAATCACCCATGGCTCGTCATTATGATTTTCGGCCTATGCTTTGCTAAAAGGGCCATTTTGGTTTGATGTTGCATTATGATCAATTAATATTAAATCAAATTTAGGCATCCCTAATCATTTGATCAATTTAGCTTTTACCCAAGCTACTAAACTTTATGTTTCTCCGTAAAGATGAATATTAAATTGGAAACTAAGAATTAAGTACCGAATATTCGAGTCAATACTAGGTACATGTATTTTATTTCCAAAATAGTTGGATTTAAATCCAATTTTTTCAATTAAACTGTAATAGAAGAAAAAGTATTAATTGGATTGATATGATCTTCGAGAAGAATTGCAAAAATCACTGAAGTGTTCAGTATTTTCTACTCTGACAGAGTTTTTTTTTTTTTTTTCTTACGAGTTATTTTTTGAGCTTATTTGCACTCTTCCATGCCATTGCCAGGCAGCCATTGGCTAAACAATTCGAAATCTTTATCGAGGAAAATGTTCAAAACCAACGATAGTAGCCGTTAAGTTTGACCACATTTGGAGTGCCAATGATCATGAGGCGTGAAAACCAAAAAAAAAAAAAAAAAAAAAGAATCCAAATCGATTAGTGAAATAAATCATGCATTGGATAAAAAGTGAAGAGCACGCAATGATGGGTGAAGCTTGTAATGTTGGTGAGCTAGCTAGCTTAGCTTAATTTATATAATGCAGGAATCAACTCATGGGGAACCCACATGTTATAAAACCTTGGAAACTCGGGTCCCCAACTCCGAACTCTCCGGCACAGCTTCAACCTGCACCGCAATCAACGCCCCTGGAAAAGGGTTAAACAGCTATATTGTACGACTGCCACGCCTGACATCGGGTGGAAGGGCCAGGCCATCATCGTTTTCAATGGCTGCTCCTTGACCTTTATGAGATTAAAATACAGCAACAGGTCCAGAAGAGCAGCTAATTCTTTCCTCTTCGTCTGGCATAGGTCAGTGATACAGGTCCCTTTTTGGGCTTCACGCGTCGGGG
Organism: Adansonia grandidieri; assembly: GCA_038382065.1. Classification (NCBI taxonomy): domain Eukaryota; kingdom Viridiplantae; phylum Streptophyta; class Magnoliopsida; order Malvales; family Malvaceae; genus Adansonia; species Adansonia grandidieri. The sequence continues at coordinate 8,776,497 of JBBYHK010000004.1, forward strand.
CATGAGAATCTGTAATGAGATTTAATCAATAAACGTCTGATTGATGGAGCGTGAAGACATAGGGCTAGTTAATTGCAACAATCTTTGCCTTGTTTTTATTCAGTCTTTTTGTTTTAAAGCTTATGGGAGCTAAAAGATTTTATGTATGTAATTATTTAAAGAACTTGAGTTTTAGAGTATAACTTCTAATAAATTTAATATTCAAATATCAACTTCCTTCCATATCCCATGCAACAGCATCCTTCGTAAGAAAAACAAAATTTATTGATCAGATACTATCAAACATCCTCACAAAAATAAAAAAGAAATGACATAATACGAGGGGGAAAAAGGAAAATTCAGTGCAGGAAACCGTAAATCCGCCTCTGCATAGTAGTTTATCAAAACAAAACCAAAAGAAACGGATGAGAATACATGGAAGTGAAACCAAAAAACCTTGGCCTGCAACTATGCTATAACCCTACACTAACTCGAACAATATCCAATCCGACTAAGCACTACTGGGTCTAGCTGTTAAAGCATACGCATACCAAATAGCAAACTAAAATGAACTTTGCTTTCAGATCAGAAGCAACCTTCAGATGATTCTTTTTAACTTTAAGCAGAAAATAAAATGGAAAACTAACATAACATAGAATCTTTAACAGGACCAAATGAAACTTGCAGTCGACCAGATTCCATTCATGTGGCTCTCATAAAGGCCCATTGCCAGTTGCAATATCCCTTTTTATTGCTCCTTGAATCCATTTGATAACAAACCACTGGAACAACAAAAAAGATAGACCTTAGAAAACTATTCAATTGTGTTTCACTTTCAGTCCAAACAGAAACCAGTAAACTGTGGAAACTTTACCTGAAGCCCAAGAATAACAGGAATCCAGATTTTTCCTTTGTCATTTGCGTCAGACCCATCTACCAACTTCTTGCTAACTACAATAGCTTGACTCTTATTAGTTGCAACATTTGTGATGGCTTTTACCAAGTTCGGAATCCAAGCATCACCATTGGGAAGAATCTGCATTGAAATAACATGTAATTATCAAAGAATCAAGGCACTCACATATATGAAGGGTCAAAAACTGAGAACACAAGATGAAAGGAAAAAAAAAATAGATCAAACCTTTTCGTCATTCTCGTTTTTATTGCACCTCCCACTGTTTTCAACCAAAACAACCGGAATGACAGAATCCTACAAGCATCGAAAGCAAGGAAATATCTGAAAAAGTGATCACAGCACTCTAAGCATACCGTCACAAAAGAAATAGCAAGTAATAAAGGTAAGTTTACAAGCTAACGTATCCTTTTCAGAGAATGCATCCAGTTATAAACCACCTGTTAATTTTTTATTCTTTCTTTTTCCAAAAACTTTCCCCACCGTTCATGCTTGAAGCATGACTTTTCATTCACAACATTCAGTAACATGGAGTGATAGCTCGACCATGCTCATTTTGAAAGTGTGACTGTCAAGAGTAAAAATAACAACTCCTATCTGATGGTTGCCTGCCAACCACAAACCATCCTTCCAGAGGCCAAACTGCCATGATTGGAGTAAATTATATAATAAAGGCAAATATTGAAACCATCCACACCTTCAACTCTTCCTCTTCCATAACTAATGAGTACCGATTTTTCCCTGTTTGTGGAACCATTGACACAAAACTGTGACTCAACTCCTTACTTCCAGAACTTGCAACTACCAAATTTCAAAGTGCATGCACAGCCAGCACAGAAGGATGTTAATATAACAAATAGGCTTATGTCTTCACGTCAACCTAGCACCATTTCCATATGTCTCAAACAGATAAATTTGAAAGAAAATATCTACCTCGAAATCTTTTCCCCCCAGTTTAAATTCACACAAACAATTTTCAATAGCAATAGAAGAGATCAATAAAGCTGCCATGGGACGTGCAACAGAATTCTTTTTCCAGTTCTAAAATGTACAAAACCATTTAAAAAGGATCTCTTAGATTAGGAAACTGCATGAGAAAGAAGATTAGGACAGCACCAGCTAAAGAACTGGAGAATGTTTGTGATAATTAATTTGTTTCTACGGTGGTCAGCATCAACAATAAGAAGCTGACCTAATTTTTAGCATCAGAATTCAGAAAAGCTTAACCACGTTTATATCTACGTGCATTTTTGGATGTTTGTGAAGGATCACATCCTTAAATTAAAGGCATATCCTAGGAGGGGAACCACCGACGGTTCTTCTGCTCTCTCATAACTAACAAGTACCAACTACTTCTCCAGTTTGTGGAATCATTCAACTCTACACTTCAGTTAATTACACGTGAATGACAAACACTATTTTAGTCAGACATCATGCAATTTTAAGAGAACAAATAATTTTATCTCTTCATGTTAACCTGTTCAACAACTTATTTAAACGATCCAACATGTCTCCAACATAAATAAAGTAGAAAGAGAGTACATACATCAAAATCCTTTTTCCTAATCCGAGCTCCCATACGAATGACCTTTAGGACACCCTCTGATCTTTTAGAGGAAAAAACATCATAATTCAGACCATCTGGTGGACAAAGCTGTGCATGAGTAAGCACAAGCAAACTTTTGCGCCATATTTCTTTGCCAAAACTATTGGTGATAGCCCTAATGATCTGCTTATCCAAGTCATCCACTCGATAGGCATCCAGGCGATCAACAAAAAGCAAAACATCTATGGTCTTATTCAAAAGAAACCTGCATGATAATTACAAGATTTTGTTCTTAACCAAATTGAACCATACAAATAAAAGCAAAACTAATCCTAAAAGAAAATATCACTGGCACTTACTGAGAATTACTTAATTAAACTAAATTCATCAAGCAACAAAAAAGATTCTAGCTTAGACTGCTTCATTCAAGTACTGACCCTTTGATCAACTGAAGAGCTTGGTGATTCACATATCCAGCCTCCACGAGTCCCGGTGTATCAATTACATTCAATGTAAAGCCTGACCAGGTGCGTGAAACCATTACGGGTCTCAGCCCCTCCGACTGAAAAACAAACAAATAATATGACAATTCAAGCTCACGAAGTATAAATCGGCATAAAAGAATCAAGCCAAGAAAGCGAAGGAACAGACAAAAGCAATACTTACCTGGAAAGCACTGACTCGAACAACTTGCTCCCCAATAAGAGAATTGATAGTGGAAGACTTTCCTACACCGCCTTTGCCCATAACAAGGATATTCAAAGTGTTGACATTCTGCATTTTTTTTGGCAAAAAATAAAAACAATTTTAGTAAATATGTTATTAAATTAAAATAGTCAAAGTAAATAAAAGAGATTAAAGTGTTCATCAAAACCTCTTGCTTCAATTTCCCCAACAATTCGAACAATTTTGTTTGTGTAGCAGCGGGGAATTGTTGAAGGCCAAGCCATTCACGAGGAAGAGGAGTACCCATTTACGGCAAACTGCATAAAAAATCAGAAAAATCAAATCAAAAACCTCCAATAGAAAAAATAACCCTAAAACCCAAAAGTGGATAACAAGCTAAAACGATTGACCCATCTTAAAATGCAGTTAAAAAAACGAAATGGGTCCATTTTGTTTTGACGGAGAGTGAAATAAAGAAGGGGAACTGGAGGAGGAATCTGGGTTTTACCGGCCTATCTTAGAGGTTCCAACTTGAGAAAGAGAGTGAGAACGACAGAGAAAGAGGATTTTGGGGAGGTTTTTGGGGTGGATTTGGTGGGCAAGCGGGTGAGAAAATGCAGCAAATAGAAGGAATGAGGGATTGGGTTTTGGAGTTTGGGAAGTCTTATCTTATCGAAATTCACGGATCCGCAAGGCATCGTAACCTGCCCGCGCCCACTGTGCTACTTATAGTGCTTACCCGTTCCCAACAGACCTGTTTGCTTTTTAATTCGGAACTAGAACTGGGCTCAAAGTTTTCATGGGCTTCTGAGCCCTCATCTTCATCAACAATAAAAGGCCTAAGAATAAAATCTAAACAGCATTTCTGCCCTGGTCGGCCATTTGGATTACCCTCCTTAGTCAGTCGTCACCTCAGCTCACCACATTCATCAATGGCAAAATTGGAGTACTACCGAAACCGGGTTGGCATCTATCCGAAACCCAAAATCGCTGCAAAATTGCCTGGAGAAAGGAAGAAAGTAACCAAAAAAAATAAAAAAAGTTGTCGGCTAGATTAGAAAATCAGTTCAACCATTCAACCTTGAATAACTAACAAACTAGAGAATCAACTAAAATCATCTTAAAATTCAATGATACAATCTTTAAAAGCTACAGATACCCCAAAGCAGATGTCATCTTACTATAGTCTGTTGTCTCCTTTTACTTATAGGATATTTTAGTGGCCTTCGCTTAATTATGTTAGGTTGTGTTTGGATGAACCATTTAGTAATTTTTATCAAATTTTGCTGTTTATTTTAGTAATATATTTCTCTGGAATTAACTTTCAATTTTTTTTTAGTTATTCTGAGGATTATAGCTAAGTGTCTAAGTCTTTGTACCTGGATATTGCAAGGTCCAACCTGATGCTTGCTTGGCTTTACTTTAAATGTTAAAAATGGATTCTTGATCATAAAAAAAAAAGTTTAGTTGGAGACAACTTTTATTTTGTGCTAGTTCCATTGTATTGATCATGTGATGTGCTATGGAGAATTGGGTGTTGGGTGACTTTCATAGCTTATGATTGGTTTCGGCCGCAGGTCAATGCACCGGGAGTTGCTGATGAAAATTTGACCTGAAAACAGGAAATGTATTCATTGAAAAGTACTGACAATGTAGTTTCCATATCTAATAATAAACCGAAGAAAAAGAAAATCAAAGAGGGTTCTTCAAGTATGGATAAAAGAGAAACACCCTTGGATGTAACTTTAGATAATTTATCTTTGGATTTTAACTCTTCGAGTCATCAGTTGGTTCCTAATAAACCCATATCAGAAAATGCTAAAGTTCATAACGATTTTATCTACAAAGTCCACACATGTTTGGATCCAAAGTATCTGAATGTTTGAGAATGATCTGAGGAGAATATTTGGTTCTAAAGTGGTTTAAGTCATTTGAGAAAAGCAATCAAAGCAGCGGTTAAAGACAGTTACGTGGTGGAAGACGGGGAAACCATCATATTAGGAAGACTCTTTTGGTTTCTCCATCAGACCGTTGGCCTCGCTGGGATGGATCCCTGGCAATGGAATTTCTGGAAACTAAAGATGGGCACCATTACTTAAGGTAATTTCTTTCGAAGTCTCTCTGGTATTGCTCAAACTTGCTTAGCTGTTGATTAGCCTTCTGAATGCTTCCATTTTGAGTGTATGTTGCCAACTTGATAAATAGTAATGAATAGCTTTTGACAATACGGAACAGGAACCTATTTCTTTCCAATTCCAGAGTTTGAGTGAAATTTTTACATGCTTTTGCACCATTTACTTGAGTTTAGATGCACAAAGAGTTATAACTATGTGGTGCTTTGATGAATATTTTCTCTGTCATTGGAAGGCATGCCTAGCTTTGTTGATCTAGAGATAATAGAGATTCCAAAAGTATCGCATCAAGTGAGTTTCCTAACTCTTGCAACTTAGTTCATGTGAATGGCGATTGTTTCCCATTGTTTCGGCAAAAATTAGATGCATATATATATATATATATATATATATATATATGCATTTGGTTTTTTGTGCTTTTACTGTTTCCTAGCTTCATTGTTTTGTTCATGTCTTTTAGATATGCATACTCGTCTTCCTGTGATCAAGCTCAGAGAGCATTTGAAGCTGCTTAAGCTATTCATGACCTGAATGGTGTAGCATGTGTTCTGTTGCATTGTATCATCCTTATCATATAGATTCACTTATAACCCATGGCAGATTATTTTAATTTTGTGGTTGAGCATCAGATGTCTGCAGATGCCATTGCAGAGTGTTTATATGACTTGGGAATGTGCATGGCATCTTATGTTCACTCCCTTGCAGGGTAATTGCCAACTGAAGTTCAGTCATGACTCAAACAAGCAATTGTGAAACTTTTAACACTATCCGCCACTGGTTATGAACTTGCCATCCAGTGAATCAATTTAAACAAGATTATAGCACACAAATAAAACAAAAACATGGATACACGGATTATCAAGTATACTTGAACGCCGTTTAGAACAATTCATATTTCAAGTAGTGGAAAACTCCATTAATTCATATTTCACCCTCTGGAGCTTTTATTCACACTAGATGAACAAGAACTTGAAGGGGACTAAAATTTGGCAGGTAGACTTTAACAAGTACTTAACCATCCATTTCCGTAGTAGTAGGAGCAGAAGGCTTGACAAGTTCTTTGTAACCATCTTTCACTGAAGCAGGGTGAGGCAGTTCAGAAGCAGTGTCATCATCCTCTGCAGACTTACTGTCATCCTTAACCGCCATGTAAACAAGGGCCCCCAGCAATGGATAACTCAAAGTGGTAAGCACCCAACTCACAATCAGCTGGTTCAGCAAGGGAACCTTGTTATTGTCAACTTGCCAGGCAACTGCCGATCCTGCACTCTGCACTCCCTTGTAGAAACCAGTATATCTGCAAGTTTTTATATCTGTAAGTTAATGGAATATCACATGCAATTATGGTCTTTAAATATATGAATAAAGCTAATTGCCATTAAATGGATTATTTAATTCTTATGATGGAGCGAAAGGGAAGAATGAAATACCTGCTGAGGGTCTCTGAGTTATCAGCTAATGCTCCAATCACCCAATAAACCAAACTTTGAAACATGGCATCCAATAATCCATAGCTAAAATACAATACAAAAGGTCCAGCAAAATCGTTTCCGGAAATTTTGAAGTCCAACCGCTTAGGAAGCTTCTTAAAAGAATAATTCAACTGGTTGGCAAGGCCGCCAGCCCAAATTGCAGTCCCAAGGACAGCAACAATTCCAACCCCAACCAAACCTCTTATTCTTCTGCTTTTGAAACTGAAGTCTAAAATATATCCTATTCCCACTGAACCAACCATTTGAGCCCCCCAATAAAAGACATTGTTCAATCCTCTTGTTCTCAGATTAAACATCAAGCCATTAACGTTATTGAACTGGTAGGTGTAGAAAAAGTTGCTAGCCCAGGCAGCCGGGATGATGAGACACAGCTTCCAGTTAAGAAAGAGCGTAAGGATCTCAATACCCTCAGTGGTAGCATTTGAGTATTTGATATTGGTGCACCGAGTACCGTCACCTCTGACAACACGATCAGGGGATAGAATCGCAAGTGAGATGAGGGCACCAGCTGACATGAAACACATGAAGGCAATATATGTGTTGTCGTTGACAGTTTCTGAGTCTTCGCGGTGGTAGTTCAGGATGAAAGGTATGAGTCCACCAATGACACCACCCAAGTTGAAAATTGTCCAGAAAAGAGAAATATAGGTGCCTTTACGAGCAACAGTCGGATAGGAAGTCATGATAGCACCTTGTCCCGCCCAAAGAAGGCCTGCACCGATGCCAAGCAAGGCACCAGCAATGACAGCAAAAGTCTGGTCTTGGTGGTGATTGTAGTAAAGGAAAGAGCCAGAATAAAGGACATATGTGGAACAGCCCATGGCGAGGGTAATCCTGGGTCCAAAGATGTTGTAGATGCCACCACCGAGGATTCCAAAGATCGAAAAGGTTGTATATAGAGCTGTGTTAGCATTGTTTGCCACCGTAGGGTCAACCTGGCCGCCACCTCCCATGCCGTTGAGGGCATTGAACATGCCAGGACAACAGAAGCATACTAGACCTATTAAGCTGACCTGGACCAGGGGTGAGTTGTACCTGAAAGGAGATCTTCCAGGTAAGTTGGCTGCTGCTGCTTCCACATCTCCTGTGATTCCCATGATTGATTTGGTTACTTAAACGTGATTCTCCTAATGCCAAGGGAGAATCCTATATATAGAGAAGCAAATATGGCGCATCGGTTTCCGTGTGGGGAATTTTGGATGGAACTCCTATTGTTCTTATTGTCTTCCGTTAGTAACTAGGTGGGCTGCATTTGACCTCTTTTTTCTTTTTCTTTTTCCCCCTCGTTAATTCTGTAAACATTTTATCCAGATCATGTTAAGTTAATCCTCCAAAAATTTACATATTCACTTGGATTTTCCTGAGCAGCTGGCTTCTCAGAATACTTTGTTCTCCAGGAAGCTCTCAATATTTCAGGTGGAAGACAAAATGAAGGTTACAAAATACTCTTTATGTTTGTCTTCCCATGATTTCTACAAGGGAACGGTGGTGGTGTCAGCTGAAGAAAAAAAAAAAAAAAACCAAACCTCTACAATCAGTTCGGTGATTTGGTTTCAAAATATTGATAACCAATTAAACCTAATAAATTAACGAATTTTTTAGAATCGACATCAATGTTTTCTTGTCTTAACCCTTTTACAGACATTGTCACAATAATTCAATGCGAGAAACAATTTATCTGAGCTACCAATACTCTCCATTGGACGAAAATTACGCTAAATATTGGTTTCCTTTATAGACCAACAAAGCAGAGAGGACATGCCTCAATGGACTTGCAAATTTCCGATAGTTCCAAAATACCAATGTCAAACTAAAGCTGTTCCCAGAAGAGTGAGAACGCTCGGATGTCGTTTTCCACAAAGCAATGATTTTTGCGTCATCAAGCAAGCACCATCGCAAATGTCATAGTTGGATCCGTAGACTCAACGAATAAGAATCTTAAAACTTGATTTCCCATTGGATGCAAAGATCCAAAACAAGAAGAAACAACTACTGACAGGTCATGAAGCCCAAGATAAATTCAGAAATTCTAAGAAGGAATATTCGTTAAGTGTTTAAAACTTTATCACTTACCATAACAAACTAGGAAACCTGTACTGTATCAATTTTACTCACATTGCTAACTGTATACATGTTTCACTCCAAGGAAAAAAAAACAGTCTAACTAATTTCTAGCTCAGTGTATATAGGGTTGATCGTCAGCCCTACCTTGCTTTTCAGAGGTAGCAGAATCCATCTAACAAGCATACATGATGGTCAGCATTTAAAGTGTCTGAATCAATTTCAAAGGATATTGGGCAAGCCTGCGGATGGCTGCACCAGTTTACGGACTTGAGGACTTGACATCCAATCAACCCACTTTTCACCTGTCAACTGAATTAACGTGCTATTTTAAAAGCATCAGTGACTTCGTAGAGAATGCCAGAATGGAGATGTTAGCTCAAAATATTCTTGATTCAATCTCTTCTCAGCATCAACAAATGTAAAATCATAGTGGCTTTAAAAGACAAAACCTGTGAGTTCATGTATTCATCTGAACCCTGCAAATTGTTAAAAGAGGAGAAAAAGGGATGGACTAGTCGTAGGCACGAAGCAGACGAAAACAGGTGTTCACACTATAAGCTGAGGTAGAGCAGCGACAAATTGCAAGGGTCGCCATTTTGGGAAAGTGTTAAGGGAGCCGAATGCATTGCCATGGCAGGAAGTGATCAGGTTATTGCGGCACTTATGTCGTGGCTGAGGTCTAATTATCTAGGTGGGTTATTTTGTAAAAAAAAAAAAATCATAATATAAAAAATAAAAACCTTAACTTATAGTATACACGGGTCAAATTTGATACTAATTTAAAAAATTTTAAATTTTAAATTTAAATTCAAAGTTAGCTCGGCCTATAAGGTTTCATTTATTATTTATTTTATTAAAAAATATTAAAAATTATTTTTATTGATATTATATTTTTTAATGCTATTCTTAATCAGGTCGAAACAGGTAAAAAACCCGAACTCCACCCAAACTAAATGGGTAAACCGACCAACCGCGGCACAAAAAGGGTCGAAAATTGAGGAAAAATGGAAAGTGGTCCATATGGATAATCGAAATGGTAGCTGTACGCCTGTAATTAATCTATACATAAGACTGTAACTAAACAAGCATCAGGCAACAGTTAAAGCTGTGGACAAAAATCGAACCCAAAATTGCTATCCATTATTAACTGAATTCCATTTCTTCGTTTTATTAAGCAACATTTTTTGGGCAAAAAATCATAATCCCCATTGTTACCCAATCTCGGAAACATTATGGAATTATCATTCGCTGCTTCAGTGTACCCAACAAATGTGAAGAGAGCCATCTATGAGGTAAAAACTCTCAGCTCAAAACTCGTCACCAACAAGAGGCGGTCTTTTCACAAAAAGTTTCTTTGCTCAGTTGCTGTTGCTCCGGATGGAGCTCGGGTTCGCATTCTTCTGTCCCTTTTACTTCTCTTTTTTCTTGTCATCCTTATTTAGACACCTTTATTTTCTTGGGGTTTGGAGTAGTGGTGATGGGATTTGGGATTTGCCTTTTTCCGGGCTTCAGGTATCTGAGGTTGAGTTAGAAAACAAGAAACATAATCTTCTCCTTGCCGTTCAAGACACACAACGAGGACTTGCTGCAACTGCTGATCGACGTTCAATTATTGAAGAGGCTCTGGTATGGTGACGATGGTCTCCGGGTAGACCTCAATTTGTACGTAGATTTTGATATATTTATATATGCATACATTATATTTGTGTCATGTTTTAATTATTTTATGTGTATTATCGTTTCGTAATTGTATTTAATATTGTTACGACTTCTCAAATTTTGGAAAGAGTTTGAATTTTGAAGTAAAAGGCGATTTTGTTTTCCCTTAATGTTTTAGTATTTCTTTGTTTGTGTTGTGAAATTTTGTAGGTCAGCGTAGAGGGATACAACATGGGTGCACCGATTGACTTGGTGGTGTTGGATGGAACATGGCGCCTGCAGTACACTTCTGCCGCGGATGTTCTCATTCTTCTGGAAGCTGCTTCAAGGCTTCCTTTTTTTCAGGTATCACCATTGAAACTCTGTCATTGAATCCTTTTGCCCTTACTTTTAGAATGCATTTGGTGTTTAGATTGTTCCAATCCTAATTAGGAGGCTTTCCATGTTTTAGTATCAGGTTTAGTTCTCAGCTATTACAAAGTTTACGTTATATTAACTAAAGAGATTTGCTTTGATATCTTGCTCTCATATTGGGGTATAGGTTGGGCAGATTTTCCAGAAATTTGAATGCCGGGATCAGTTCAATGGAGGTGTCATCCAAAATGTTGTTCGGTGGAGTATTCCAAATTTGTTAGAGGTAAGCTTCTTCTTTGTATCTCCTCACCTATGTTTTCTTGAATGTTAATATACTTGGATACAATTTAGATCCTCAAGTAGTATGTTTCCTCCAAGCTGGTATGCAAAACTGTTTTTCACCTACAGCAATACTAGCTTCATTACATCAACCCCAAAAAGATATTCAACTGATTATTCTTGAAGAAGATATAGTGCTATCAAATTTTGTCTTTCTTTTGCTTTACAGGAACAAGAAGGTGCCACTTTGGTTGTTTCGGCTAAGTTTGATGTTGTTTCTGCGCGAAACATCTATCTTCAGTTTGAAGAGGTTAGCTCCCATGTCCACTTTAAAACATATTACTTCTGTTAAAGATTAAGGTTTGTCACATGCAACTATTTTTCAATCTTGGACCTTAGTCAAACATGGAGGAATATGCATGATTGCAATTTACAGCCATGTAAGGTCGATTATTGATGAAATCTTCCCAGGTTTGCACTTATCCAAAAACCGTTTTGATGGAGATTTGAAATATGACTGCCTCTAGGTTTTTATTTATTTATTTATTTTTATATATAATCTCATACTAGAATTAAGTAGCCTTAAATGTGCCTAGTTAGTCTTTAAAGGAATGCTCTGGTGATCCAAGTGCATCATTGTCTTCTTGTGAGGCATATTTATATGCATGAACTCATCAAAGATCAAGTCTTTCCTTTGTTTCCATGCCCTTTTATAGAGCTGTAGTTTATACTCTTATGTTTGTGAAGAAAACTTTATCTTGGTAAGTAAGCCTTTGTTACTGTTTCCAGACCATTCTTAAAGATTCTCCCAAATTTAGTAGTGGAAGTTAAAAGGGGATGTGTGTGTGTATGTCTTTCTTTTAACTGATCTCAGCTCTGCAAGTTGTATATGACAGATAAAAATTCAAGATATAAAAATCAGTGAACAGTTGCAAGCTCTAATTGCTCCAGCACTCCTTCCCAGGTCGTTTTTAAGTCTACAGGTACATATAATTATTTCCTGAATTTCTGGTTGGCAACTCGGCTATATTTGATTTTGTATTCTGCCATTCTGCATAGTTTCTCCATGTGAAATTTGAAGTCCTACATCCATTTATATCCATTAATTTAGACCATGGAAGATCTTCTTCAATCTTTGAGTAGGAACCGATTGTGATACATTTCTTTTATATTTCTTTTTTTCTGCTTTGATGCTTCATCATCAAATTCATATGTATTAGCTTATCTCCAAAAAACAATGTTCTTAAAGATCAGATCGGTGACTTAGCAAATTCAAGTCATTAGATTGCCTACCAATCTAATAGAAATGCGCGATTTTCTATGTTTTTACGGTTGATTATACATTCGTATTTGTTTTTTAGAATTATTTGAATGTTTATGTGCAGATTTTGCAGTTTCTCCGAACATTCAAAGCTCAGGTTCCTGTACAAAACCCAGGGAGTGGGAGGTATATATCATCAACCTATGTGTTATCATACCTTAAACCTGTTTCTGAATATGGTCCATAGCGAATTTTGAAGCGTATCTGATTGCAGGAGATCAGTGGGAGGACTTTATTACCTTTCTTATCTGGATCGGAACATGCTGTTGGGCAGATCCGTCGGCGGTGGAGGAGTGTTCGTGTTTACGAAGGCTCAACCCCTTGAGCTCTAAAGAGCAAGGAACCAGAAACAATCAAAAACAGAAGTTCTCACCACTTAGGAAATCCTAAGCATTCAAGGATAACTGAAACCTGAAATGCCTTCCATGTATAAAGCACAATAATAGGCCAATAGCAATACATTCTTTTTCTGAAGACAAAGGAAAGAAGCAATGAAAGGGAATTTATTTTTTTCTTTTTTAGTTGTCTTGGATCGAGATATTTCTTCTATCAGACACATTAGTATTGCTTGAAAAAAGATCAAATACATTCCACATTTTGTGGAAAAC